>JAQFVV010000024.1:2691249-3236249 GCA_028023455.1 Epiperipatus broadwayi | reverse complement strand
AATTTTATATCTCACCACATGAATTCTTATGGTTTCAGAAAGAACAAGCTCCAAGGAAAATACTTTTTATTGTACAGAAATGTCAGCTATTTATCTATTATGTTTTTATTACACAGAAACTCCCAGAAATAATACTATGAATTCATCATTAATCCATGAGAATATTAGAATATATTAAACCAGATACTCTATCCACTTCAAAAGTTTTATTGCATAGTTTAAAATGTCTTTAATATTTTTTTTTAAGTTTTAAAAAAAAGATATTAAAATTTTATATTTTATTATTTAATGTGGTAAGAGTATATGATATAACAGACATACTCACTTATTTTTTAAAATAAAATAAAAGAATCTGTAATTTTTTATTTGCAATAGATTTTAGTTTTACAATCTATTTTCTTTGTGACAGTTTTTTTCTTTTGTAAGAATATTCTAATTTAAAAGTAATTCTTTTTCAGAAAGCTTATAATTTTGGAAAGTTGTAATGGCATTCCTGTTTCTTTTACATAATCTATTTTAATTTATTTGTAATAACAAAAGTTGAGACTTGTTTTTACATTTATTTTTTCTTTAATTAATTCTAAATAAGATGACCCTGGTTGGACTTTTTAATTAAGATTAAAACTGAGATAAAGATTTGACTTAGTCAAAAATTATGAATTAAAAGATATTATAAATGATAAGAGCTCATATAAATAGGCCAGGGATTTTGGACTAAGTATTCTTCAGCTATTGACTTTTATTCTACTTGTGATGTGTATTGGTTCAACTTTGTATGCTACTTGTGATCCAGACTTGAATTGCTGTGCTGCTAGATTCTAAAAAGATTTGTGTCCACATCTGGAGGTCACCATTTCTAATAGGACCTTTGGCTGTTTGCCATTAGAAAAGTCTACCAAATTTAATTTACTGTCTTTCAATTGCTAAAAAGAATCTGTTCTGCAGAATGCCAAAACTATACACTATGAAGAATTTCATCCACATCATGCCATGCTAAACAAACTCAAAGATGAACCCAAGATTCCAAATTGTTCCTACAAAATCAAGTATTAAGAGCTTGAACAAAAACTGATTTCTAACATTGCCTCCACCCTCCTGAACAAATAATGGAAACCTAAAATCTTCATCAGAACTTTCTAGTACACTAAACTGTATGTCTTCCTGAAAGACATCATCCAGTCTTAATCTTATACCTCAAGGTAAAAGCTTTCATATTCTTACCAGGGTTAGATCTCTAGTTAAATCTCTTATCAAAGTCTCAATTTATTCTTTAAAAAAAACTATCTTTGTAATTTCTTCTAAATATTCAATTTAAATATTTTTAGCATTTATTATATATTGTATTTATAGTGTGTTGGAATCTTAGTTGTAAAATTCCATGTTTGTTTTAAATTTATTTATCTGCGAGTCATTGCAAGTTTATATTAGATATGCTTTGTATTTTTTCTCTTTTTATATTACTAAAACTTGCTAAATGCTTTGTCGATTTTCATAATTTTTTTTTATCTCATCTGTCCTTTGTCATCATAATTAGTTTAGTTAAATTGGGTTTGTATTTTTCTGCAGCCTAAATCTTTTGGCTGATGGTTTATTGACTGAATTGTTGTTTTCCTATATTGGAGATCTAGTTTTCATTTAACTAAGATTATGTAAAAGCATAATCTTTTCTTGGTCTTTTTTTGGTCTTTTATTTGAATTTAACCTTAGCAATCTTAAATTTGGTTATCCATGAGCTGTTCTGCAGACAAATGACACCTCTGGTTTCAATATATTAGATAATGTTTGTCGTGCTGTTTTGTTAAATTCCTTGCAAGATCACCTTATTTTCATTTTTTGAGTGGGAAAATTGCAATTGTTTTTTGTTGTAAACTGCTAGCAGGAAGATATTATCTATTCTTTTTTAAATTATGAGTGAGCAAATGAACTTATCTCCAGAGTGTTTAATATTTTCAAATTCTCATACACTCTTGGATGAATTCACCAGTAAAATGTAGGTCAAACTCTTATATTTTGTGTGCCAGATTTTATTTGTTTTTGCTTGAATTTACTAAACTTCTAATATACTCAAAATTAGTTTGTCTAATGTGTTTGTCTCTGTTGTTTTTTCTCAATTGTCTGAACAATCTTAAAGATCTCTTGTCCTCCCTGGGTTTAGTGATACTATTAACTTTTGATTACAGTAAATTAAATTTTCCAGATATACAGTGACCTGCTGGCACCCTCTGTGATCAAAAGAAGATAGAGTGACCATTATATAGTATATTTGAATTTTGGTGCTCAATGTGGGGCTTCAGGTTTAAAACCCATGTGAGATCTTGTTCAGACAACTGAGAAATATTTCAGATGTAGGAGGGAAGCCTTAATATTTAGATCTCAGTTTGTATTAGTTATGGTATAGGTTGTTGGTGCAATTTGGTGTATGGAGTTCATCTTTTCAATATGATATAAGTAAACAGTTAAATAGCATTTTCATTTGGAATTAGTTTTGAACTTAAAAGAGAAATAAATATATATTAATAAGTTTTTTTTTGTTGTTGTGTGAAAAATAGAAAATAAAAGTAAAAATTGGATTAAATCTTGGTGTAAAAATGGGAGTAGTTGAAAAAGAAAAAGGAGTGAGTCATAGATAATGATGATGATGATGATGATGATGATGATAGTAATGGAAATAAAACCATGTCAACATCCAATGTTGACCGATTTTAAAGCAGAAATCATAGAAGCAATGGTGGAAGAAAATAGAGAAATACATCAAGAAATTAGTGAATTCAAACAGAAATGATTAAGGAAATAAAAGAAATGAGATGTGAAATAATGGGAAAATGTTGAACAGAAACAGGAAACTATAGAAACCATAGAAATGGATTTAACTAAAGAAATTAGGGAAGTAGAAAAGAAAGTTAAGGTGATAAAAGATGTGAAACATGAATTAAAAACAAATACTGTTAGAACAGATAAAGTGGAAATAAAGATAGAAATAAGCAGAGACTGGATACAAATATATAGTATGGTAGAAAAATTAAAAATGTAGAACAAGGAAGGTGTGAGTTAAAGATAGAAAATAATATAGAAGATTTTCTACAAGAGACTATAAGTGAGTTGACTAAAGTAACAGTTCATTTTAAGCATCGATTTAAGACAAAGAAAAGAGTTAGAAAAATGATTAAGAAATATGATTTTAAAGCAGAAATAGAAGCCATTTGCAAAGCAATCTTATTTAAAACATTCAAAAAGACTATAGAAAATGAACTCTTTCCATTTTCTATTATCAATGCAATGAATAATAAAGTGAGACAGTTTGAAGTGTTTTGCTCAACAAAAAAGTCTTCAGATATGCATGGTGGAAAATAAAACAAAATGTGAAAGGATTAAGGCAAAAGTTTATAAGCAAAAAAAAGAGAAGATACAAAAAGTAACCTATAGCAGAGAGCTAGTTAAAAGAGAAAAACCACCTGACAAAAGTTAAGAGGTAAAAACTTAGAGGAATCGGATGGACTGTTTAAAAAAACATTTGTTTATTATATCGTATAATGAGACTGGATAAAGTTCAACTAAGGAAATGTTGTTTAATCAGAGTGCAGGGCAAACATTCAGCAAAGTTTCTAGGGGGAGTGGTTAAATTGTTTAAAATTAAAAAAATAGTGCAGGAATGCTCTTTTTTTTCATGGCACGATGCAGTAATTGAACCAGATTCTTTATCTGTTTCAGTAGTTCCATAGAATAATTTTAAATGGTTTTCGTATTTTTGTTTAAGTTTTTAAAAAAGAAAGATATCAATTTTTTTTAAAAAAAAGAATCTGTGATTTGTTTTTATTTACAATAGATTTTACTTTTAAAATCTATTTTCTTTTTGACATTTTTTTTTATCTTTTGTAAAAATATTCTAATTAAAAGTTTTAATTCTTTTTGAGAAAGCTTTTAATTTCAAAAAGTTTTAGTTGCATTCCTGGTTTTTTTATTTTAATTGTAATCCATTTTGAATATTATTTTAAAAGTGGAGATTTAATTTTGTATTAATTAATTTTTAAATAAGATAACTCTCTGGTCAGAATTCTTAATTAAGATTAAGCATGAGATGAAGATTTGCCCTGGGCTAAAACTTTTAATTAAAAACAAGAAAGATTACACAGGAGATAGGAGAGCATATAAATGGCCCCAAAACTTCAGACAGATTATTCTCGGCTTGACCTAGATTATTCAACTTGAAAAGAGTATTGACTCAGTTTATTTTATTCTGCTGATTTATTATTATTGAGTTATATTACTCTGCTGAGATTCTTATGCACTTTGAAGTACTACCATAAATTGCAAAAGATTGCTGTACATATTCTCAGACTGCTGTTGATAATATTATATATTATGCTGTCAGTTGTGAAGATGTATTGCAGACTCCTTATTATCAGCTATGTTGGTGGAATAGCATTTACCTTCACAAGATATCCAAATTACATACAATAAGTATTCAGATCTACTACATACCCCTGCCAAACCTACCAAAGACAAATTCCTGATTTCAAGGTGTTTTTTCCAGTCATGCCATAAAAGCCTAAATTAAAATGGATCCCAATGTATGTCTCTACATTTACCACTATGAAGAGATAAAGACACATAAATATTAAACTCAGAAATAACTGTGCACTCTCCTTAAAGGACTCATTGGACTTTGCTTTACCATAAAATAAAATATTTCTTAATCTTTCCAGGGTATACATTTCTAATTAAATTATCCACTTAATCTGAGAGTAAATGTATTATCTAATTTTTCATATTCATTTAATATTATCTTTATTGTAATTATTTGCTTTTATTTTTTATTGCATGTAATGTCGTCTCAGTTTTGAGACTACCTATTTGTGATTTTAAACTCTTGTATCAAAGAATGTATTGTGAGTTTATATTTGATATGCTTTGTATTCTTTTCTCTTTTTATATTACTAACTCTTGCTAAATGTTTTGGCAGATCTTCATAATTTTACTTCAACTCACTTGTTTGTCTTTCATCATCCTATAATTAATTTTAAATAAGTTTAGTTTGCACTTCCTGCAGACTTCAAATATTTTGGCTGGTGGTTTATCATGTATAGTGTTCTGGTTTTCTGGAGTTAGAAATTTTGTTTCTTCTTTCTAAGATTGCATCAGATCACAATCAATTCTCAAGTTTTCTGGTCTTGAATTGACTTAAAAGTGCTATATCATGGGCTGCTCTGTGGAAAAATGACATTCTTGATGCCGATGCTTTATTCCAGTTCAAGGAAAGTTGCCCACATTGTTTCATTGATATCCTATGAGACCCAATTGTTTTGCTATCTCTGAATTAGGAAGCCAAAATTGGCTTTTATAAATCACCAGCAGGAAGATATTATATATTCCTTTTAAGTTCATAAGGGAACAAATGAACTTATCTGCCAGGGTGTTTAATATTTACATTACTCATGTACACTCTCTGGTAAATATGCCAGTAAAATCTGGGACAAACTTTTATACTTTGTTGCCTGATATTTATTTCTTTTCTTAAATTTAATAAACTTTAAAATAATTTGAAATTATATTGGCTGATGTTTGTTTCTGTTTTCTACTCTCAATTGTCTGAACAATATTAATGAGCTCTTGTTCTCCCTGGATCTAGCCACTATCAGTCATCATTATCATCATCATTAACTTTTGATCACAGTAAATTAAATTTTTCAGGTACACATTAACCTGGTGGCACCCTCTGTAATCAAAATAAGATAGAGTGACCTGTACAATATACATAAACAGGAGCAGGTTTCTGCTCTAGGGTCATTTACAGTAAGCTTGAGTATTCAATGATTACTAAACAATAACACATTTAAATCCTGAACCTCAAATTACTTTCTGGTTTTATGTATGTTTATGAAAATATAAACTCACATACATAAGTACATAAATAAACATTTGATAAAAAAAATGCAAAGAATACGAAATTAAAAAGTTAAATAAAAGATATGGTTACATTTAAAAACAAAAACTAACATTACATCGTTTCTAAAGCAAAAAGTTAACTTGAATATAAAATTAATTTGATAAATATAAAATTAAACTAAAATTACAATGAATATGATAAGAATTTTTTTTAAAGCAAACTAAAAAAGACTATAAGTGTATGAAAAAATATTTGAAAAATTACTTTGAATAAGATTAATTTAAAAAATCATAAAACTTAAATCTTTTGAAGAAGAACTATTTACAAAGAATCAATTTTTAGAGCAGCGATATTACTTTATAAACAGATAGTTGTATTGTATACAAAAAAAATGTATGAAAGTTCTATCTGATTGATTATATATATATATATATATATATATATATATATATATATATTACTGTTATATATATATATATATATATATATATATATATATATTACTGTTTATATAAGATTAGTGAATACTGACAAAAATAAAATAAAAACTAAAAACCATACCATTTTTATAAAGATGAAAGATATTCAGAAAGTAGTTAATATGCTGAATTAAAATGATTAAGAATAATGCAAGGGTTTTTAAACTAGCAAGATAAAATAAGCTACATAAAATAAATCGACTCTACTTTGTTTTAAATATAAAAGAAAAATGAATTATTGGATCAGTTTATTGGTTTTATTTTTATATATAATATTTGTTATTATGAAAGTGTTTTCGACATATGTTTTACTAAATTATTTTCTGTTTTCAAAAAAATATATTTGTAATAAAACTTGAGATTATGATTTTTGATGGTACTGATAAAAAAGTACTATTTATGTCACTATTCAAATATAGGATTATTGTGCCAAATTAGTAATCCACCATGTTAATGTGTGTTTTGTATGTATATAAAATGGATGTGCTAAAAAGTAAAAATAATTTAATAAACTAAATATAAATATGTTTAAGAATTTGTTGTAAATTTTTGGAAATAACAATGAATACATAGTTAAAATTTCAGTACATAAGTATACATGCCTAATTGTAGAAATCAAATGGCTTTATTGTTCAGGAATTCATAAGAAGTTCAAGTGTCGCCGGAAGTGTCAGAACTGAAATCGATTTCGGGATAGTACACTCCAGAATCTGACACTCTGCCATTGCATTAAATCACGCAGGGCAAATGTATATTCAAGTGTCATAAATAAAAATGTGTATTTATATTAAAGTGACATCACTTTAATCAAGAAAAAAAAAAAAAATTCAAAAAATTATTATTTTTTTACACTTCTGTTTTTTTTTTTATATTGAATCTTTCTTTTTCTTTATCTAAATAGCTATCAATATATAACGTGCATAAAAATTCTATCAGTATAAAATAGTTAACGTTTTAAAAATGTATATTTGCGTTTATACTCTTATATACATATAAGTAGATAGATAGCTGTAGTCATATATGTTAATTGTGACTTTTTGTACTATAATATATGCACGCTCATTTCTTTAAGTGTATTGTTAATATATATTTACTATGCTTTTGTTACTTATTGGAACCATTTATATTTGTAGTAACTCAAGTCGAATATTGCAATATTATTATTTTTTACAATGGAATATTGTAAGTTATTTTAAAATTTTTTAAACTAAAAGTACACATTGTTACTTTTATTTTATTTTTTAAAATACATTAATTTAAAGTTCACGATTTTTATTAATACCAGTAAAATAAAATTAATTTTAATTATCTGTAGTATGTAAAAGTTTATTTATATACATTAGTTTTGTTTTTTCTTTGGAAAAAAAACAAAAACAAAAAACAAACACTTTATTGGAATTTTTTAATGTATGCAGTCGCAATATATCATTTTTATAATGTTTGTATTAAAAAAAAACACTTAAAAATTTATGAAGACTTAAATGTAAAACTAATTGTCAAATCTTTATTATATTCTAGCAGCTGTTCTAAATAAATACATCTCTTTTATTTAATTATTATTGCGGCGAAGTTTAAGAACTTCCAATTCAGGTAATTAATATTTAACTAGTCTTAGAGATGTTATGTATATAGATTGTTTTAGTTTACTTTGTACAAATAATAATATGTAATCAATGTAATAACCGTACATTGTGTTAATAAATACTTTATATTTTCTTATATTTATTGTTAACAGAATTTACAAAAGGTTTTTTTTTTCTTTTTTAACTTTAAACGTT
The DNA here is from genome assembly GCA_028023455.1 of Epiperipatus broadwayi. NCBI lineage: Eukaryota > Metazoa > Onychophora > Udeonychophora > Euonychophora > Peripatidae > Epiperipatus > Epiperipatus broadwayi. The sequence goes on along the minus strand of JAQFVV010000024.1, from coordinate 3,228,108 downwards.
ATTTTATATTATTTCTCTGTACAATACTTTTTATTTAAGTACAAACAGAAATAATGTTTTTATAATCCAATTATTTGTCAGTTGGAAAAAAAAATGTAAATGTGATGATTTTAATAAACATTAAAGTTATATAGAAAAGTTAACCCAACTAAAAAAAAAAGACAAATTATTTACAAAGTATATACATATGCTGTTATTAGTTGCAGTCAATTCGGCTGTGCCTCCTGATAATTATGGCTATAAACTCATATATATATATATATATATATATATATATGAGTTTATATATATATATATATATATAGTTTATATATATATATATATATATAAACTTATAAGAATACCATTTTGTTGCATATATTTATATGCTAACATATTTGTGTATTTTATGTATACAGTATGTACATTTTTAATATATTATGGTTTCAATGAGTTATAAAACAATAAATGTGTAATTTTAATTATTGCATCAATTCTTAAACCATTTTAAATTTTATATATTTGCATTTAATTTTTAAAATAAGAAATATGATATACTATATTAGATATCATTTTTAACATGATCGCATATTATGTAAAATCCATTAGTCATATTTACTTTTTAATAAATTGTAAGAATTATTGGTATTTTAAAGTAACTGCTTGAATACTTAGACAATAATGAAGCTATCAATTACTAATAAAATGATTTTTTCATAAAAAGTATAGGTTATCAATCATAGGAAACCATCACCTGCATGCCATTATTGGTATTTAAAATAATAATAATAATAATAAATTATATTTTAATGTGTTAGTTTGAACAATAATTATTTTTAGTGAATATTTCTTTAAAAATAACTATAATAATTTATTATTTATAACATCGATTATTGATTACTTTTGCATTTATAGTTGTCATATTGTGGTAAAATAATTAAAAAAAAACCGGAGGTTTTATTATTTACGTTTAGTGAATGCTTTAAAATCAAATCTTGGTGTTATGATTTCATTACATACAAATTAAAATACGCTTGAGATCAAGCTATATATATATATATAATATTTAATAAATATAAACTGGAATTAATTGTAAGTTACCTTAATATATTTATTTACATAATAAATACATAGAAAAAAATACATCTGTGTTAACTGTAGTTGCATGATGTATATATAAATCTCATAGTAGTTCATATAATTATCATCATTTTCAACCATTATCAATCCTCTGCAAGATGATCGCTGCAAGTTTAAATCATTTTTTTCAATCGTTAACCTCTCTTCTTCATGTCACACCAACAAACTTCTATTTTATTCAGCCATCTTATAAATGGTCTCTACCTAGGTTTTTTTTTTTTTTACAATTTCATAAAATTCAGTTTATCACTATAACTCTTCAACTATTATTATTTGTTTTAATATGTCCAGACAAGATCCATTTCCATATTTTAATTCTTTTAATGTTGTCAATGATACTAGTTTGTTCTTTGATACATGTATTTTCATTTCATTTACTTGTTAAGAGGTCTGAAGTTTTCTTATTGCACTTTTGTTAAGTGTCCATGTTTCAAATTTATAAGTAATATGTAGTAAAATGCATTTATTTAAAACCTTCCTTTTCAAACATGAAGGCACATTTTTTTAATATGAAATTATTTCTACCAAAAGTACTCTATCCAAGTTTAATTTTATTATTAAGTTTATGTATTATGTTTACATCTGCATTTATAATAAGTTCAAGGTATTTGTAATTGTTAACATTTTTTAATTATCATTATCAATTTTTATTTTCTTCTTCTAAAAAAAATCATTGAATATTACTTTAGTCTTTTTAACATTTATCTTTAATGATACAGTAATCCTTCTAACATTTTCTAATGTTTTGAAGCTTTACTCACAAAAAACAACCACATTTTCTGAAAGATCTAATCTCCATTTATTTTTACTCCTTATGCTTTCCATTTTATTCCACAAAATGCTTTATGGGTCTGTATCTTGATGATCTAATACCTTATAATAATAGAAATGCTTACAAAATTAAATGCTTTTTAATATTCTAGAAATCCAAAGCATAATGTCAATTCATATTTGTTAGTCTTTTTTCTAACTTCTCTCAATATTTGGATGTGATCACATGTGTTAAGACCACTTTTAAATCCAGATTGCTGTTTTAGTTGGCTAGAAGGTATAATTATCTTGGTAAAAGTTGTATATGAAAAACTGATAAGGTTTATAATATCTAACATCTTCTTTATCATTTTTCTTAAATAACAATAGTACTACTGCAATCTACCAATCATCTGCTACATCTTTATTAATTTGATATATTATATATAACTTTGGTAATAATTTTTCTATTTTTTTACCTAATTCTTTTAAGATATCTTATAATTCCATTATATTCTGGAGCTTTCCTTTTTTTAAAGATTTAATTGCATATGGCTATATATTATTATATCATAAATTACAGATCATTTTTGAATTAAGAAAAATACTGTATTTTTTTTTTTTTTAAAAAAAAAACAAATCTTGAAATTCTAGAATTTGTTTTGTTTTCATCTTTTTTTTAAAAAATTGATCTTAACATAATATATAAAATAAACATGTATACATATGGAAAAAAATCATAACTTTAATATTAAACAAATCCACTAAAATATTTGTAGTGAAAATAGAAAAATCTGAATTGTAAATTTTGAAATACAAGGCTAACAGTATTTGTTTTCAAAAAAAACATTAATATTTGATTTATTAGACTCTAAATATTATTAGATTTATTAGACTTTAAATATCTCTAATAATATATAATTACAATTTGTTTCATGATTATACATATTAATCTATGAACCACAAGTGCATTATATTTGTCATAACATTTTGCAATGTTATATTATTTTAAAGATGTTTTAATATCTTGCCTAGTTACATTTCTTTATTGTATTATTTTATATCAATGTGTATACCATTGTTGATTTTATTTAAAATTTTTTTAAAGATGATCTTTGTAAAAAAATGATCAGAGAGTATGTTTTTATAGATCTACATGTTTTTACATATTTCACATTGTTCAAACTGTGTTTATTATGAAGCTGTAGGAAAAGTTGATGTACTTGAACATGGAAATATGTGTATTTTTTACTTTCACCTGAGCTTACACAATTAACCCAGTAGCAATGCTGGTATTGGGATAATAAAATAGTATAATAAAAAACTTAAGACTCACCTTTTCTCAGAAGCTAAAAAACTATAGTAATTAGTCTTGGGGACTCACCACTGTGTTTGCAGAATATAGTGAATTATTCAAAAGTACACCTGGGTCTGTTTTTATGTGGACTTATTTAACATGATTTTGAAGTTACACGATTTTGAAATTCACCAGAAGTCGAAGTCTGATAATGCGCTATTACTTTAAATAATAAATTTTGCATACTTACGTTATATTGAAAGTAATAGCACATTATTGGAATTCGAATTTCATCTTAGTAATTTCAATATTTTCAGTGCTTTATAATAGTAAGATATTATGCAATAATGAAATTAAAATCATGATTTCCACATTTTATGTATACACACATTAAATTTTACAAGATTATAATGTAAATTTGTTCAAACATTGTGCGTGTTAATTTTGCATTTTAAATCACATTCTGTTTTTGCTTTTTAAAAAAGAACATAATCAATTATTAATCATTTAGTGTTTAGCAAGTTTATTTTTAAAAGGTGAGTTATAGCAGTGAAACAAAATTTGATTTTTAAATGGAATTGAAAATTAAAGACAAAAATAAGAATTTAATTTTTAGTTGTTAGTTTTAATTAAATTTTTCCCAGCAGTGGTGAATAAATGTCTTTTTATTATCGTAAGTCTAAGTTCATAAACAATTAATAAAATCATCATCTCAAAGATTAATTACGTTGTCACCAGAAATCCATTGACTCAACATGAGTGTGAAGTTAGCGCTAGTTGTATTTCCTCAGTTTGCAAACGAATGTGTTTTTCGGCAAATATCGATAATAATTAAAATGTATATAAAAATGTAAATTATGCATAAAAATATATTATTTTGAATAAAATTAAATATTATAGTTTAAAAAAAGTTTGTCCTGTATCAATTTTTTTCAAATTTGAAATTTTTTATTAGTCATATTTTATTTCCTTATTTTTTTTTTGTGCAAATTTTAAAGTAATTTTACGTTGGTGCTTTGCTTTTACATGAATTTTGAAAAATCAGAGACCACACCCCCCTTTTTTCAATGTAAGTTATGTCTATTTTTGCGCGATTTCATTTGCGCGTGTTTTCTGAGGAACCTATCTATCGCGTAAAACAAGACCCAGGTCTAAGTGTTTTTTTTCCAATGAAGTTATGTTATCCATGCAATAAATTTGATAGGATTGCAACTCATTAAACAATTAATTTGATTGCAGTATTTATATTTTGAATAATATTAAATATTGATAAAAAAATTTCAATTGAAAAAAATAAAAGCAATAAGCAAAATAAAACTTCTGTGGTTAACACTGTCTTAGTATTTTTTATATCAACAATGACTATTCCTACAGAGCTTTGAAATGTTTTGAAAACTATACTTAGTTTTTGCTTACAACAAGCAACTTATTTAGTAAAAATTTTTAATGCAGTTTTGCTATAATATATACTAAATAAATTTCTATAAAAATTATTTCTTTTCATATTTTTATGAATAAGGATAATAAAATGTACTTAATATCAGTTTATAAAATGTTTTGGTAAATATCACCCAAAAGATCTATTACATTTAATGATAGCTTATATTTCAGGTATATTGTAAATCTTTTGCAAGATTTCCATTAGGATATGAAATGTTTGTTCCCCCAAATTTTTTTCACATCAAAAAGATATGTATCATTTCTCCAATTAAAAATGTTAGAAAAAATATTTAAAAATGATTCATAGTATTCTGAAAACATAAAAGAAACCATAAGTTATTTAAGGTGTTTTTTAGCTCTTTGTACTTAGATGTGATAATATTAATTGTACAATTATAAATAAAAACAACTTCATTGTATTGAACATGGGAGATAGATTAAATGTATTTTACAATGAATTTGGGGCTATTGTGGGAAAAGGATATTCTTCATTTTTTATGAAGATTATTCTTAAAATACCTGAATGTTGTGCCTATTATTTGATTTTATTGGAATGTTATCATAAAATATAATGTAATAGAGAGCTATATCTATGCAAGATGTTAAAGATTATCAATAGCTTTCTATTGAAGATGTTAAATGACACTATCACAACATTTAAAAATGAATAGTTTGCAGAAGCATTATATATTATTCACAGTTTATGAATTGATTTTCTTTTTATTATGTTTATTGAGCCTTTTGTTTGTCACAAATGGAAGTTTATTTAGATACAGTTTGATTTATATATTCTAAATAGTCCATTTTATATTGAAAAACAAATGTTATTTATTACATAAGAATAGGGTTTCTAAGCAGCATAAAATTTAAGATTGTGGAATAAAAAATTATATTTTTGAAGTTGATTAATTTTATTATTACTAAAAAATTATGCATTTGAATAACTACATTTAAAACATACCTTTTAATAACAATTTTAGATTGTGTTCTGTTCTATCGTGCCAGCTGCTTGATGATGCTATTTCAAGCTAAATTTCTAGATATATGCTATTTCCATGGCTGCAGCCAAGAATATAGCTTTCTTTTTATTATAAAACATGGAAAGAGTCAGTTTACTTGGCTTCCAGCTACCACTGTGGTTTTTTCTATGCTAAAAGCATAGAAAATGCCTTCATTGGCTGCCGTAGTTGGTTATGTTATGCACATTATCGTAATGCTGGGTTGTATATTTTAGCTACAGTATTGTGTGATGGTGTGTTGATTGCATTGTGTCTAAATAATTTAACTTTTTAGGTTGATCTTTTTTTGTTTCATGTGAACTGACCTACTGGTACTTTCTAACACTTTTAACAGTGCCATCACAGTTTCATCAGGACTGTGTGCATTGCAAATTGGATTTTAGGGTGGGGCACAGCACTATTTCGAAAATCATGATAAAAGTAACTTATCACAAGAAATCATCCAAGACAGGGAGATGGCTACTTCCAACTCTCAAAATTGCCAATTGCCAGACACCAGAGTTGGATTTCATTATAATAATTTGTTATAATTATTAATAACTTCATTTGGTAATTGCAATCAAATTTAGTTCCCCTATTTACCTCAAAATGCAGTGTCTGATTAATTACTGTCCAAAAAAGGGTAAAATGTGATTTTTTTTTTTTTTAAAAACTACCGTAACTTTTCTGATATGTAAAAAAAAAAAAAAAAACCAAACAAGCTCGTCTCTGATTAATTAGTGTCGAAATAAGTCCCCGCTATATTTGCTATTATTTGTTATTGAAAAAGTAACATAATTTTATATATATGCACACAAAAGAGTGCAATATAATTTAATTTTTACCACTCAAAACATGGTGTCTGATTAAATACTGTCCCCCCAAAAAGGGGGTAAAATGTAATTTAATTTTGTATTTAAAAAGTACCATAACTTTTTCAATATGCAAAGTAACAAAAAAAAGAAGCCCATCTCTAATTAATTACTGTCCCAAAAAATTCAAATTCGGCTTTCATAGTAAAATTTTGTTGGAATTACTGTCCAAAAAAGTCCCAATGTACTATTATTTGCTATTGGAAAGTAACATATTTTTTATTGACACCCCCACACACAAAAAAAGCCAGTCTCTGATTAATTACTGTCTCAAAAATTCTGCTTACATTTTTGTATTTTGTTTTTATTTTTTAATTTTTAATTTTATGGACATTGTAGTTGTGTAGCATGGCTGGCCTGGGAATGTTATATCAATGTGTTTTTGCTTAGCATCAATGCCATCATGCAGCTGACAAGATAGATCAGAACACAACCCAATTTTATTATATTACTCATATTTACAAATTGCAAGTACTTAAAAAAGTAGAAGTATTTTTATATTTTATTTTTTTATGAAAGACTCATTATGATTTAATAGCACATGAAAAAAAAACATTTTTTTAACAAAGCAAATAAAATAAATATTAAATTATACAATAATTTGTCTTACAATGTTTATTAAAAATAATATTCATAAATTAGAAATTTAAAACTGCAAATTCATTTTATTAACTGCATGTGCCCATTGAAAAAAATAACTGATGCTCTCTCTGAACAGTGGTGTACAACCACTCAGGGATTGCAAAATTTTTATGAAATTCTCTTAAGTTTTGGATAATAATTTTTTTTGAAATAGTTTAATTTTTAAAAATAAATAAACAAATCACATGAAAATAACTTGATTTTATATTTATCATATTTTTTTTGTAAATATGCGATTTGTTAAAATTACATTTCAAATCATATATGCTTAATACTAAATTATTATTATTATTATTATTATTATTATTATTATTATTATTATTATTATTATTATTATTATTATTATTATTATTATTATTATTATTATTATTATTATTATTATTATTATTATCCTCATCATCATAATCTTAAAAAAACATTTCATAAGTCATGAATATAGCATTGAGTTTTTTAACCTATTTTGTCTTATGTATACAAAACAGAAATTTATTTTTTACTCACTGCCATTATATATATATATATATATATATATATATATATATATATATATATATATATATATATATATATATATATATATATATATATATATATATATATATATATATATATATATTATGCAAATAAAATGTACTGAAATTATTAATAATATTTTGCTATTATAATTGAATAAATCAGTATGATTATTACAATTCTTTGTAGTAAATATTATTTTTCTTTTTTTATTAATGTTTAATTATTAAATTCTCTACTCTATATGTTCCAGTTTTATTATTGAATTTGTAACTGTATTAACATTTCGTCAACTAATGATATTAATATTCTATATACAAAAATATGTATGTTCATAACATTGCACACATACACATTTTTATATTCAAATAAAGTTTTAATCATGGAAAAAGGGTAAAGTTTTTTTATCTCTTAATATTTCCCAAAAGAACAACTATGAAATTTTAATTTAACCAGAACTTTAGAAAACAACAACATATCTATGCATGTGAAGAATGTCAAATTATTTTTCTTCAGCTATAATGAAAGTAGATTAAACAAAATACAGTTTTAAAAAAGCAACCTTCACTTAGCAATATTAATCACTATGGCAGCTAAAAGAAAAGAAATAATTAAAGAAAACATATATATATATATATAGCCTCAACATGATAGGAATAAATTTAATACATATACTAAATACTCTCTCACACAGATAGGCACACACATGCTCATATATATATATATATGTAAAATAAATAAAATGTCCGTTAATTAAAAGCAAAATTGTAATTATAATTGAAATAATAAATTTAACGGTTTACAAACTATTACAAACAATCCTTAAATCCGCAGAAGTACTTTCGGTTAATTTTTTAAATCTGCCTCATTGAGGCAGGTTTAAGAAATTAATCGAAAGTACTTCTGCAGATTTAAGGATTGTTAAGAGATTAACCAAAGTACTTCTGTGGATTTAAGGATTGTTTGTAATAGTTTGTAAACCATTAAATTTATTATTTCAATTTCGATTATAATATATATATATATATATATACCATTAAATTTATTATTTCAATTTCGATTATAATATATATATATATATATATATTAGTAAAAATCAGTCATATATCACATGACTTATATATCTTGTATTACCATCATAGATAAAGGCTTCATATATTTTCTCTTGTAGCATTTATCATAAAAAAATATAAAAAATAAGCTTGTTTAGAGCTATTAGCAGGCTCTTTATATATTATATATATAAACAAAAGAATAAATAGGATTATTTCCATGTAATAACTAGAAAGATATTTTTAGCAGTGGTATTTCTAGATGAATATCAACTACAATAAAAAATTTAAGATAAACTATTTGGTCTAGTAATCAATAACAATATTTTGTTATTTGTTTTGAGTTTACTTAGAAACAAAAATGGATTTAAATTTAGAAAGATATTTTTATAAGCATAAAAGCATAGAAAAATCACATCTAAATAATTAATCCATGGCAATATTTAATATATCTTGTCAAATAAAATTAATAGTTTGTATCTAGTTGAATAAAATCTATTTGTTAATAAATGAAACTATGGACATAAGAGAATTTTAGTAAATTTTTGTTTTTTAGTAGTATTGTTATATAATTTTCTATTATATATATATATATATATATATATATATATATATATATATATATATATATATATATATATATATATATATATATTATTTGTAGTTCTCAGGTAATAATTAGAACTACTTTTTTCCTGCACCACAAATGAATTTATGATAATGTAATATTACACTATAATAGACTCAATGATTTTATAAACACTAATATATATATATATATATATATATATATATATATATATATATATATATATATATATGTTTGGATAAATATTTTGTTTGGCAAGGAAAATAAAATTCAATAGGAAAAATGTTTATTTTACTAAGAATATAGTATGGAATATATGACTAAATAAAATGATAAAAAAATGAAGTCAGATGTCACATGACCTAATTTTAATAAAGCTCGTATTTGTTATATATAAAGCTCACAAAACAACTCTTAACAAGTTTTGAAAATATCCTCAACCCCAGACCCTTTTCTTTATTTTGCTGTAATATCCTATATAAGTACAATTTATCCAAACAACTTCGAACACTTTTAGCAAAACTTTTTATTTGTACATGTATACATACACCTACATTTTGACTGTCCTGCAGTATATGTATATTCCTAACTATATACATATATATTCAAGAACACTGATTAATCCAAATATATTATTCATTTTTATTATTTTTAATAATCTCTTAATTACTTCTATTCCTTATCAATTTAAACTTTATAATTATTAATGCCATCTCAATAAAATACTTGATTTTTATTCATATAATTGTTAGTTCAACAGTAATTCATTTATTAATATTCTTTTAATTTTTAAATCATATAAATATCTATTATTTCTTTACTTATTCTTCTGTTAAAACAATATTTTATATTTATCATTATTTTTTTAATATCTAAAACTTATAAACATTATAATCTTTGAACTTACTCAATTTTCTTTAATCTTTTAAAAAAGTGTTTTTTTTTTTTCAAAAAATTATTTTATACCCTAGCTCCCACTATTACATGTTCTTTAAATGAAATATCTCTATATTCTTCAACTCTTTATTTATGTATATATTTTTATTAAATTTAACTTTTATTATTATTATATAATTCTCTTATAAATTTATATTATACTGCTTTATATGTAAATATTATGCTGTTTCTATTCTAATATGTAATATCTATACCTATACTCATGTTTCTTTCCTATTTAACTTAACCATTTTTTACAACTCCTATTTCATTTATAAACAATTTTATCTTTATATATTTACCTCTATATATCTTATTTAATAACTGTACCAATCTCATCCTAATATCAGAATCCCTATTAAATGTTGGTTTTATCTTTCTTATTAGTATTGCTTCTTTTATTTTCCTTTCTTTAATATTTTCTGTATGCAACTTCATTTTTATTGAACTTTGAGTAAATTTGTATTCTGTTTCCTTCATATATATATATATATGATAAACAAAAATGCAAGTTAATCTGTGGATATATATATATATATCAATGATTTATTATCTGACAAATGTTGTTTTAATCTTGTTTTTATATATTTTTTTGTTTTTCCCATATATTTGTTATCAATCCCACTATATATACTTTGTTTGCATTTTATCACATATACTCCATTAATTATTTTTCTCTTATTTTTATTATATTCTACATATTTGTTATCTATCAAATTTAATTGTTTTTTTCTTTTTTTATTAATTATTTTTGTAGTAATTATTTTTTGTATTTTTTATTAATCTTTTTTATAATTTTGTTAAATGTATTCACTATAATATTATTATTTGTTTTTATTCCTATATATCTATTTTCACCTTTATTTTTTCCTTTACTCTTTTCATTTATCTTTTATTCTATTTTCATTGATTATTAAATTATTTTGTTTAATATAGATTTCCTTATTTAAACAATACATTGCAGACCTGTACATTCTTGAATATATACAACTCATTTTATATTTCCTATCAATGCAAGATAGTCAAAATAGTGTATGTATATATGCAAAAATAAAGTGTTCAAAGTGGTTTGGATAATTTGGATAATCGACAAACTAAATAATGCCTAGAGTAATAATAGAATATAACTTATGAAAATAAATATCAAATCATTGAGTATGTTAAGATAAATAACACCATTTTAATTTTAATATTGCAATATAACATAATTTATCACATACTTATAATCAATCTCTGTCCGATTGCAATTTCTAGATACAATTATATCTAAAGATTAATAATGTGCATGTTCACCAAAGGATTAAATGCTTAATCTTTCACACAATATAAAAATTCTTTTATTTTTTATTTTTATTTTTTTAAGTAACTTTTACACATTAAATCAAGTAATGCTTTTATCATAATAGCTAGTTTAAATATTAATCTTGTTTTTAATTTTCATTTGCTTTTCTAAAATATTATATCAATGATCAACTTAAATCTTATTTACTTGATTTATTAATTGAATGTGTACTGAATAATATAAAATGCATTAATAATTTAAATTATTTAAAGGAAAGAAAATTGGACAGATATGTATCCATGTATTACTGTTATTTCTTCAATTATTAAAGATAAGTAAAAGTTATCTGAGTAGATAATTTTAGAAGAGATTTCTTTATTAGCATTCATTACCAACTTCAATGTTTAACATTCGGTTTACAGTTTTATTCTCCCATGGTGTGTTCCTTGATATTCCTACAATAATATACAAAGGCACAGGATTCAGTGGCATTGTTATTATTAATAATGTCCAATTATTGCTTTTATAAACACTATGATTTATAGCAAGTAGAAAGGATTGATGACTTTGAACAATAGCATAGCACTTGTTATTCATTTTATTTATTTCTGCAGATATTAACTGAGAATAGTTTATATTCTATCCCTACTGCATTTTTTCTATTTACAGTACATTAAGTTTCTATTAGAAATACACAGACTGATGATGAAAGGTAGGTTAAATAAAACAAAATTGTTCTGGGAAAAAAAGGACATGTGTTTTTTTGCTGATATTTTTTTGTTATTTGGTAACAATGACACATTCCTTTAGAGTTAGCTCATGAAGCATGATTTTTTTTTTCCTTTTTAAAATCTTAATATGGTCCATAGTTATGGTTCAACATAACAGAAAACATTTTATTTTAATTTTTAATAAATAAATCATTCACCCTCTTTATCTTCACTCAAAATTCAAATATATTTATTAAACATAGTAATTCTAATTGTTTTTTATTGATATTATCTTTAGACTATAGAAAAACAACAAATGATTTTTATATATATATATATATATATATATATATATATATATATATATATATATATATATATATATATATATATATATATATATATATATAAATGCCAATACCCATACTACCCCTTTAAATAAAGAATAAACTTAATTTTTGCAGCAAAAGTTCAGACTATTATTTATTTAGAGAGATAGCTAAGGGACATTTCAAATATTTTATATGGATATTAGCTAGCATTATGCATTGTTTTTATATATAAATTTATCATATAGTATATTTAAAATTATATATATATATATATATATATATATATATATATATTGTACCCTTACTTCTTGATATATAAAATAGTTTAAAATACAACTAGCTCAGTTACATTATTATGTTTAATTAAAATTTGCATATCTATCTTTAATATACTTTTATTATCATATCTTAATTAAATTTATTATCAATCATTAGAATCAATATAGTTCTAGATTATACTACTTAAATAAGTATTTATAAAATTATGAGACTGCGAAGTAAAGTTACAAAGTAATAAGCAGATTTACACTGAGTCAATATCTCCCTAGATACCGTCTCAATGGCATAAGAATACTATCACTACCCTATCACTTTACCACTACATCTATAGCATTCTTATGACTTTTAAAAGAAATAATTATCTTTAATAATACTAAAATAATTCCTAACTTTAACTTAAAATATAATTAAATAATCTCAGGTTCTTCTAAGCTGTTTTAAAATAATAATAACTCATGTAAATAAGTATGATGTGGGATTTTATATCAAACTTAAATACACCTAACCTATTTTAATAATAATAATAAATAATACTAATCTTAGAGTGTAATTTAATCTTATCTATTTCTATGATATAATCAATCATTAAATAAATAAACAATTATATGTATATCTTTTATTTCATATGGTATCTTCATTTTTAAAATAGATCAAAATCTTATACTTAATAATCTGTGGCAATAACAATATTGTATTCTTATAATGTGCATTATAATTATCTTATGACCATTGCAATATTTATGTTCATGTCAATCAATTCTTATAAAATAATGTTAAGCAAATATTGTATTCAATTCTAAGTAATAATAACAAATTCAATTTTGTGCAAATATTATGTTTATTTCAAATCATCTGATGTCAAAATGCTGAGGTGAAAAATAATGAAACTCGACACACTTTTAAAACAAATTAACAAATTTATTTACAATAACTTCAAATAAAATTTATTTACACTATTTACAGTTTATAACTTATGACAATCAATAAAATAAAAAAAAAATAAGAAAATACAAATATAAGAGGCTTACACTGTTATTAACTCATGTACTTAATAAGCAATTTTACATTCCTTCAAATGCTATATTAATAATATTACAGTGTGTTTTTCCAAAACGTAGATTTTAAAATAACTAGTAATGTACTTTAATTACTACAAATAACAATATGTCAAAACTATTTATGTAGCATGTGTACATAATGTAGCTCTACTAATTAAATAACTACATTAATTAAATATCATTTATAATGTATTATCATGTATTCACTTTATTACTAGCATTGCTTAATATCTGTATATAAAATCAATATCTCTTTATAATGTAAAACGAATGATTGGCTATAATTATATTCCACCTAATGTAATTCCTGTTATATGTTTTATAAAATATGCATTCTATATCTGTATTATTCAAACATTAATATTTAAATTATTTATCAATTTTAAATTCATAAAGCATTATCTTAGATAAATTCTATGATTCTTTTCTGTGTAAAAAATCATTACTTTACTTTATGTGTTATTTTAAATCCTTTCTAATAAATTTCTATCTCTAAGACATCTTCTAAACTTATCTAAAATTTCCAGAAAACAAACATCAACTTTAAACAAAATATTCGTTATCCAAATTACTTATATTACATCGTTTATACTTAGTAAACTTTTCAATCTAAATATAAGCTTCTACTCATAACGTAACTTAACTTATTCAATAATCAAAATACACAAAAATATAGACTTTTAAAATCCTTTTCTAAATTGCAAAAAATAAAATAATTACTTAGATAAATAATAAACATCATTCTAATACTAAACATAAATAAAATATCAAAATTATTTATGAAAGAATCATATAATTACTTCTAAGCTTCTTCTGTAATGTTGTATCATGTTGATATTATAAATCAAAACTTATGCATATTTTAATAAAGTTCGTTGCCAATATAATGTATGTGTTTTCATAAAATATCTATCCATTCATTCTACAACAACATAATATTCAGTTGATCTAAAGAAAAACATATTAAATTCATTAAAAATCATTATACAATATTTTTTACCATAATAATAATATTGTCCATTCTGCTATCCAGTATTCTTCGGAATTTGCAGCTTCATAAAATAAAAATCATTCACATTTTCACTCATAAACATTCATTAGAATATTCCGTGTTATATTAATTATAAAAATAAGTTTATGTAATTAATTATTATATTATTTTTAAGTTACTATTTAATAAATGTACCTAACCTACTTTTTAAGAGTTTAATAATATTTAAATTTTATGTTAAATAAATAAAATAAAATCATATTACATAGTCCAGCGTCGATTTTTGTCCTACCATAAAAGTTCTAACAAATATCCTCCGTATAAAGTCAATAGAACACTATTTCCTGTTCCGTTGAATCACGTGTTTCTTGAAAGTTTATAATAAAAAAAAAATGATAACGTTCTTTTTTAAAAAAAAAAAATAAGTTCCAATAAGAAAACAAATAAAATTCAAAAATAGTTTATAAATTCTGGATCCAGTTCTTCATAGATTACTGTTTAAAAGTTATTATTTCTAAATTAATTTATAGTTTATAAATTATTTAAATTGAATTTTTTAATCAATTTGGCATGCTTGGCTTAGTTTGATTTAATTTGGACATCCATGTATTACTTGTGCATTTATAAATACCATATTCCGGTAAGAATTAATTTCTTCATCTATAACGTCCAGCGTTTAGATAGCTTTAATAAAATAATTTTATTATATTACGATTTTTTTTTAAAATACTTATACTTATAATATATTTGCCTTTTCAAATTATCAATCTCTAGTCTTTTAAGCATAAAGACTTAACAAGGCAAGTATTTCTTTAAAATTACTACTGCATCTTATATCTTTCCTTAAGATACATATTTTACTTCTATAATTTGTCAAAATACTTTCTTTTACAGAAATATTTATATTTTTTTAAAATATCTATTAATAATAGACAATAGTAATTTAACTTTTGAAAACTATTTTTAGTCCAAAATACTACTTTTCTCCATCTTGTAGTTTTATGTACTAATCCAGCGTCTGTTACTTCTATAGCATAAAGTTTCTGATATATTTCTCTGATGTATGAGGTTTCCATTGATTATTTGTACGTAAATTGAGTTTCGATATTGAGAAGACGAATAGGGAATATTAAGTTCCTACTGCATATTCATTTAAAAATTATAAAATTATATACAACAACACTCTTACGATTTTACAACTGATTTTTAAGAGCGTTTATAAATTTACTTGGCTATTTTCTTAATAGCACAATCGACTTAGAAATTTCATTACAGAGAGACCCCTCAACAATTGAATCCAGCTTATATACTGCCAGAAACTCCTTATCTGATTGGTACGATTAAACAATCAAACTTTGCTTATTTACATATTGATCAACTCACTATTAAAATAAAATAATGACTTATTTAATATTTAATATTATTACATTTTTAAAAATAATTTTATCGTTTATTTAAATCTACCAAACATTTTTTAAAATATTCTTTCTCATTTGGTTTAAATCTTAACTTTTATAAGATCATTTAAAATAAACTAAATCTTTTTAAATACGTTATATTTTTAAGACAATATTTTTTTAAAATCAAATTTAATATTTTACATTAATATCTTTATTTTTATTTCGTGATAACTCACGTATTATTTATAAATTTTATAACATGATTTTTTAAAATAATTATGCAACTTTATTAGACAACTTCCACGCGTGTGTGTATAACATCTGTTCTTTATAACACAAGAACGCTTGCTAAAAATAAACTTAACAATTGCTTTTTTAAAATAAATATTTATTTTTTTAAAAATAAATAAGATATTATATCAGATTTTAAAATAATTATTTGATATGATTAAAATCAAATATTAATCTCCATTTAAGTACTTATAATTTAAAATATTTTTATTCACTTTTAACATATATTTCAAATTAAATAAATATTTTTTTGTCTAATTTTAACTTGTCTTTTAAATACTTTAGCTTCAAACATTTGTTATTAAATTTATTAATGCAGTATTACATCATAATCATCATCATTTTAAATATCTTCTCAATATCAACACAATTCACACACCAAATACTCATAGATTACTTTAATTAAACTTATGGTAACATTACCACAAGCAAAGTCAACATCACACATTTTAAAATACTTCTTAAATTTAAAATTTTCCACTAGATTAGCACAAAACTTAAATGGTGACCCATATAAAAGGGCACAATATATATATATATATATATATATATATATATATATATATACTATTAGAATATGTATATTCCATATATTTATATATATATATATATATATATATATATATAACTATAAATATTTGAAAATACAGTAATTAAAAGTCAATAAAATTATATGTATAACTATAACTTAGAAGCACTTTCACTACGTTGTAGCTTTGTCAACTATCACATTTAAAATGTCAACTTTCCCATAATTCAATGTCAACTTTCCCATAATTCTGTTATCTTAACGTTTTAAATGTGATAGTTCACAAAGCTACAACGTAGTGAAAACGCTTCTAAGTTATAGTTATACATATAATTTTTATTGACTTTTAATTACTGTATTTTCAAATATTTATTTATAGAGTTACGTATATTATTTTGAAGAAATACAGACATTGATTTGTAATATTATATATATGTTGATATATATATATGTTTATATGGATTGTTATTATAATAAAGAATAGAAATGAGGAGATTAAATCTATGTAAACAGAGATAACTTTTTAAATTTTTCATGTTGCTAAGAAACTATCAATACTACTAATTGATCATCCTTGAGGCTAAACATGTTTTCTCATTAATGTATAATAGTTCTTTTATTTGAGATTTTGTTGAACAAAAGGAGGACCCTATTTGTAGCTCATATTTATATACACATTTATGTACTAATAGATAAAAAGGACAGTCACAGAATTTAATTCCAGAAATGTTATAATAGTTTCTTGTATCTATTATAATTTTTAGAAAAAGAAAATAAGTGTTGTTCAAAAACATTAACATCTTGGCAATTTATGTTTTCTAAAACTAGTTTTTTTTTTTATTCTATAAAGTAAATTAACTTTTGCCCAACTGATTTTGACCTCATTATAAGTCATTTCACTTCATAATGTATCCTATTAAAGGTTCATCAAATACCATTTGCATTGAGTAAGTGGAATTATTTGCAAAACTTTTTTGTTTCATTATATATAAGTTGTCATGTCTACCAAAATGTAAAGTAAAAAAGCAGCAGAGAACTGAGCCTAAAGTACTACAACATTTAATCATCATCAGTGATAATCTTTAATAACTTATCATTCACTTATAAATTTTTTTTGTAGTGATTCAGTTTTAGAGTGGTATCGTATATTTCAGTGATGTTTTATATAATTAAGACTCATTACATATCAATTCTCTCTCTCTCTCTCTCTCTCTCTCTCTCTCTCTATATATATATATATATATATATATATATATATATATATATATATATATATATATATATATATATATATATATATAACCTTATGATCTGTTATCCGGTAAGAGTGGTATATAAAATGTAAATTATAGCTCCAAAATTTTAAAATTTAAATTTAAATAATAGTAATGCTATAAAATTGGATTTAACCATAATAAATGACAATACATAAAGATTAAAAAGAGAATTCTATAGAGATTTAATAATCATTTGTTAGTTACAAATAATTTATATTATAATCTACTATATGATTTTTAATACAATATTTTTCCATTTAAATAAACATCGTTACTTATAAATTTGACTTTAATTTATTATCATGCAATGTTCCTTTAAAAGCTAAAGATCTAAAATTGTAGTTAACGAAAGAAGGAACAATTATCTATCAGAAGATAAAAATTTCGTTTAAAATTTTAGCAATTGTAATATATTGTGAACAAAAATATTTATTCCTAAACTTTGTATTTAAATCCAATTAATACTTTCATATATTAAAAATATAATTGGAATTTGAGTTTTAGTTTTTAACAAAGGATTTAAATTAATTTCGTTTGTAAAATATTTATTGATTTTAATGTTATTCTAATAAAAACAGAAAACATTTTGTTTAAAAATTATAATAGTTGATTTGGGATATTGGCCAAGGAGAGTTTAATAAATAGTTTTTCTGATGACAATTTGTTCCACAAAAAATTCGTGGCAGATGATAAAGGAAAGTATTGAATAAAACTTATAAAGGAGATAGCAGTGTCAATTTATTTCTCAAAAAATATTTAAAAAGCTAAAACATTTAAAGCCTTAAGATAGAAAATCGTATTTACAATGCTATCTAAGGATATGAAATATTTTTTAAAGTAATTATTAATATTATAGTGTGAGTAAATTAATCTTCATTATGACCTGGTTACCAATTCTGATCATCTACATATAGTCAAGATAATACCCAAGAAATTTGAAAAATCAAAGTTATTTTAATTTTGCCTAGGATAACCATGAGGAAGGAAACACAACTGTATTGCTTTACAAAGAAATATGATGATAGCTACATAAGAAAACATTCATTTATCTATGCTAAAATAAAGGTTTGAAAAACAGATTAAAATTCCTAGAAATAAATTTTTAAAGCTAATAAAAATATCTTATAGAATTTTAAGAATAATTAATTAGTTATGAGTGTTGAATGCAAGAAAAACTAATCTTCATTTAAATAGGCAAAAAATAATTTGCAAAATTTTGAAGAAAATATTTAGCTTATACTTAATAATGAAAAAAAAAACAGACAAAACTTAAAGTAAGATTTCTTATGCTTAAATAGAAGATGAACTTTTATTATAGGATTCTAATAATGGAATATTAAAAATGGGAAGGTTAATTGGAAAAAAAAATCATACTAACTTTTTTTTATAAAAATTGCTTATTGCTAAATTTATTACATTATGTTACACAATGAGAAAGCCAGGAAACCTTATCAAATTTGGTCTGTTATGAAAGTTACTGTAAACCTGCTGGAACAATTAGTTATTCACTCTTGGATATGTATATTTGGAAGTTGAAGTGATTCCAGGTGTTTTCTATATGAAATTTTGAGGCAAGGACTTTATTCCTATTCTGGATTTTCTTTATAGTCTCTATGAAAATGTCATCTGTTAGATAAGCAAAAATAACAGAGACCAAAATGTACCACAAGCCAGAAAATTAAATGAATTTAAAAAATACATGCATAAAATTTTACTAGACTAATGAATAACGTAAAAGGAGAGAAAAAAACCCTATTGATGACTTATTTGAACATGTTTAAAAGTTTGTGCAGCATGGGAGAATAGAGTGGAGATTTATTTAGAATATTCATTGAAAATTTTCGTCATGTATTTTGAAGAGCAAGATTATGTGCATGCAACTTAAAAACTAGACGGGAAGGAAAGGTGCATCCAATTCAGAACTGTTGTCCAGTTAGTGTCTGCTTATTTGTTAATGTTTTTCTTAACTAATATGTCTTTTAACAGAGAGAAGGTAGAAGAAGGACCTCAACATGCAAAGAATGGTAAACATTTACAGAGTAAACATTGTAATATTAAAATAGAAACTGAAAATGGGTTTAAAATAAGATTTTAATTTTAAATTTATTATTAATATTTTTCTTGTTTGATATGAAATATACATGCAAGGTATTTTTCATAATAGTGATTTAAAGAATTGATATATGCAATTTAGTATATAATGTTAAAAGTATTAATTTTTTTTTTCATGTTAGGAAAAAAATAGCTTAAATATAGAAAGAGAATATCTATGAGTTATAATATAAAACTGTATGAGAGTTGAATATAGTATTTTAACTGTAAATTTTGACTATATACTTTAAGAAATTAAGTGTGATAGGATTATCTGAAATGAACAATAAACTTAATATAAGATGTAATATTTATGAGAGTAAGAAAGAGTAAATGTTAAAGTAAGATAATATCATGATCTCTTTGTTAAAACATATAGTAATAGAATAGTTATTGTGTAACATGATCACAGATATGGCTAGAAAAATATTTCATGGGAATATTATATTACATGGTTAGTCTATAATTAGTAAAATAATTGATGCCTAATATATAGTTGAAGAAGATGAGTTGAGATTCTAGGATAGGATAAAATATCCTTTTGAAGAAGTGATGAATAGTTATAATGAAATATAATATTAAGTCTTACAAAAGGGAGAGGATACAATAGAAATTATTAGTCTGTTTGAGAGCCACATTCTAATTTTGTAATTTAAGTTGAAATATATGTTATATCATAAATTTAAAGTTATTATATTATTTTAGAGTACATGTTACTAGTCAAATATATTTGAAGGTCTGTGGTTTTTACAAACTCGATTGCAGGAAGTCAATGCCAACTATTTATGAAATGCATTTCAGTGACTTAGACTTTGTAAATGATAATAGTGTAATAAAGTTTTGATTATAATAAAATGAGTTTTCTAGAGTAATGAGTATACAAGCAAGCATGTGAACAAATCTTAGGAATATTAGATTAAATTACTTAAAGGAGGGTAATGAGTAGATAGTGGGTGTTAATTTCCATATCTTATTAATATAGTTGGATTAATTATTACAATAGGAGGTTAATCATCATTTGTAACAGTAAGTGTGCTTTTATTTAAATGGTTGTATCTCAGTAAAATTCCTATTGCATTTCAATTATTTAATTATCAATCTAATGGTTACATTATATTTAAAATAGAATACTTATGATCTCTGAGATAACAATAGGATAACAGTAATTATTTTAAATAATATAATTGTGTTAATGTTCTTATTTTCAGATTTTTAAATCATAGAAGACTAGTTTAAATCATTATTTAAATGAAATATTATGTTAGTCATTGTTTGTTGTGAGGATTTTCCTAATGATTATAATAGGATAATAGCAGGAGAATTTTCACAATAGCAATGCCATTGTAGAGTGTATTTTATATACTTTTCAATGTTAAAGCCACTCTCTTGTAATCATCCCTAAAGTCTATCTTATGATTTGATATGTCAAAAACTTCAAGCCCATAAAGAGTCTTATACTTTATTGTTGTTATACTTGATTGTTTATTATTGATCTAGTATAGGAGATGGGTAATTAGAGAATGTAGGGTAAGGTATAGGTGTGAAAGGAAGAACAGGAAGGGAAGGTTACATAGTTAAGGGGGAGTTATGGTGCCCAACTGTGTGACCTCATTATTTTGTAATCAGAGCTTCTGCATAGTTAGTTATTATATCAAATGATTATATAAATATTGTTTTATAATATCAAACACTTAGAACAAAAAAATTATAAATTTTAGTGATGAACATTTTGGCTACCATCCACATCTGTAAAAGGTCAGACATTAATTATTTATAGTAGAATAGTAAATATTATTAAACTATAATATTAAATAATAATATTCATTTAAAAATTGTAATTTATTTAATCTACAATTAAAAGCAAATTACATGTAACTTATGCTTTTATGATTGAAATATGTGGATAGATAATGTTGAAAATATTGTGATTACTCAATTTCAATATTTAATGTGTGATAACCAGTATGATTATGACTTAATGGAGAAGAAATAATAATAATAGAAAAGTTAAGATGGCAACTTAGGAAATAGGCATATTGAAATCTAGAAATAGTATCGTTTGATTGTGGGGTGGTGATCAGTATATGTAATTAGTGTTGTAATAAATAAATATTTTGATGAAAATGCAAAATCATAATATTTTTTTTGGTAGTGAAGAAAATATTTATTTTAGAAAAATGAGTGATACTAAAGAGGAAGAGTTAGAAGAAGTTGTAACTTTTAAGTGCTATGGGAGCAATTTTTACATGAAGGTACTAATAGAATTTATGAACCAAAAATTTGATCATATGAAAGAGGAAATTAACAAAAAAATTGGTGATAACAAAGAGGATATGAATTGAATGCAAGATGCCATGAATGAAGAATTAGATAATAATAAAGATGAAATCAAGAGTAATATTGATGAAATTAAAAATAATCTGTATGATGTCAGGAGTAACTTGGAAAATATGAAAAGTACTTTTGATAGTTGATTTGATAACAATAAAAATGACTTAAAATCATTAAGAGAGGATGTAGATTTTAAAATGGAGTTTATATTAAGTTCAAAGAATGATGAAATTATAGATGATAAAATTCATGAGGACTATGAATTAACTCAAAAAGAATTTAAAATGCATACAGATGTTTTAGATAGCAATTGTAAAAGAGCAAGTGAGGATAGAAATATTAGAATAGTGAGTTAAGTCTAATGTTGATTCATAATGAAGGAGATAATAAAGAGGGCTTTTGTGATTTAGAAGAGAAAATAAAGATTTCCAATGATCAACTGGAAGAAAAAATAAAATTTTCTAAGAATCATCTAGAAGAAAAAGTAAAAGTTTGCAATGATAAAATATGGAGTTATATCATTCATCTTGATTTTCAAATACAGGATATAAGGGAAAAGCAGATTGATATAAGTGGGGGAAAAGATAATTCTGGTAAATTTAATGAAGAAATTAAGCAAGAAATGTTCAAATATATGAGAGTTGTATAAGGGAAAATCATAGATAGCCATAAATTTGAATCTAAGGTAGATGAACATTTGAAAGAGATTCCAAAAGAAATCTATAAACATACTATTATGTTGAAAATCTTGAAGGATAAAAATAATTTCTTAATAGAAAATAAATTAGTATGTGGAAAATAAATTAATTTTAAAAGAGGTGGTCCTTAAATTTATTGATGAGAGAAAAGAAAGATTAAATAATATGATTTCTTGTAAAATGAAACCTAGAATGAAAATGAATGTAGGTAGTTTATTTAATTGTGAAGAGTAAATCTTCAGAGAGTCAGAAATAAAATGTAAAATGAAAAATATTCTACATCAGAATAATATATAAGATCAATATCTACTTAATGAATGAGTGATTGAGAATGATAAAATGAAGTGCAAAATAAATCCTATTGTCAATCTAGTCTTATTATTTGATCTAAGGGATAATGAAGAAGATATAGTAATGAATAATAAAATTCATTGTAAAATGAAAATGAGTTCTGAATTGCTGAATTTGTATGATTCCTCTAATTTTAAACAAAAACATAATAATAATGGAAAGAGAATTTCTTTTCAGGGAAAGATTTACTGTATATTGAAGACTAGCCATGATGAACTGTTTTTATATAATTTATTAGAAGTTTATAAAGACCTATATAATGATAAAGTTAGGTGTAAAATGAAATAGTTTGTCTAATATTTATCAAGAAACTAAAATGAAATAGATTTTTCAGAGAAAAGATTTAATTGAATCAATGTAATTATCAGGAGAGTTTTTTGATAAAAGGATTAAAATCAATATTAAGATAGAATTATAAAGCTTATTTTAGTTTAATCCCATACATACTAGCAAAATGAATAATAGTATTAGTTAATAATTGTTAGTAAACTATAACTGTATGATTCATAAACTTAATGCATTAAAATAGTATTTGCAATAAGAGATAAATTTGATATTTTCTTATGATACAGTAATCAAAAGCTTTATTGTTTTTATATTTTTAATTTAATTTGTATTAAATAAAGTTTAAAAAAGTGAGTAAATTCAAAATTTCATTTTGCATGGGGGAGGAGGTATTATAACCTTTTGATCACTTATCCAAGCTAAGAATGCTATATAAAATGTAAATTATTGCTCCAACATTTTAAATTTATAATTTAGGTAATATTAATGCTATAAATGTGGGTATAACAGTAACAAATGACTTAATACATAAAGATTAAAAACAGAATTCTATATACATTTAATTATCATTATTAGTTATAAATAATTTATATTATAATCTATATAATTTTAATACAATATTTATCCATTTACATAAACATCATTACTTATAAATTTGACTTTAATTTATTATCATGTAATGTTCTTTTAAAAGCTACAGATGCAAAATTGTGGTTAACAATAGAAGGAACAATTATCTAACACAAGATAAGAATTTATTTTAAAATTATTGTAATTGTCATATCTCATAAACAAAAAATATTTATTATTAAATTTTGTATTTAAATCCAATTAATAATATCATATATTAAAAATATAATTGGAATTGGGACTTTAGTTTTTGACAAATGATTAAAATTAATTTTGTTTGAAAAATATTTATTGATTTTTATATTATTTCAAATAAAAAGAGAAAAACATTTTGTTTAAAAGTTATAATAGTTGATTTGGGATATTGGCCAATGAGAGTTAAGTAAATAGTTTTCTGACATTAACTCATCCTGGGATTTAAACAAATAATTGCAGCAGACAATAAAGAAAAAGATTGAAGAAAACTCATAAAGTAGATAGCAGTGCAACTTATTTCTAAAAAAAATATAAAAAGTTAAAACATTTAAAGTCTTAAACAGGAAAAATCATATTCACAAAGTTATCTAAGGATATAAAATATTTTTAAAGTAATTGATATTATAGAGTGAGAAAATTAATCTTCTACATCTAGCCAAGATACTATTCAAGAAGTTTGAAAAGTAAAAGTTGTTATTTTAATTTCACCTAGAATAAGCATGAGAAACATAAGACTACTGCATTGCTTCAGAGAGACACATGATGATAACCACATAAAGCATTCATTTGTCTATGCTAAATTAAGGGTTTTTATTAATCATAGATTAAATGTGAAAAACATTAAAAAGTCCTAGAAATAAATTTTTAATGCTAATAAAAATATCTTATAGATTGTTAAGAGTAATTAATTAGTCATGAGTGTTGAATGCAAGAAAAACTAATCTTCATTTGAATAGGTAAGAAATAATTTGCAAAATTTTGAAGAAAATATTTAGGTTATACTTAATAATGAAAAAAACAGATAAAACTTAAATTAAGATTTCTTTGCTTAAATAGAAGATGAACTTTTATTATATGTTTCTAATAATGGAATATTAAAAATGGGAAGGATAATTAGAAGAAAAATCCATGTAATTTTTAATGGTAGATGAGCAAAAACACCTGAGATCAAAATGTACTACACACCAGCAAATTTAATGAATTTATTGAATATGTGTATAAAATTTTACTAGACTAATAAATAATAGGAAAAGGAGAGAAATAAAAAAAAACCTATTGATAACTTATTTAAATATGTTTAAAAGATTGTGCAGCATGGGAAAATAAAGTGGAGATTTATTTACAATATTCATTAAACTTTTTATAGTGTATATTGAAGAGCAAGTTTATATGCATGCAACTTAAAAACTAGATGATAAGGAAGGATGCATCCAATTCAGAACTGTTGTCCAATTAGGGTCTGCTTGTTTGTTAATGTTTTGTTTAACTATATATGTCTTTTAACAGAGAGAAGATAAGAGAAGTATCTCAATATGTGAATAATTGTGAACATTTACAGGGTAAACATTGTAATATTAAAATAGAAACTGGAAATGGCTTTAAAATAAAATTTTAATTTTAAATTTATTACTAATATTTTTCTTGTTTGATATGAAATATACATAGAAGGTATTTTTCATAATAGTGATTTAAAGAATTGATATATGCATTTAGTATATAATGTTCAAAATCTTTTTGTTATTTTTTCGTGTTAGAAAAAAAAAGTTAAATTTAGGAAGAGATGCTTTTGTGTTATAATATAAAAGTGTGTGTGGGTGGAATATAGTACATTAACTGTATATTTTGACTAGTATATACTTTAACAAATTAAGTGTGATAGGATTATGTGAAAGAAATAAACTTATTAGAAAATGTAATATTTATGAGACTAAGAAAGAGTAAATATTAATACCAACTAATTATGAGATGCATATCAGTGAACTAGTCTTTATAAACAATAAAGGTGCAATAAAACTTTGATTATAATAAAATGAGTATTCTAGAGTAATGGATATTAGTACAAACATATAAAACCATATCTTAGGAAAATTATATTAAATTACTTAAATGACGGTAATGAATAGATAGTGAGTATTTATTTCCATAACTTATTATTATATTTGGATTAATTATTCCAGTAGGAGGTTAATCATGGTTTGTAACAGTAAGTGTGCTTTTGTTTAAATTATTGGATCTCAGTAAAATCCCTTTCTGATTCAATTATTTAATTATCAATCTAATGGTTATATAATATTTTCAATAGAATAGTTATAATTTCTGAGATAACCATGGGATAGCACTAAATATTTTAAGTAATGTAAATTTGATAATGTTCTTATTTTTAGATTCTTAAATCATAGAAGAGTAGTTGAAATCATTTATTTAATTGAAATGTTATATTAGTCATTGTTTGTTGTGGGGATTTTTTAATGATTATAATAGAATTGTAGCAGGGTAATTTTCACAATAGCAATGTCATTGTGGAGTGTGTTTTATATACTTCTCAATGTTAAAAGCACTCTCTTGAAATTCTCCCTAAAATCTGTCATATGTTTTGATGTATCAAAAATTTCAAGCCCATAAAGAGTCTTGTACTTTATTGTTAGTATGCTTGATTGTTTATTATTGAGCTAGTACAACAGAGGGTGAATAGAGAATTTAGGGCAAAGTAGAAATGTGTTGGAAGAACAGAAAAGGAGGGTTACAATATAGAATAAAATAAATGAAAGTAATACCAAATGATATACTTTACTAAACATACCAGATGTAAATTGTTAATAAGTAACTAAAATGACCACCCTTATAAAAATAAACAAACTCTTGTTAAAAATCTGGCAGAAAAAAAACATCTGTACTAAAAATGTAGAATTCTGAAAAAGTATTAATAATTAATTAATTAATGATAAACTTGCTCTGATATAATTAAATATATTTTAAAGGAAAAGTTTCATTTTATACAATAGCTATGAATTTATTTAACATGAAAAAAATAGATCTTGAATTTTACTTCATACACAAAGGATACTTCATTTTGATCATTTTTGGAAACTCTGTTTTTAACGTTTTAATGTATGATTTCAGAATTATATGTCGATAAAAGAAAATTAAACAAAATGCAGCATATGTAGGCTAAAGAAAATATTATTGATTATTTATTTAATAGTAAATTTACTCTGTCCCAATTCATATAAGAATAAAATGCAGTCTGTGCATGTTAAACATATGTTAATTTTTTAAAAATTCGTATAAAATTATAAACATTTTATTATTTTTTACTTGTTGGAAAAAAAGAATGACATAATTTAATCAGCACCAAAGGCATAGGGGACGATTTTGTCAATTTTTATATCACTATGTTGAAAAAATCAACCATACTTGGTAAAATTTATATTTTAGTCTCTTCTCTCAAATTCTTTTAAATGGCGATTTTTAAGAACATAACAATGCTACTTTTATTTAAATATTTCTTTTATCATTTATTCAGTGTTAAAGTTTGAAAGTTAAAATTAGACATAACATTGAATATAAGAATAATACTATACCATAATGATGGCAAAGTTTCCAGCCAAGATTGTTAAATCTTTCTATTATTGTGCCTATATATATATGTCATATTATTATTACTATTTGTGGGATATTCCGTGTAGTGAAAAAGCTAAATGCTGATGTTTCAGTACAATATCAAGTACCTTCCTCAGAGCGTCCTCTTTCTTTTATCCATGAAAATATTAGAAGGTACTCGATATTGTACTGAAATGTTAGCATTTAGCTTTTTCACTACACGGAATATCCCGCAAATAGTAATAATAATATGACATCTTTTATCCGTGAAAATATTAGAATTAACATATTTGTGTTTTGTTGGGTTCCTCTTTTTGGTTAATTAAGTTATTTGATATGTGTGTTAATTTTGTTTGGTATATTTCAAAGGTTAATAAAAGAATTATGAGTATTTGATATGAAAATTGTGGATATTGAGAGAGACATTTTAAATGATGATGATTATAATATATAGTTGGAAAAAAGCCAATCAATACTGTTATATATTTAATAAATAGGATTTAAAGCAAAAGGTAAAAGACAAGAAGATAAATAATATGTTATTGTTGTAAAATAATATTATAAAGATATAAATATTTTAATTATTGAACTTAGTATTGATATGGATTACTTTTATATAGAATAATATATATATATATATATATATATATATATATATATATATATATATATATAGAGAGAGAGAGAGAGAGAGAGAGAGAGAGAGTTCTCTAGATTGTCTGCAATGACTTGATATCACTATAAATGATTAAACATTTTTAGCATTGGTAAGTTATTTATGTGTATACATATTGTGATGGAAATGGGGGATCTGGGTAATAATGGCAAAACATCATCAAACCCAAGTCAAAATTCTAATTAAATTAAAGTAATTCAATAATGAAGTAAGATATTAACAAAAACATGTTGATATTAAAGTAATGTTAAATATCAAAAAAATATATAAATAAGTTTATATATAAGGGAGAGCATGAGAGAGAGAGAGAGATCTCTGTGAGATCAGCCAGTCACACCTTAGAGCAACTATAATTATAAAAAACATGATCAAACAGCATTATAATAAATATAAGTCATCCATCATCATAAATGATTAATAAAAATTGTTCAATAGTCCATATTGTGGCTGAATTTGCACAATAAAAAATATAAAACAACCATCAATCTGGTAACTGGATTGGAAATGGGTCTTCTGTAGACCAGGTTAAGTATTTAGCCCTTGCCAGCTTGTGGAGATTCTTGAAATCATTAATTTGAATGCACTACTTAAGTGCTCATCCATCAGAATACATAACCAGAAAATCTAACCAATAATGCTGGGACATTAAAACATGCTAATCATTGCTTTTGCCATTTAGTACCAGTAATGTACTGGCCAACTATAAGATTAAATTCTAATAAAGACTAAATTAAATAAAATATTGTGCAGGGATTTTGAAGAATATACTCTTCATGCCTAAACAGAAACCTTGTCAACTGAATGCTCCTAAAGCACTAAATATATCCCCATTTATATAATTAGTCCATGCTCAAATCTAGTTCACAGAATCTAAGGTCTATTACTGTTATGGTGACAAAAAGATAATGGTGCAATACAATTTTTAACAATTGAATATACAAGTTATTATAAACAAAAATAATATTAAAGTCTGTAGAATATGGCTTATATATATTAAAGCCTTCTGATTTTGATTAACACATAATAAAAAATTATCACATTTGTGATTTACAAAATTACTATACAAAATTCAAGTTACTATTTTGGTTTACATATATGTTCCATCAGGTTTACTTAAAATTAATTCAGTACACAGGCATGTGGCTTGATATATTTGAATTGACATTTAATACTAAAAATATTAAAATTTGCATATGTGTTATACTTGACAAGGATTGATTTATATACACACATACATGCATATGCATGTAATTTCTGAGCATATTTGACTTTTCCTACAATAATACATGATTAAACTTTTAAATTATATTTTTCATAATACAAATAACTATGCTAGGTTTACTAAAACATGCATATATAATTATGCATGTATGTGCAGTACAATAATTGATTAAATATATAAAACTATTTGAATTGCCATAATCTATAAAGCAAATTCAGATTTATACTTATTCAATAACATATTTAACAGACATGTGTGTGCATATTTAATTGCAAGCACACACAGATGTCTATAGCATATATTTTATTTTGTCAAAATAAAGTTATTAAAATTATTTTTTATACAAATGCACACATATAATATGTATAAATAAAATTATAGATGATATAAATTAATTATAAATACTTTCATAAAAAGTTTTCTTTGACATAAAAAAAAAATAAAGATTTTTTTTCTTTTTCAGGTAATTGTTTTTATTAATTATCGATAGGATTTTAAATTAAAAATGTCTTTCGTTTCTTTGTTTTTTGTCTAAAAGATTTTTGTAATCTGTTTTTTTCTTTTAAAACATAATAATTCTTTCTGTATATAATTATGGTCATCATAAGTCACTTCTCTAAAAGATTTTAAAATATCATTTAAATGTTAATTTTGATTCTTATTTTTTTTTAAATCCAAGCATAGTTATTTATTTGTGTTACTCTTTTTTAAAATATATGAGTTTAAATAATTTAAGATATATCTGACCTTTTTAAAATGTCATTTTTAAATGAATTATTTAAAAAAAACTTATTTAAAATTTAGTTCCTGTTATATATAACAGCTACTCACCATTGTATATATTATAATAGTAACTTACAGTTGTTATTATTAGTCTAGCGTGTTTTATCTCTTGTAAAATTATTTATAAATATAAATTTTTATTTGACTATTTTATTATGTAACATATATGTACTATTTATATATACATTTAAGTTTTAAATAATATATACCTTAAGCTTTTGAGTAAAATGCCAGATTTGAAGTTAAGAATAAATACTTATATATTTTTTTATTTTATTATTAAATCTTAATGTCAGTGGAACAATTGATAGTTGAATTAAACATGAACTTATATAACACACGAGCAGATTCGTTCGTGCTCTGGAAAATAAAAAAAAACGAAAGAAAAAGAAAATCTTTTCTCTTTAAAAATATCATTTTTCTTCTATCAATACTACTATTTAGCGATTGGAATTTAAATATTAACTTTTTTAAATTAAAATAATTTGTGGATTCAAAGTCTGCAAGGAAAATATATTTAATTTTCTACTTAATCTTAAAGGAATAGCAATATAAAGGAAAAGAACGTCTGTTTAAGTTTTGAAACTACGTTGTTTTAACTCTTCCATTATTCTTCGGATATATATAAATTTAAGATAATTATATATATTAAGGATAAAACAATGTGCACTGAGTAGTACACTCATTATATCGTAAAAGGTTTCGAAACCAACCTTGCATGCTATTTTAAAATATTTTGAAATATTGAATATATAGAACGTCTAGTGATAATAGAGAAATGAAGATTAAGAACATCTACATTCGAAGAATATTTATTTTATTTCACATTAATCCGGTCATTGGATGTTATTAACAGTTTATCGTTTAAGGATAAATGGAATCATCATTGTACAAATGGATTGGTGATATGCTTCGTAAGAGATCTTCATTGGGATGATGAACTATAGACTTCAATATCTACTCTCAACTCACTTATAACTAAGTTTCCTTTACTATTTATTTACATATATTATAATAATGCTTATATTATTTTAATATGTTTATTATTATTATTATTATCTTTATTTCAAATTTGGCATCGCATCATATATATCTTAAAAGGAAAATTATATTTATTATTAAATATAATTAATTGAAAGCTTAACATAATTCATTAAATTAGATGAGGGATATAAAAAATAGTTATTATTTGACAGATATCTTAAACAGGATTGTATTGTGTTTACTACGTAATATTGTAAACGTTTAATGTATTTTTATTTATTAAAAATACATATAATATATAAGTTATACAATGGCAAATAATACTTATATATGGGTAATTGTGAAGCATATAAATAAGAACAGTAAATAAATTAATAAGTTACATAAATTATTAATTTTTGAACCCAGATATTGTTTTTATATATCTGTTAATTTAAGCTATTTTCTTTAATTTTTGAAAGTTTATTATAGTATTGAGTTTTATCATAGGGTATTAAATAAAAAAATATCATTTATTAATATTCTTTTAAAATGATAAAATTCATCCGTATTTATTTATTAATATTTTATTATCTATTCTATTATATTTTTTATTGTTTATTAAATATTGATTTGTTAACGTGATCTCTTTGTCTAATCATTATTGAATTATATTATATATATGCTAGTATTATAAATGTCATATGAATAATAGTTATAATTAATGCTTATATAGAGGCATATGAAATAACTTGTTTTTGAAATTATTCCTGAAAAGAGCTGATTGCAAATTCTCCGTGAGTTTAAATATCGTGGCATAATGGTGACTGAAAGAGGGATGAAAGATGGATGTCCTGGTCTAAATTGTATTTAAACTTATTTAAAGATTAATGAGCTAGCATAATAGAGGTATATATAATCATGGACTTGGTATTTCATCGATTCATTTCTAGCATTCTACTTGAAGACCCAAAGTCCGATTGTAGTGAAATGCGTATCCTCTTTCTAAGGAATTTAATCATCTCTTTATATTTAACAAGACCAACTTAGATTTTAAATATAATCCATTCTGTTATATTTGGCGAACCTAACTATGAAGCATTAAGTTAATGATTTCTAAACATTAAATATAATTGATTATATTACAATTAATACATCAACTGGGATGATTAAATGCCGTTCCGTTATATTTGATGCCTCAACTAAGGCTATCAAATAGGCTGTCCCGTTATATCTGGCGCAACAACTAGGGCTCGAAATAAGCTAATTAGGGCTTGAAATACCCCACATACCTGAGAGATGTGTAGTATATTTATTGATATGAGATGTATAGTTTAAAGAAAATTTTCATTTGAGATCATATAAAGATACATTCCGTTATATCTGGCGACCCAAACGTTAAGGGCTTCGATTAATTAAATCTCATACCCTGTAGACTGCGTTTTATCTGGTGTGCGACGTTTTAGGCATTGAATCTATAATTTCGATTCATTATATATGGTATTTATAATTGCAAGATTAATATAAAAAAAAAAAAATGGTAATATATATAATATGATTTAGACAGATCAATATTTGAATAACTAATTATTAAATTATGTTTTAAACAAGAGTTGAGTGGGATAAAGTTTTATATAGACATAGACGTTTAAAAATATACACATATATTATTAGAACATCATAAGTATATATAAATAGCATGGGGTGGTAGAGAACTTTACGATATAATATTTTGGTTATAAAAATATATATACACTTAAGTAATATTTGAATTAAGTTAAAATTTGTTATGCTGCGAAGTGGGAAAATGTATTCAAACAAAGATATTAAATGCTCTAGTCAAATGCAAGGTGATTTGCAAAGTGAACTAAATGATGATAATATTATTATTGAACAATCATCATTAGTACAAGCACCTGGGGGTTCTACAACCATAATTGAATACCCTCAACAAACACCGAGTTTAGATCAAGTGTTATCTCAAACACAAAATATAGTTGATGAAGGTTTAAATCAATCATCTACAATTGAGATTAATCAATCATCTAATGTTGGTACAATTCAGCAAATGTTACAAATGTTTATGAATAAATTAGATGATTTAAAAAATAACTTGAATAAAAAAATGGATGATAATAGTACTAGTTTTAGGAGTGATATGTGTAATTTAAAAAATAACTTGAATAAAAAAATGGATGATAATAGTACTAGTTTTAGGAGTGATATGTGTAACTTAAAAAGTGATTTGAATCAAAAATTGGATAATAATAGTAAAAAATTAGATAGTTTAAAAAATGATTTGAAGGTTGAAATAACAGGAATTGAAAATAAACTATCTACAAAAATCCAACAATTAAATTTAAATGTGGATAATGTTAAAAAAGATAACATAGAAATTAAACAAGCATTAAATGATTTAAAGAATGAAATTGATGAAAATAATTCAAAATGTCAACAACGGTTTAGTGAGTTCCAAGGTGACATAATAGATAGATTAAATGTTAAATGTGATGAAATGTATAAAAATCAAGGAATTTTTAGGGATCAAGTAAAAGAAGAACAAAATAAAATACGGAATGAAATCCAAGTAGATAGACAACAAACACAAGCAAGAATAGATCAACTATCTACTAAACATAATAATGAGGTAGAATCTCAGAATAATGTATTGGAGACTATTGATCATCAACTTAAAACTTTAGAAAATAAAATGAATTCAATAGAAATTAATACAAATATAGACAAAAATGTATTGGAAAAATTAAGGAAAGATACTACTGAAACTTGGAATAGAGTAAATAAAATAAAGGAATCAACTGATAGTAGATTTTTGGTTATTGAAACACAGATATGTAAAAGAACACCAACTATAGAAATGCATCAGGTTGAAAATAATGTAAATACTTATAGTCATAATCAAGAACAAAATCATGGTGAAAATCATTTCGAGGTCATTCAAAAAGATCCACAACAAGTAATTGACTCTGGTGATAGATCAAATTTTCAGTATCATATAATGCCTGAAGTTGAAAATTATCCTAGTAATTTTGAATTAGAAGGGTTAAACTTAAATACTTATAGGATTAATCATGAAAATCAAACATCAACTTCTCAGTTGAATGTTTTAGAAAAACAAAAGGTATACAACCATTCAATACCAAGTAGTACAATTAACCAATTTGTTAGGTTAAAAATATTCAAAGGATCTCATAATGAATCTCCGATAGAACATATTAGAAGCCTTAATCTTTATTTTTCTGTTAACCATAGTTTATCAGAAGGAGAAAAAGTGATCGTTGCATATAGTCACTTACAAGGAGATGCATTGATATGGTGGGAGTCTTTATCACAAACTCCATCTACTTATATGGAATATCAAGAGCTATTAATTAAAAATTTTTGGAATAGAGATAAACAAGAGGCTTTATTGTACCAAATATTCCAAGATAAGTATAAACAGACACCTGGAGAAACCTTGACCAAATTCTTTCGCCGTCAAATAACAAAATTAAGAACACTTAATACTTATCATTTAAGTGAAGGCGAAATGATTAGAATAATAAAAAGAAATTTACCACTTAAAATAGAACAATCATTATTGTGTACCAATATAACAAAAATAGAACAAATAGCAGAACTTTTAAATAGTATTGATATGAATCAAACCAATTTATCAATTAGATTACCTGATAAAAAAAAGGAGGAAGCTTCAATCAATACAATATTTTATAATAGAAGGAAAAATAATAGAAATACCAATTATTGGAAGGGAAAAACATCTCAAAGGAATATACCTTATGACCCCTCTCCCAAAATAAATCGTGATAATTTAAATAAAGTAAAAATAACTTCTTCTAATAATCCAAGAAATTTCCCAAAACCGGGATGTAGTAAGGATATATCTATAGATTCACATAAAACAAACTAAAAGGGTACTTGAGGAAATGTTCCTCACCTCAAGAAACCAAATACCCAATGAGGAACTTGAATCAATCTTTTACACGAGAAATCACTAACATGATGTGTTCATGGGAAGATAAAACACCAAATTTTGTTTTACAAAGTTGCCCTATGATAGAAGTTTTGTTTGAGAGCTTGCTGGTTAAGGCATTATTAGATTCTGGTAGCCAAATTTCTGTGATATCAGAGACATTTTACCAAAAGATTTTAGCAATAAATCCTAATATCAAAATTTTACCACTGAAATCTATGCAGGTTACCATGGCTAACAGTAGAAAAGCTAAGTTAATCCAAAAACAAATTTGGGTTGAGATTAAAATCGGCCAAACAACTCTCTATCATGTATTTTTAATTTTGAATGGTTTGATTCATAATGTTATTTTAGGGGCAGACTTCCTACATTTGAACACTTGTGTAATTGATTTCTGTAATAAAACAGTTAAAATTAATGATGAAGTCTTAGAGATGACATTGCTTCCAAGATATGATCAAATTGAAGTTGACTCTATAACATCTAGCATTCCAGAAACACTTTTAGAGAGTAAACTCGCAGAATCCAACTTGCTTGGAAGTGATGATATGTTAAAATTACGATTTGTTATAAGAGAATTTAATTCTATTTTCTCAGACATACCAGGAGTGATAAAGGGATTCCAACAGAGAATTAGATTAATTCATGATCAACCATTTCAATCTAAATCATATCCTATTCCATACCAATATCGGGAAGATATATCTAAGCAAATTAATAAAATGCTGGATTGGGAAATCATTTCCAAATGCTCTTCACCTTACTGTAATCCGGTAGTAACTGTGAAGAAGAAAGATGGGTCGATGAGATTTTGTTTGGATGCTAGACAACTAAACAAAATTACTGTCCCAGACAGAAATATACCACCGCCCATACATGACTTATTCATGAAATTTGGAAATAAGAAGGTATTTTCTACTTTCGATTTAACCTCCAGCTATTGGCAGATTGAACTTCATCCAGAAGATCGCCAATATACTGCTTTCCGTTATGAGGGTTTTACATACCAATTTAATAGGATGCCATTTGGATTGATAAATAGTGGTGCAGGTCTAATCAGATGTTTAGATAAGACTTTATCTCCTGAGGTAAAACAAATCATAATTATTTATGTGGATGATGTAATTATTGCATCCACCACAGTTGAAGAACACCTTCAACATTTATCTATATTTTTTAAAGAGTGTTTTCTGAAAGGTATAAAAATTAACTTCAAGAAGAGTACTTTAGTTTCCAACCAAGTAGTCTTCTTAGGTCATATTGTTGGTTGCAATGGGATAAGACCTCATCCAGAGAAGATCTCTGCCATTCAAAACTTTCCTAAACCATCTACCCGAAAACAAATTAGATCATTTTTAGGTCTATGTAATTTTTACAACCGTTTCTATCAGAAGTTCTCAGACCACATGGAACCGTTGCTAAAATTGATTAGAAAAGATGAACGTTGGAAATGGACTGAAGAACAAGACCGTGCATTTGAGAATATTAAAACAGGGTTTTTAAAGTTAACTATGTTAGCTTTCCCTGATTTTAATAAACCATTCATTGTTCAAACAGATAGTAGTGGTTTTGGATTAGGGGTAACATTGTCCCAAATCCAAGAGGATGGCCAACCAGGTGTCCTCTACTTTATAAGCCGGCTCTTGAAAGGTCCAGAAATAAATTACACGGTTACAGAGAAGGAAGCACTAGCAATAGTCTGGGCTTTCCAAAAATTTCGACAAATGCTACTCGGATCAGAGGTGATAGTGATCACTGATCACAAAAGCCTTGAATTCCTGAATCATAG
This sequence comes from Epiperipatus broadwayi, assembly GCA_028023455.1. NCBI lineage: Eukaryota > Metazoa > Onychophora > Udeonychophora > Euonychophora > Peripatidae > Epiperipatus > Epiperipatus broadwayi. The sequence continues at coordinate 3,190,365 of JAQFVV010000024.1, read as the reverse complement.
TTATCTGACTAATAGTCGTCTAGTTAGATGGAGTTTACTACTACAGGAATTTAATTACACTGTGCATTATTGCAAAGGATCCGAGAATATCGTGGCTGATGTGCTTAGTCGAAATCCATGTAGGTCAGAACAAAATCATTTGATGGTAGACAACGCCTACATTACAAATGTCAATGTGATGGCTGATAGTAATGTAGAGAACGAGTTGGAAAACTTACAAGAAATACAATTTAATGACCCAGAATTAAACCCAATTATAAAAGTTTTATTAGGGGAGGAAGTTTTGGATGCACCTAAAGATCTTAACCATTTTAAATTAGAACAACAGGTCTTACTATATAAAGTGAATGATAACGTTGATGAGTGGAGGACAATAATACCAAAGTCTTTACGTGACCCACTCATAAAATACGTACACTGTCTATACGGGCATTATGGTGCTCATAAGACAGAACATACCCTAAAGAATTGGTTTTACTGGCCAAAAATGTATAAAGACATCTTGAAATCACTCCAAGATTGTCTAATTTGCTTAAGAGCTAAATCAGTAAACCAAAATTATATTAATTCAATTAATTCTATCATTCCAGAAAGACCAAACGAGATCTTAGCAATTGACTATTATGGGCCTTTGCCTCCATTTAACAAACAAAAATATTTATTAGTCACTTATGATCTCTTTTCCAAATATGTTGCTGCTTACCCGATACCCCAAGCCAATACTAAACATACAATCAAAGTATTGAGTACTCTCCAATTTCCAATGATAGGAAAACCAAAAACCATACTAACTGATCATGGTACAACTTTTCTATCTAGGGAATGGAAGAAATGGGTAGACATATCAAAAATAAAACATGTGCTAATCTCTATTAGGAATCCACAATCAAATCCATGCGAACGTATTATGCGGGAGCTTGGACGTTTGTTTAGGACCTATTTAGAAGAGGAGCACAAGGGTTGGGTAAAGCAGACAAAACGTGTAGTAGACTATATCAATTGGAGTTTAAATGAATCTACAGGATTCTCACCCATCCGACTACACTTTCATCAAATTATACCTATATTATTTAAAAAATATAAACCTATTATTAATGAACCCAAAATAAATGGAGAAAATGATATTTTACAAGCTCATAAACAACTTGTTAAAATGGCAAATAATAGAAGTCAAAATAAAAAAAAATGTATTTATGAATTTAAAGTCGGAGATAAAGTTTTGATAAAGACTTTCCATCCCAGCAAACCATTGGAGAATAAATACCATAAATTCTTCAATACATATGAAGGACCTTATACTATCGTTAAAAGGGCTGGTCCAAATGCATTTTGGATTAACCAAGAAGGAGAGATTCGTGGTACATACAATTCACGAATTTTAAAACCATATTTTGGCTGCTTATAATGTTTTATAAAGAAATGAGGTGAAGACCAAGATAAGAATTGGGCAGTGTAAACCATACGGTTGTATAAAAAAATAATAATAATAGTGATCAATGTAAAGAGAAGTATAGTTAAAAACATTAGCTTTGGTGAGGGTATTCTTTAATGCCTTAAAATAATTAAAACCATAGAGTCAATTCATATTTATAGATGGATACTCTAGTATTTATTTAGTCCTTTTCAAATGCATAAGTCTTAAAGAAGCAGGAATAAGGCTAGTAAATATATTTGTGGTCCAAGAAGGAAACACATTATTTTTTTTTTTTATTTTTTTTTTTTTTATAAAAAAAAATATATATATATTAACCCATCAAAGTCCTTAATTTTTTATTTTTATTTTTGATCATTATCACAAAAATAAAATAGCCCAAGTATTAGGAAGATATACCAGTTAAAAAAAAAATGCAACCCTTCATAAAATCCAACTATAAATGCAATTAAACTATAAGAATATACTAAAATAGTTGTAAGTGTTTAAAATTTTAACTTAAATTAAAATTTTAAATTTCCCAAGGGAAGGGGAAATATAATAGTAACTTACAGTTGTTATTATTAGTCTAGCGTGTTTTATCTCTTGTGAAATTATTTATAAATATAAATTTTTATTTGACTATTTTATTATGTAACATATATGTACTATTTATATATACATTTAAGTTTTAAATAATATATACCTTAAGCTTTTGAGTAAAATGCCAGATTTGAAGTTAAGAATAAATACTTATATATTTTTTTATTTTATTATTAAATCTTAATGTCAGTGGAACAATTGATAGTTGAATTAAACATGAACTTATATAACACACGAGCAGATTCGTTCGTGCTCTGGAAAAAAAAAAAAACGAAAGAAAAAGAAAATCTTTTCTCTTTAAAAATATCATTTTTCTTCTATCAATACTACTATTTAGCGATTGGAATTTAAATATTAACTTTTTTAAATTAAAATAATTTGTGGATTCAAAGTCTGCAAGGAAAATATATTTAATTTTCTACTTAATCTTAAAGGAATAGCAATATAAAGGAAAAGAACGTCTGTTTAAGTTTTGAAACTACGTTGTTTTAACTCTTCCATTATTCTTCGGATATATATAAATTTAAGATAATTATATATATTAAGGATAAAACAATGTGCACTGAGTAGTACACTCATTATATCGTAAAAGGTTTCGAAACCAACCTTGCATGCTATTTTAAAATATTTTGAAATATTGAATATATAGAACGTCTAGTGATAATAGAGAAATGAAGATTAAGAACATCTACATTCGAAGAATATTTATTTTATTTCACATTAATCCGGTCATTGGATGTTATTAACAGTTTATCGTTTAAGGATAAATGGAATCATCATTGTACAAATGGATTGGTGATATGCTTCGTAAGAGATCTTCATTGGGATGATGAACTATAGACTTCAATATCTACTCTCAACTCACTTATAACTAAGTTTCCTTTACTATTTATTTACATATATTATAATAATGCTTATATTATTTTAATATGTTTATTATTATTATTATTATCTTTATTTCAAATTTGGCATCGCATCATATATATCTTAAAAGGAAAATTATATTTATTATTAAATATAATTAATTGAAAGCTTAACATAATTCATTAAATTAGATGAGGGATATAAAAAATAGTTATTATTTGACAGATATCTTAAACAGGATTGTATTGTGTTTACTACGTAATATTGTAAACGTTTAATGTATTTTTATTTATTAAAAATACATATAATATATAAGTTATACAATGGCAAATAATACTTATATATGGGTAATTGTGAAGCATATAAATAAGAACGGTAAATAAATTAATAAGTTACATAAATTATTAATTTTTGAACCCAGATATTGTTTTTATATATCTGTTAATTTAAGCTATTTTCTTTAATTTTTGAAAGTTTATTATAGTATTGAGTTTTATCATAGGGTATTAAATAAAAAAATATCATTTATTAATATTCTTTTTAAAATGATAAAATTCATCCGTATTTATTTATTAATATTTTATTATCTATTCTATTATATTTTTTTATTGTTTATTAAATATTGATTTGTTAACGTGATCTCTTTGTCTAATCATTATTGAATTATATTATATATATGCTAGTATTATAAATGTCATATGAATAATAGTTATAATTAATGCTTATATAGAGGCATATGAAATAACTTGTTTTTGAAATTATTCCTGAAAAGAGCTGATTGCAAATTCGGAAGAGCGCCGTGTACTTGTTTAAATATCGTGGCATAATGGTGACTGAAAGAGGGATGAAAGATGGATGTCCTGGTCTAAATTGTATTTAAACTTATTTAAAGATTAATGAGCTAGCATAATAGAGGTATATATAATCATGGACTTGGTATTTCATCGATTCATTTCTAGCATTCTACTTGAAGACCCAAAGTCCGATTGTAGTGAAATGCTTATCCTCTTTCTAAGGAATTTAATCATCTCTTTATATTTAACAAGACCAACTTAGATTTTAAATATAATCCATTCTGTTATATTTGGCGAACCTAACTATGAAGCATTAAGTTAATGATTTCTAAACATTAAATATAATTGATTATGTTACAATTAATACATCAACTGGGATGATTAAATGCCGTTCCGTTATATTTGATGCCTCAACTAAGGCTATCAAATAGGCTGTTCCGTTATAATATGTTTACCTGCGCTTCTCTTAAACTAGATGAAATAGCATACATGTAATTATTTATTCATCAACTGATGGTTTTTCTTGGGCAAGCTACTAGACTGGCTTGTTTTATTAGGAAAATTATAGTCCAGGTATTATCATCATCATGTAAAATATAATTCAGGTATGGTTAGGATTCCATGAGTTCGCAACTGTCTAGGATTTGATGAGTTTTAAGCCAGCAAACTGTTTTTTTGACATTTAAGGCTTTAGAGACAGAGAAGTGTGTCTCCCTTATAGGTGCATCTGAACTTTCCCAGTGAATCAATAGACCACTGCTGGATCTTCTGTTTGACTTCAGCTACTTTTCATAGGAGCTCTGTATAAATCTACCATCCATCTCTCTGGCCAGATAAAACCAACTTTGTAGCTGGCCTATTAGCCAACTGTGTCTAAAAAAATTAAACCATCTGAACTTTTTTAAGACTACTATCCATACTGAATCAATATTTTCCATCCAGCCTTTTATATACTTAGATTGAGAGTTATCAAAACACATTTTAGACTGTTTTAATCTGTCTAATCCTTTTTACTCTTGAGATGATAAAAACACAGAAACTTTTCAATGTGTCTTGATTAAAATAAATTTTAATCCCTCCAAAACACTTTTAATTAAAAGCTACATTTTGGAAATTTAATCAGTTTAACTAATTAAAAAGATTCCAAAATAGATGATAGAAATTTTTACTAAGATAATGTATACAAGCATTAAAAGATGTTCAAAGATAGATATTTTTACAACTATCTGTAGACATGCTTGTTATTAAATTCAAAATCAGGGTAATAATAATACAATATTAATATATATTAGACCTTATTAAAATGTTTTAATTTATAATAAAATTCTGTTTTATATTCAGAGTTATTTAACTCTTTATTTATTATTTTTCTTCCAGGAAAAATATATACAAAAAATTATGTTTATGTTAATTTCTACTTTTCCTTTACTTTACATATGCTGTGTACCATGTAACCCAGATGGTTACAATATATTGGAATAGCATATTTTTGGTAAATTAATTAAATGTATGAAATAAATTTTATTAATTTAAAAGTGTGACTTCAGTGATATTTTGAAATATTAAGTTGGTATTATTATTGATATTTAAAAACATTATATACTACTTTTATAAATAAAAATTGATTTTATTAAATGGCAATTTATTTTAAATAATTTTAAAATAGACTGAAAACATTATTTATTGTTCTGTTGGCAAGTAGCCAAGAATGATTTCTTATCAATTGGTCCATATCACTATCTCCCATATATATCTACAATGGAGTTCTCAGTTTATATTAAGATAGCAAATGTTCAAACTTTAATGGACAAGATTCAATCTCCAGCACCCTCCAACTGAAATGAATGGCTACAGAATTGGAGGATGGTGAAGATTATAAATATGTGTTGGATATGGTGATCTGGACCAACTATTGAGTGCTGGTTCTACACAAAATACATATATTGAAATAATTTATCTTTTTCACATATTCATATGTATTAGTTGTATAAGATAGAATGGATAACTGTAGGGAACTTGAAATTCTGAATTCAAATCCCTAAATCAGCCTCAATTTAATATTTCTTTTTACTGAAATTGTTAAATTAGGTTTTGAAAAAGACAAATGTGTTAAATTCTAGTTAAAGAAATAATTTCATATTCTGCATAAATTGTGTAATTGTCAGCCATTAAATAAATTATATATTCTGTCATACATACTTTTTTTGTGTATATATATGCCAATTTTCTGATGAGATTTTACTTAAGGGTTAAGTGTTCATAAAATTGTTGCTATGATTTTAAAAAGAATAGGTTTGCATATGTTTTTAGAACTCTTTATATCACAGTTTTTTTGTGATCAGCTTTTTGATTAATTTTAAATGAAGAAAGTTTCAAAAAATATTTATAAATTTATATATGACTGTACTTTTGGCCAGTCAGCTTCTTAAATTATTATTAAAGAGGATAAAAGAAACTAAATAAATCATTTTCCATATCGCTGAAATTTGATATTTATTTTACACAAATTTTTTGAGTTCTTGACTATTTTTGCAGATTTTTTCATAGAATATAATTCATATTTTTCATTTTTTGCTAATATGTTAGCCATCTAAAATTACAGCATAATTTAAATTGCAAAAATTATGTAACATAAAAATGATATTTATAATAAAACATAGTTAAAATTAGAAAATATATGATTTCTTTTAGTTAAATTTTTAGTAGCTAGTTATGTTTAAAATCATGTCCTTGTTACAAATAAATACCCAAATTTTAATTGGATATGTTTCAGTAAAAGTAAAAAAAATAATCTTTATGATCGTAAAATATGGTGTAATTTCTAAAAAAAAAAAAAAAAAAAAACTATTAGGTTGTTTAATTAAAAGTATAGAATCTTACTGAATTTCAATCCTTCATTGAGTCTCTTTAGCTATACATTAACAATAACATTATATTTGATAGCCTAAGATCTTGTTCATGGCAATACTGAATAGTTTTTTTGCCATCTTTTTTTATTTTATTGAATAAAATTTTGATAATATAAAGAAAATTTTAAATTACAAAAAATTCATGATGAACTTTAGAAATTTTCTCAACAGTATTCATTAATATATTAGCACAGTTTTTAATTAATAGACTCAATAAATGTTGACTTCAAGTTTTTTTTTTGTAGCAGCATATAATTGTATAGTTCAATCTACTCTTTAATATTGAACATCATAAAATATCTTCCATCTATATGAAATATCAACTCGGTGGAATTAGATTGTTTATTATAATAATATACAGATACTGTAACTAAACAATGAACTATTTAATATGTAATTCTGAGAAATATATTTTATAAAGTTATACTCTTTAATTGCACATACTATTATAAATCAGTCTGTAATAAACTTGCAAATAACTTCTCATGTTATCTCCATTAACATGAATAAAAAGTAAGTCATGTTCATATCATTCCAAAGATATGACTAGTAGGGCTTCTGCACACATAGGATTTTAAAGATTACATAAAAGTAATTTCTTTTTGCTGGATAGATTGCATTAATATGAGAGATTACTATTTGTATATTTATTAAAGCTTGTATAATAATATGTGCAACATTATTATATTATAAAATATTATATTTAGTCAGAACAGCATTTTAAATAGTTAGGGTTTGATTACAGAATTGTTAAAATTAATAAAATTTATACCTGAATTGTTAATTGAAACTGTAAAGTGATTTGGTTGAGATTTTGCTAAGATCATCAGTAGTTTCATATTTTTGATCTTACTGAAGTAACAATAATTGATCTATTACTCATTTAAAATCTGGGAGGTGAAAATAATTTATTTACATCTAATTATTAGATTAAGTTAATATGAAAGAGTATTATTTATAAGTTTACTAAAGTGTGACATATAATAGTGTACATATTTAAAAATTATTCTTCATAAAATATTATTTTTAACGTATAAATTCAATTTGTATAATTTTATCTATGTTACAAAGTATAAAATTAATTTATTAATTACACTTTAACTCTGCCCTTTGCTTGATATCTCTAACTGATAATACTATCTGTGTGTGTGTCTTAGGTTTCCTACATAAAGATAGACTGAATTTAGCTTGCAACAGAGTAGTGTGAGCAAACGATAAAATAAAATCATCGCTAGTAATAATTTATCAATTCTTCTTCTTATAAAAAAATATTCTCACATCTAAATTTTAGAGTCACATCATAAACTTTAATATATATGTGAGTGCTCTACTTTAAGATTTTTTAAAACATATTCTATTTTCATGGATAATTCAACATGACAAATTGATTTTTCTTTTAACGTGTACTGATTTTTAGATTATAAAATCTTCAACGCATCAAATAAGGTTGAAATAGATTTATCACTACATTTATTCAGTTGTATAGATCTATCCTGGCTTTGCGATCATTTCTCTGATAAATTCATTACACAAGTGTGTGTGTGTGTATATATATAATACAAATAAAATTTCTGTAATTAATTACCGTTATATTTATTATATTTACTGTTATATATATATATAATGCATGCGAATCTTTTATGTATGTAGTTAATGGCATACCTTTTTATAAATGCGTATAATACTAGTATGCATTTATAAACCAGATACAGACATGTATTATACATGCATTGATTCCATAGCATAATCATTCTAGACTTAATTCATGTTTTAGAATGTCACATGTATTTATGAATATTGTTAAATTAAATTTTAATATCAACAAATAATTTATGAAATGGAGCTTGAATTATTTATGTTTAAAATAACTTTGAGAATTTTTTTTATTATATTTAAACTAGCTGGAAGATTTTACCTGTTTATTCAGTCTAATTAATGTCATGAGTTTTATAACTTGATTTATTCAAATATAAAAATAAAAGAAAAAAAAAATTGTTAGTTACGTTGTTTGACGTCATTATTATTATTATTCGTTAAATATATTTGGATTTGATGAAGTTGAAAAAAATGATAAAAAGTCATCCATATCTTATTTTTGTTTTAATTTTTTCATTAATGCTTTCAATTATGTTTAAAATAGTGCACTTCTAGGTTTTAGTTTTAAATTCCTTTTTTAAAATACAATTCTGTTTCCAGTAACTTTAGTCAATTACCATGGCCATGTTATTGTTTATAGTTGTTTAGTCAAATGTTTCTAATTTATAGTGACAAGTTAGTAATTTGCTGTCTGTGAATTGTTAGAAGATATTTGTAACGTCTGATATTAAACAAAATTATTTAATGTAATGAAATAATATTAAAAATGAATATATATATAACAGAAAATATTATACAGTTAAGTTATAAAATTATCATTAGTAATCGATTATTACTTGAACAAAAACTTTTTTTTAATCTGGAAACTTTTTTGGAATCAATAAAAAAACTTAAATATATAATTTATACTTCTCTCTTTTTCATAATTCAATAAATACATATTTAAATTTTATATATATTTAAATATGTGAAAATTTCTGTTATTTTTATTTTAGAAAAATCACAGTCAGTTATTAAGACCCAATATTCAATGAAAATTGTATATTGAAAACTTTTTCTTGCACTAAAAAGTGGATTGTTGTTCTTCTAAATGCAGTATACTTTTTCATTGGTCACTGACTCTTAACATCTGATTGTAATTTTTCTAAATAAAAATAACAGAAATTTCCACACATTTAAAAATATGTCAATAATTCTGTTTTTTATATATATATAATAGTAATAATAAGAAGTCACTTGTCACATGACTTATATATAGCTTGCACTTACAAATATGTAAAATTAAGAGCGTGCTAATAGCTCTAAACAAGCTTTTTTTTTATTTATTTATGATAAATGCTACTACAAGAGAAGGTATTCAAATCATTTTTATCTTGGATTGTCCCCATCCCCAGACCGGTTTCGACCTATGGGTCTCTTCAGTGAGGAATTGGGACATTAGATCTAAAAAACCAACTCAAACAAAGCATTTAGCTACAAGAAAATTGTTAGAAGAAGATCTGAAACTTTTAGACATCTACATGTCTTTAAAGTCAGCTCTCCAACTGAAAAAATCATATGACCTGAACTTAATTCAGATACTCCATATATTAGTAGGCTTAGCTCTTTAATTTAGCTAAAGCCACAACAGCAAAATAATAATAGTAATAATAACAAGTCAGATGTCACATGACTTACATATAGCTTGCACTTACAAATATGTAAAATTAAGAGCGTGCTAATAGCTCTAAACAAGCTTTTTTTTTATTTATTTATGATAAATGCTACTACAAGAGAAGGCATTCAAATCATCTTTATCTTGGATTGTCCCCATCCCCAGACCGGTTTCGACCTATGGGTCTCTTCAGTGAGGAGTTGGGACATTAGATCTAAAAAACCAACTCAAGCAAAGCATTTATCTAAAAGATAATTGTTAGAAGAAGATCTGAAACTTTTAGACATCTACATGTCTTTAAAGTCAGCTCTCCAACTGAAAAAAATCATATGGGCCTGAACTTAATTCAGATAATCCATATATTAGTAGGCTTAGCTCTTTAATTTAGCTAAAGCCACAACAGCAAAATAATAATAGTAATAATAACAAGTCAGATGTCACATGACATATATAGCTTGCACTTACAAATATGTAAAATTAAGAGCGTGCTAATAGCTCTAAACAAGCTTTTTTTATTTATTTATTTATGATAAATGCTACTACAAGAGAAGGCATTTAAATCATTTTTATCTTGGATTGTCCCCATCCCCAGACCGGTTTCAACCTATGGGTCTCTTCAGTGAGGAGTTGGGACATTAGATCTAAAAAACCAACTCAAGCAAAGCATTTATCTAAAAGATAACTGTTAGAAGAAGATCTGAAACTTTTAGACATCTACATGTCTTGTAGTAGCATTTATCATAAATAAATAAAAAAAAGCTTGTTTAGAGCTATTAGCATGCTCTTAATTTTACATATTTGTAAGTGCAAGATATATATAAGTCATGTGACATCTGATTTGTTATTATTACTATTATTATTTTGCTGTTGTGGCTTTAGTTAAATTAAAGAGCTAAGCCTAATAATATATGGAGTATCTGAATTAAATTCAGGCCCATATGATTTTTTCAGTTGGAGAGCTGACTTTAATGACATGTAGATGTCTAAAAGTTTCAGATCTTCTTCTAGCAATTATCTTTTAGATAAATGCTTTGCTTGAGTTGGTTTTTTAGATCTAATGCCGCAACTCCTCACTGAAGAGACCCATAGGTCGAAACTGGTCTGGGGATGGGGACAATCCAAGATAAAAATGATTTGAATGCCTTCTCTTGTAGTAGCATTTATCATAAATAAATAAATAAAAAAAGCTTGTTTAGAGCTATTAGCACGCTCTTAATTTTACATATTTGTAAGTGCAAGCTATATATATATGTCATGTGACATCTGACTTGTTATTATTACTATTATTATTTTGCTGTTGTGGCTTTAGCTAAATTAAAGAGCTAAGCCTAATAATATATGGAGTATCTGAATTAAGTTCAGGCCCATATGATTTTTTCAGTTGGAGAGCTGACTTTAAAGACATGTAGATGTCTAAAAGTTTCAGATCTTCTTCTAACAATTATCTTTTAGATAAATGCTTTGCTTGAGTTGGTTTTTTAGATCTAATGTCCCAACTCCTCACTGAAGAGACCCATAGGTCGAAACCAGTCTGGGGATGGGGACAATCCAAGATAAGAATGATTTGAATGCCTTCTCTTGTTATAGCATTTATCATAAATAAATAAAAATAAAAAAAAAAAGCTTGTTTAGAGCTATTAGCACGCTCTTAATTTTATATATATATAGTAATGGTATAAAATGGGAAAAGCTAACCCTTCAAAAGTTTCACATATTTGGGTGGTAAAAACTGTAATAATACACAATGGGAAATGTTGACCTTTCAAATGCACCACATACTTGGACAGCAAAAACTGTACTGGTATGAAATGGGAGCAATGAGAAAACCATTACATAGTCAAATTGAGGTACTAATCTATCCTGGTATAAAAATTGAATAAAACACAAGGCAAAACTCTCTGGTATGTCTTATGAATTAAGGCATAAAATTTACAATGATGTCGGATGCCCAAGAAACATACCACTCCAATATCAAACCAAATATTCAATGTTTACAGTGATTTAAAAAAAATATTGAAGTAAAAAAAAATAAGATTATTTATATGTTCTGGCTTTAAATCTTCAATTTACACCAATAGAATTGACATTAAAATAAATAATAAAGAATAATAGCTTCTATTGATGTCTTATAAATTATAAGATAAGAACATCAATATAATATTAACTAAATAATATAAACATATAATGAATATAAGAACAAGCTAAAATTGATAGTGCTGTATCAATTAAGAAATTACTTTAATAGAATAGGTAAATAAGGATTTAACAGGTTTTATAAATAAGATAATCTAAATACCTGTTAATATAATGTTAAAAAATCTATTAATAAATTTACAATTAATATTTATTTTAAAACTCAATTTCTAAGAGAATTTTTAGTTATAAAATTTACCAATAGTTTTGACACCATGGAACATTAATAAAATGTTAAATTAATCATCAAACATTAAGGCAATGATAATGTTTATATTACTTAAACCAATAAACATCACATGACCACCATTTCCTATGCTGGTTCTTAACTGTTATTAAAACAGGCAGAAGTCTCTATACATATTGCCACTCAGTGCATGCCAGAGTAATCAATGGATGCCAGAAGGTTTGTGCATAAAATGCCCATTTAGTGCCTACTCATCCAATATCCCCAAACTAGTTTCTGTCTTGTGGCCTTCATCAGTGAAGAACCTTGTATCTGAAAGCACTGCACATAGATCTTACAATCTAATGCAATCCTCAAAGAGACACCTTTTATCTCTACTTAACTACAAAGCTATGAGTCTAAAACTGAAAAGACTGTAATATTTTCAATCCTACCTCATCAGCTTATGTAGTCATATAGGTCTGAACTTATATAGTGTTGAGTATGGTTATTAAAGAACCAAAGTCACCAAAATGTATAGATACTGAACTGAATTCAGACCTATATGAATATATAAGCTGCTGAGCTTGGACTTAAAATAATATAATGTTTTCAGTTTAAGACTCATTGTTTTGTAGTTAAATGGAGATAAAAGGTGGCTGCTGGAGGGTTGCATTAGATCTTATGATCTAAGTGTAGTGCTCTCAGATCCAAGGCTCCTCATTGATGAAGGCCACAAGCCAAAAACATGACTGAGGATATTGAATGAATAAGCACTAAATGAGGATTTTATGCACAAGCCTTTTGGCATCCATTTATTACCCTGTCTTGCTCTGAATGACAATATGTATAGAGAGTTTTGCCTGTTTATCTTACTTATTAGTTGGAGATTGTTTATTCACATTTATTTCTAAAATATAAATTCTGATCATTATACATTGTAATTATTAAGATAAATGAAATTCAAAATTTCAACTTAATAATAATGATAGTTTAATAAATAATAATAAAATAAATAAAATTAATAATATATTATAAGAAATAAAATTTAACATACTATATAGTGTTGTGTATGTTTGTACTAATAAGTGATACTGGATTTACAACTTATTCCAAAATCAAAATAAAATATTCATCTACGAACTAAATTATAGTCAAACAATTTATAAATTATAAAATAAATATTAACTTGTTATAATATATCCACCATAAAGATGTTGAGATAACTTAATAAGGTATCAGACACAAATTTATTTAACTGTAATTTAGAAGACTCTTGCAATTTTCCTTGGATTAAGTAAACATCTGAACACTTCTTCACATACAAAACATACATTAAGATGACACTTTTTTATATAACTGTAATGGTAAACCTCATATGAAATTAAATGATCTGTAACCATTGATGAATGTTCATTGTCTGTAAGTTCAATTGCACCTTAGATTTTTTTCACCAAGTTCAAAATATGATCCATTAAGAATCCAACAATTAAATAGAGTATCCAAACAGTAATGAACATAATATCTGAATTTTATTCCATTGAGTCAATGACTAAAATTAACACACATTAATCCTTTGTAATGATTATTATTGTTATATCAGAAATTATTCTGTATACTCTTGCAGTTTTGGTTTTAGTGATACTTATATATATATATATATATATATATATATATATATATATATATATATATATATATATATATGCATTCATGCTATATATATATATATATATATATATATATATGAAGCATGAATGCAAACAAATATTAATTTCTGTGGTTGATATATCCAATGCTTCAGCTATTATAATTTCATTTTGAAGTAATTAGATGTTTATCAATTAGGGTCATCAATAATCCAAAGGCACTGTTTTATACAAACACATATATGAATCTGTAGTAAACACTTGAACATTTTCTAATTTAAATTATTCCAGTAGATGGCATTAAGCATATTATAATATACTACATCAAACCCTTTAGCATTCTTTTAACAAAATAATAATTCCATTCTTAGCAAGTTGTTATTTAATTTTTTAATAAATTATCAATGTTATCTATTATATATATATATATATATATATATATATATATATATATATATATATATATATATATATATATATATATATACATCCTCATATTAAATTTACAATGGAGACAGAGTCTGATGGAAAACTCCCTTTTCTTGATGTTCTAGTCAACAGAACTCCAAATAGTTTATTTTTTTCTATTTACAGAAAGGATACACACACAGACAGATATTTACATTTCCATTCTCATCATCACCCTACTCAGATAGTTTCTGTAGCCAAAACTCTTTTAAATAGAGAAATTAACCTTTCAGATGAGACACATCGGAAAAAAGAAATAAATCATATTAATAGTGTTTTATTAGCAAATAGTTGTAATTACAAATTTATAAAAAAAGCCTTATTTCAAGCCCAAAATAGACAAAATAGTAAACAAAAAGATGATAAATCAGCTATTAGGATTTGTGTTCCATATGTAAAAGGAACTACAGACAGTATTGGACGTATATTAAAATGCTATAATATAGATACAGCATTTTCTGCTCATCAAAAGATCAGCAATATAATAACCAAGCCTAAGGATTCAATCCCTCTTGAATCTCACGGTGTCTATCAAATCTCACGTAAAAATTGTAAAGCTCCTTACATAGGTATGAGTAATCGTTGCATCAATGTTAGGAAAGATGAGCATGCTAATGCAGTTAAACAACACTCATCATCATCAGTACTCTCACTCCATACTATATATTCACGTCATAAAATTGATTTTTCTAGTACCAGGATCATATCCAGATGTGATAATCTCTACCAGTGCAAAATTAGAGAAGCCATTGAGATACTTAAAAGACCAGATTGTATCAATAAGCGAGGTGATACATGCAAACTTCCTCCTATTTGGAAATATTTTTTTAAAAAACATTCCTATATTTAACATTTTTGCTATTGGTGGAATTTTAATGTTTTATTCAAATCAGTGATTGTAGCGCCTCTACAACCGTCTTTCTACCTTTTATAACTCTGTGGATGGCTTGTGTGACCAAGTCGAAACGTCAGTATATTAATATTAAAAGTTTTTAACATGGATGAACCTGCAAAATATGTATTTTATATATATATACATATATTAGTTTCCAACCAGTAACCACCTAAACACTCACAGTAAATATAGTAACCAATATTTCTAACTGCGGTCAAGGCAACCTTCACATATACATATAAATATCAATGTCAAATACATTATAAGTACCCTTTCCAAATATTTCCATGATGATGATTTTTTCTCTCTCTTGTTATTTTAAAATGTCTCATAATCTATATTTTAGCTCTGGGAATAATTGTCAAAACTTTATTATTTAGTTATTTATGTTATGCTTTTTTACTGCAAACATCTTTAAAATATATATATATTGTAACATGATGGGGGGGGGTCAGGATGGACAGAGAAGAAAATGGTTTGAACTGGGTTGATGGAACATCATCATCAATCCCAAGTAAATACAAAATTAATATTTCAAATAATTTACAAAGTATAATAAAGGTAAAATATATTTAAGTGGGACATGAGATCCAAAAATCTGTGAGATCATTGAGAGATCAGCAGAGCAACTATAAATCCATGAGCATTATAAAGTAAAGTATTTATGAGTAATACTCAAAATAAACCATCAATCATCATGAATGATCCACAATATAATAAAATCAACAACCAATCTGGTGACTGGATTAGAAATGGGTCTTTTGTAGACAAGGCTAACTACTGAGCCTTTGCTAGCTTGGGTAATTATTTAAATATAACTTGGATGCACCAGCTTAGTGCCCATCCATTAGAATACACAATAATCAAAAATCAAAGCAATAATGCTGGGAGATAAAAACATACTGATTATCATCAAGGTTCAGGCCATTTGTAGTGGCTAACTATAAACTTAAATTTGTAACAAAACTGAACTAAAATAAAATATAGTGCATGGGCTTTAAAGAGTATCCTCTTTTGCACCAACTAGGATGATAATTGATCATCTCTGGATGCCCCAAGCACTAAATACACACCCCCATTCATATATTCATCCCCAGCACAAATCTATCTCAGAAAACACAAGCTCTATTTCTGTATGTGACCAAGAGATGATGGAAACAATTTTTAACAATTAACCAAGTTTACAATGAAAAAACAAATTAAGGTCTTATAAGGGTTCTGATTTTGAAAAGTATACATAATTATATATAATTTAAAAATTATCACATTGGTGATTTACATAATTACTATTCAAAATTTAAATTGTACATATATGTGCACACAGACATGAAATTTCTACTATGCAATTAATCTATTTCAATTGATATTCAATAACAATGAAAAATAATTAAAATTTACATGTGTTATAGTTGACAACATATGCACACATACTTGTGTCTGCACGAAATAACATATTTGACTTGCTACAAAATAATTATCAAAATCTTAAACCATAAAACTCAATAATGATTAACATTTCAGTTAAATGATATACATTTTACATAGTAGGTTTACTGAAACATATATATATATATATAATTTGCACACATGTGTGATATATTAATTTATCTACATAACATTAGTATTTATCACAATAAAATTATTACAGATTATTCACACAATTTAATTCTCTTTGCTGAAGTCTTTTTTCCTTAAAATAATACTATCTAATTTTTAACAGATGATTGTTGATTGATTTAAAATGTCTTTCTCCTTTTTTTTTAATAAACGAAAGATAAAATCATTTTATAAAATTAAGAAAATATAAATTTTAAAATGTCTTTCTGCTTGATTAGTTAATGCTGATGAAGTAGGCAAGGTGTGAGAGGAAAAGTGAATACATGAACTGCAGCTCTTCATGCCATGATAAGTAGATAACCAAGCATGAAATAAGTATACAATGTCCCATGATGTCTCGAGAAAATACCTCATTTTAAGCACTGTCCCTTCTAAGTACCTAGACAGATCATCCACAAGGAATAGTATCCAGAAAAAATATCAGGCACTGAGCCATCCTTGCTCATCTCTTGTGAGTCTTAGGGCTTTAAATGAGGTCTATTCATGAGAACAAGGTCTATCCATGAGTCCTACATATACATTGCTGGACTTCCCTGGGAGCTCAACATCTAGGTCTAGACAGTGCTGAGCCTATACTTCAGAGCATCATGAACACACTGCATCCAGGCAGCCCTGCTCAACTATACACCCATAATAAACATGAAAAGTACAAATTCACACATAACTTTTAAAATGTCATTTTACTAAAGAAATTATTTAAAAACTCGTTAATATATATAATTCTACTCACCACAGCTGTATATATGTTTGTCTAGGCTTCTCTGCCTTTAGATAGTCAGCATATATAATTATTCATTTAGCAAGCTGGTTCTTTTGGTACATTAGAAAAATATAATCTATGTTTGTTGCAATCCATGTAAAATCTTAATCTGTACTTGGTCTCTTTCTATCTAGAATTATTCCAGGCAAGCAGCTGTCTTGGTTTGATAGATTTCAAACAAGCTACCATCCTCCACATTTCAGGCTATGAATTTCTACACAAAGAAGTGGGTCGTTTTTCTCCATGTAAATTCAAACTCCTGCTAAGAAAAACTGTCTACTATATTGCCTTCAGCTACATCATTTAGTTCATTGTAGCTATTCTGCAAATTCTATGGTCAGGTAAAACCACCTGCTGCACTTCATCAAGTTGCAACAAAATATTGTAACCAACTTTTCAGCTGATCGTTCTTACAGAAATTATTATTCCGACTTTTTTTTTTCAAAACTCACTATCCAGACTGACTAATATTTTTTATCAGTCTTTTTATAAAATCGTCTGAGGTGATAACAACACCTTGATTGAAAACAGAGTTTTTATGTTTATCTCTCTAATCCCTTTGAAAACATACATGTTTTAATTAATTTAAAATAAAATTTTAAAAACAAGTATTATGTTTTTACATTTCATAATCAAAATAATAATAATAATAATAATAATAATAATAATAATAATAATAATAATAATAATAATAATAATAATAATAATAATAATAATAATAATAATAATAATAATAATAATAATAATAATGTAAATAAGTCAATTATTTTATATAGCATGATGTTTTTTATATAGATACAATATTTATATTTATTCAGACTTTTTAAAAGGTTAATTTATAAAACAATATTTTAAATCTGAGTTATTATTTATTTATTTTTTATTTCAATGAATGTAGAAAATATCTACTATAATTTTTGTCTGTGTTTATTTTTATTTTTCCTTTAAACTTTATATATATATATATGTGCACATACTATATTAGTGTATGCTATGTAATCCAATATATATATATATATTGTAACGATATATAAATATGCCGTTACATTAATTTAAAATAAAATCTTAAAGTTCGCAAATAAAAATAAAATCTATTAAAAAATAAAAAAACTAAATGTTAAAATTAAAATATTTGTTAAATGTATATATTCGCACAGACGCTAAACTTTAAAAAAAAATTTTTATATAAATAAAAAAAAAGTATTTGAACGTACTTTTTTTATAAAAAAATACAATATTTAAAGATAAGATATTTTTGTAGATGGAAATGATTGTTTATTAAATATCCAAAAGCTGTGTAATTAAAAAGTCAGATGAAAAATAGATAAGAGAAGAAAGAGATTTTAGCTTGACCAATGGAAGCAAATAAAGGCCCGGACCATAACAAAAAAATGGAATAGTGATGTTTTTGTTCATGGAATCCATAGGAGGACTATAAAAAAATATTGAGTTCCAGTCAGTTTCCAGCTTGTTTTTGAGGGTCGTGATAGGATGCACATATCACACACTCTCTCTCTGTTCTGTGATACCAAAATGAACCAGCTAATGCTACCTCCGGAACCTCTGACCGGGTTTTCAAATAAAGATTCTGTGGAAATTGACATCAAGAGCAGTGATTATTCTACTGTAAGCTATTGACATGAACTCTCAAATTTAAAAATAATTAAGAACTTTCGTTCAAGCTTATAAACTTCTATCTGACTTTTAAGTTTAAAATCAATGGATAATGTTTAATTTTATATGTTTTGCTTTTGAAAAAAAAATCATTTCCATTTTATTATTTTTTATTTGTATTAATACTTATCGTATAAATTATTTAAATGCATGAAATTTAAAGTTGGGTATAGACATTGCATAGATTTGTTAGCGGTTAATTGAGTTGCTGTTTCATAGTCGATTGGAATATATGTCACCAATGTCACTGCATCTTACAATGAATGCTATTGGGTTTTTTGTATTCCCTATGCAATTGACACTATCGATAACTTTGTATTTTGATTGGTTATGTTTATTTTGGAATGGTTTTAACCGTGGAATCTGTGCAGCCAATCTATACTCACCATTTTAAAACAAATTTTATAAAATTCATCTGTGCAAACATAATAAATGTTAAATTTAAGTCGGGCATGAATGGCTGTATAGATTTGTAAAGTTATATATAGTTTAAGGGAGGGTAATCTTAGGTTATTTGTTTCTTAGTTGAATTAGCTCAATGGATTGGATATATTTGTGTAATTAGATGTAGTATGAGATTCGCTATTGTCAGGATTGCTTATATATGCCACACATCTTCTGTTTGCCTATGGATGGGTTTGTAAGTCGGCAAAGAACCACAGTCCATTCCTATGGAGTTTTTTGTTTATTGTTCTACTCGTCAACAGATGTAGCATTCCTGTTGGTGGAGAGACAATGTCTTCTCTAACTCTACTTACTGTTTAGATGTACATTCCTGACAGTATAGTATTTTGTGTTGTTGTATTTTCATGCTACATTGAATACATAAATGTGTCAGATGGATTGGCGCCGGTTTGACTGTGAACTTTTTGGCCTAAGGTGAAATAAGGGATAGAACATTTTTCTTTTCAAATACAATCTATATAGTCTATTCATACTCGACCCTTTAAATAAATATTAAACTCATTATTGCAATCTATTTAAATGTAAATTTAAAGATTAATATAACAATCTAAAATGTTAAACTTATTCCTTAAATTAGAATGATTTTATATGTGCATAAATAAATATTTTTATGTGTTAATTTCTGGCAGTGGCTTTTATTTTTTTATATTTAGGATATAAAGTTATATTTTATAATCTCTGCTGTTCCACTGAGCTAGTGACTTGGGCTAACAATATGAATATTTAAATAAAGTGGAATCTTAACAGCATGTATCTGCCTACTTTATAAATTTTTCTAGGCTCAAATGCCTAGGTGGCTCCCCTGTAGTGCAGATTGTGGTTAGATTCTATGATCACTTTCTTTTCGATCGTTACAACTGGCTACCCAACTTCGGCCGATCTTTAATAAACATGAGTGCCCTGAGATACGAGGAATAAAAAGTAATAAATAAAATGTAATTAATTAATATAAATCATAATTTTTTTTTTTAAAAAAAGTCTTGGTTAAAATCTAATCATTTAACTTGCCTAAATAATACTTAAAGGTAGAAGAAAAGAAACTTGGAAGGGAGGGGGCAGAAATTTAGCTGGTAGTAAGAAATCATCAGTCAACATTTTTTTTATCATTATATTTGTAATTACTGTTTTGTCTTTTTAAAAAAAAGTTTTGTCCTTTTGAAATTTCATATATAACAAATTTGTGTAACGTAATTACTAACACTAAGTAAATTCTTTTTTTTTTAATGTTTTTGTTTTTTTGAGGAAGTTTACTGATATGTAATGATATATAAATATGCTGTTACATTAATTTAAAATAAAATCTTAAAGTTCGCAAATAAAAATAAAATCTATTAAAAAAAAAAAACTAAACGCTAAAATTAAAATGTTTGTTAAATGTATATATTCACACAGACATTAAACTTTAAAAATATTTTTTTTATATAAATAAAAAAAAGTATTTGAACATACTTTTTTTATAAAAAAAATACAAGATTTAAAGATAAGATATTTTTGTAGATGAAAATGATTGTTTATTAATTATCCAGAAGCTGTGTAATTAAAAAGTCAGATAAAAAATAGATAAGAGAAGAAAGAGATTTTAGCTTGACTAATGGAAGCAACTAAAGGCCTGGACCATAACGAAAAAATGGAACAGTGACGTTTTTGTTTATGGAATCCATAGGAGGACTATAAAAAGAAAAATATTGAGTTCCAGTCTGTTTCCGGCTGGTTTTTGAGGGTCATGATAGGACACACATATCACACTCTCTCTCTCTATTTTTTTTTAAATGAACTGACTGTGATACCGAAATGAACCAGCTAATGCTACCTCCGGAACATCTGACCGGGTTTTCAAATAAAGACTCCGTGGAAATTTACATCAAGAGCAGTGATTCTTCTACTGTAATCTATTGACATGAACTCTCACATTTAAAAATAATTAAGAACTTTCATTCAAGCTTATGAACTTCTATCTGACTTTTAACTTTAAAATCAATTGATAATGTTTAATTTTATATGTTTTGCTTTTGAAAAAAAAATCATTTCCATTTTATTATTTTTTATTTGTATTAATACTTATCGTATAAATTATTTAAATGCATGAAATTTAAAGTTGGGTATAGACATTGCAAGATTCATTAGTGGTTAATTGTGTTGCTGTTTCATAGTTGATTGGAATATATAAGTCACCGATGTCACTGTGGCATCTTACGATGAATGCTATTGGGGTTTTTTATATTCCTTATGCAATTGACACTATTGATAACTTTGTATTTTGATCGATTATGTTTATTTTGGAATGGTTTTAACCGTGGAATCTGTGCAGCCGATCTATACTCAACATTTTAAAACAAATTTTATAAAATTCATCTGTGCGAACATAATAAATGTTAAATTTAAGTCGGGCATGAATGGCTGTATAGATTTGTAAAGTTATATATAGTTTAAGGGAGGGTAATCTTAGGTTATTCGTTTCTTAGTTGAATTAGCTCAATGGATTGGATATATTTGTGTAATTAGTAGATGTAGTATAAGATCCGCTATGGGCAGGATTGCATATATATGCCACACACCTTTTGTTTGCCTATGGATGGGTTTGTAAGTCTGCAAAGGACTGCCGTCCATTCCTATGGAGTTTTTTGTTTATTGGTTTACTCGCAAACAGATGTAGCATTCCTGTTGGTGTAGAGACAATGTCTTCTCTAACTCTACTTACTGTTCAGATGTACATTCCTGACAATATAGTATTTTGTGTTGTCGTATTTTCATGCTACATTGAATACATAAATGTGTCAGATGGATTGGCGCCGGTTTGACTGCGAACTTTTTGGCCTAAGGTGAAATAAGGGATAGAACATTTTTCTTTTCAAATACAACCTATATAGTCTATTCTTACTCAACCCTCTAAATAAATATTAAACTCATTATTGCAATCTATTTAAATGTAAATTTAAAGATTAATATAAATATCTAAAATGTTAAACTTATTCCTCAAATTAGAATGATTTTACATGTGCGTAAATAAATATTTTTATGTGTTAATTTCTGGCAGTGACTTTTATTTTTTTATATTTAAGATATAAAATTATATTTTATAATCTCTTCTGTTCCACTGAGCTAGTGACTTAGGCTAATGATCTGAATATTTAAATAAAGTGGAATCTTAACAGCACGTATCTGCCTACTTTATAAATTTTTCTAGACTCAAATGCCTAGATGGCACCCCTGTAGTGCAGATTGTGGTTAGATTCGATGATCACTTTCTTTCGATCGTTACAATATATATATATATTGCAATTTTGCAAAAACAAATCTATCAAGAAAATATAGCTTCTATTGAAGTAAGCAAAATATATACAAGAAGAACATCAAGTGAATGCATGGGCTATTTATATTATCGGTTTGATTGATGCAATAGCTAGGTTACAGTTAGCTATCATAATCAAGAATGGACTCGTTTTCATTTTTTTTTAAAAATTGATTGATTGATTATTGATATCAGTTTGAATGTAGACCAGAATTTCTGATAACATGCCTTCTTCTTCAACATTAAAATGACAAACTAAATGATAATAATGACTTTTAATTTTAAAACAAAGGAAAATACATTGTTGTTTAATATACAATAATATTGTATTCACAATGACCATACATGCATATATTCACACATACAAGTATAGTGAAAATATAATCATTGTTTAGCTATTTATACCCCCAGTTAAAAATTTGATAAAAAAAATACATCTTTGAACTTAAATATATTAATCATATTAATCAGTATTTTTTTAAAAAAGATGCTGAACTTCATAATAGAAAAGAAACTGCAAAATTATTTTAAAAAATAAAATAAAAGTAAAACAAATCACAAATTGTTATTTGTCTATTGTTGTGTTTTATAATAACTCAAACTTAGACTTAATAAAATGAAATTAAAGAAGATATCATTCTAACCATTATTAAAAGAAACTGCATAATTTTAATTTAAGCGACCTTTAAAATAAAACATCAAAACAGATTGTTATGATCTCTATATTAAAAGAAAAAAATCAAAACCAAAATATTATCTTGTATATCCATATGTTTATAATAATTTAAAATTAGACATAATGAGATAGGATTAGAGAAAACATTAGTTGATGATTTCAAGAATTAACAACCTTTTAAGCAATAAATGAATGGCTTAAATTTTATTTTATTTAAACATATTGAATGCACTAAACTAGGATAATACTATATATAATAAAATATTACAATAGTAAAAATATGTTATACACAATTCAATTAATCTCTAAATATTATCTAAATTTTAAGTCTTTGAATTTTGCATTTCTTATTGTTTTAATTTTCTCTCACTATGTATTTGATATTTGATAACTTGTTGCAATATCTGTATCCTGTTATTTATAATTAAGTCAACTTAAATGAAGTTGTAATAATAACTTTGATGATTTGAAATTCATCACATACTTATTTTAGTTCCATTCAAATATCCATATGAGAATTTAAAAAATAGCTAAAAATAAATTAATTTTTCATCTTTAAGCATGATTTAATTTTAAAATTAAGAGCATTGCATTATTATAGTTAGGAATTTGAGATTTATCACTGTGAGCATTACATTTTTATTAATGCTATAATATTTTATCAAAACATTATAAGATATTAAAATGAATAAAAAGTTAACTGTCTTAGATACTAAAATTCAATTTTATTTAGTGACAAACATATCCTATTTGATTTGAAATTTGTCCTGCATTTATTATTTTTTTAATAACTTATTCATATAAAAACTAGAGAGTGAATAAAAATAGATTTATTTTTATCTGTAAATGTGTTTAAACTTTGATATTATGAGACATTACATTATGATACCCTTCCTTATTGTCTTATCTTGAAACAAACATTTATAAACATGAGAGGGAAGCATACAAATGAAAAACAATATTTCTTAAAACTGTCTCAAACATTGAACACCAAATGAAATGAGTCAATTCCTCCCATTTTTATATATATACAATTCTGAATAATATTATATGAGAATATAAACCCTGAAGTTAATGAAGGATGTTAGTGTGTGCTTATGCTAAAAATAGACTATTCTTAACATTAATATTTGAATTAATGAGGGTCAGACTGTATATCCTGTCATATTTCCTGATCATCATTTCCATCAACATGACTATGTACAGAGGAGAGGAGATCTATCCTTTGCCACTATAAAAATTATTTATTTAAAATGTCTGTCATACTTTGTATAAAGGCACAATGTGAAAAATAAAAAAAAAACATCTATAGGATAGTTGCAGATGTCTCTTTAACTTGTTAACTATTATCTCCTATGGTTACTCACCACTAGCTCAAAAGAAAAACATGAACATCACAGAATGTATGCCCAATAGCTACCTTTAAATAGGTTTGGAATAAGACATTTTAAAATTTGATATCTGCAAAAAGTACATATTTTAAAATTAAGTTGACTAGTATGCTAATAAAAATTTTCATTTTATTATAATGTGATTTTCAGTTATTGTAAGTTTTTTTTTTATATTACCTGTGTTAATAATTCAAAAGTTTGATTTTTTAAATTAATTGAAAATACAATTTAATCTGTTTAATTTCTGGAATGCTCCTACACATAGTTATTTTCTGGTTGAAGTGAATAAAAGATCCTTGACAATGATGATATTATAACTTTCTTAAAATAAGGAAGCTTTCTTCCAAATATTTCTTTCTAAAACTAAAATTAAAAACTGGCATGTCTCATAATTTCTTTTTATACACATGTTATTTCAGATTAGGTAAAATACCATCCTGGTAACTCTGATCTATTATTACAAATTAAATTAAACAAAAAATACATTTTTATTGATATATATATATATATATATATATATATATATATATATCAATAAAAATGTATTTTTTGCACAATATATATATATATATATATATTGTGCCCTTTTCTATAGGTCAGAATCAGCTCATTACAGCAAATTATTAAAAATTTTAAATTTTAGAATATGTTCTCTTGATGTGTTAGATATATTTTGTTAATAATATCTTAAAGTACCATTTGGAGCTAAATGAAATTACGTAGTGCATAAAATTATAATGAATCACTTAATAATAGTTAAATAAAGATAAACATATTATTACATATGGTTGCAAAAACTGGCCATAATAAATAACACAGCTATAAATATTTAAAAGTATGTTTAAAAGTTTGACTTTAATAGTCTTAAACTTATAGTTAAATAAATGTGATAGTTATTTAGTAAATTATATTTAAAAATTATAATTAATATCATATATTTTAAAAGTAAGTTTTATGGTAGTGAAAGTTATATTTAATTCTATATTTTTTAAATTATTCTTCTAAATTTTGTAATATTGTATTTTATTTACTACGACAAGTGTTGCAATTTATTGTTTATTCCCAGACAGAAAATCGGATGCCGTCTGTCTTGGTTATATTAGTCATGTGATTTGTATAGTATATGGTTATACACTTGCTTGCTGGTACTTAGATTAGTCAAGTTTAAAGTATTTTAAAATTGCATTATAGAATTAGATATAATTATTACCTATCATAAAACCAAATATTAAATTAGTCATTATAAATGTTTAAATAATGTAATAAAAACGGATACAGTTAATAAAAGTTAAATATTTTGTTTTAAAATAAAATAGGTAAATTAAATATTAAAGGTGGGATAAATTTGTTAAATATTATTTTATAAGTCATTTTAAATGTTTAATGAATATTTAGTAAAGTAATAATTGATTTAAAAGTAATATTTTAAATAATATTTTAAAGTTATAATACGTCATATTTTTTATTTTGAAATTTAATTGTGTAAGAATGTAACATTATGCAAATTTGGTATCAAATGAAAAGTAAGAACCAATAGGATGAGGTATTTTCTAGGATATAAATACTGATTGCATGGGGGTATCAGGGGTGATTAAAAATGTATTAAAGGGGTGATCAAATGTATCAGTAATAAATATCAGAAGCTATCGAGAAGATAGTAATTTTAAATTTTTTTATTTTAGTCAATTTTTTTAGTGCTCTCATACAATTTATTTGCAAAGCTAATAGGACATTTATTTAAAAGTATTTGCAAAGAGAGTGTAATATAAAATATATTTAATAACTTCATTTTAATATGCCTTGCTAATTTTTAAAGTTTTTTACCAGGAGTATTCATCGGAAACTTAATTTACTTTGCAATTAAAATATGGAAATGCCGATAAGTAAAACGTATTTAGTGGAAATTTTAAAGATAGATATAATAATTATGAATATAATATTAATAATATTAAATAAGAGACTATTCCAGTAAATAAATTATTATTGTGGACATTGCACAAGAAGCTTAATAGAAAAGCTATTTGCAGACTAAAAGTAAATTATGCATTATTTTATATAACAGCAAAATAGTATTGTACAAGGTTAATAAGTGATATGACAAGTATGGTATATAATAATTTATGGAAACAATGCTATAGAAATTAATGTTATATCCTTTTTGAAGGAAATATTTAAAATATTGGCAAGAAATTATTTTAAGTAAAGATGAATAGAAAATATTTACAAAGGCGTATGTTATAAAACTGAGATAGATAGGTTATATGCTTATAAAATTGTTTAAAAAAACTGAATTTTAAGATAATAAGGAAACTGCTGAAAATAAATAATAAATAGCAATAAATTTAGTAAAAATGAAACCTACAAGGAAAAGGAATACATGAGTAAATAAAAATATGAAATTATGAAATATTTTATATTGCACAAATAATTTATCTGGATAGATCAAGCTAAGCCAAACGGAGCATGATGCATCACTACACCGATATGGAATATTCTAGGAAGCTTCATGGGATTATTTTTAGTATTATGATTTTAATAACCAACATTCTGGACAATAGAAACATAAACTATTAATCTATGAACTTTTCCAGAACAGATTGATGCTTATTTTATTTAATTTTTCAAGATTTTAAAAGACGTCATATTATTTTTTATTATTATTTTTTTTTAAAAAAAATCGGAGGTTTTCGTACTGGAAGGAGTATAACACTCACTGCAGGAAACAGCTTTGTCTTGTTCATCATTGTAACAATGGGGGAGTTGTAGAATTACTCTTGAAGAGAACTTTTTTTTTTAAAAAAACTCTCTCGAGAAAATAAAAACATTTTTGAACTTTATAAAGAAAATTTCATCTCAGCTGAAGAATAAGTAAATATGGTTTTGACTCATTTATTTTTAAAAATGTAATATTATTTTTATAAGAGTTGGAACATGAATATTAAGTTATTGATAATATTATAATCTTATAGTAAAATAATTTAATAATTTAAATAAGAACATCTAAGTAAAAGTATGGATGTTTTTTTCATGTGTGCAATGTTGTATCTAACTGATGAAAAAAGAAGACTGCAGAGTGATGACAAATCAATATCATTTGGTAATAGTTAATGAATATTGATATATTTTTATGATGTATATTTTGTTTTTCTTTTTTGCAGATTGCCTATGAATTATAATGTATAAAAGTATGAATGTTAAATTATATGTAAACACATTTATACAACATTTTAAAATTGTGAGATCAGGATTTATTTTGGGAATATCCATACTATAATTTTATACTAGTAATATAACACAACATGATAATAAGTATTTATGTGATTTTTTTAAAAACTTTCATATTATTGGATGTTCCAAGGATTCATATGATGAGTTTGTATATGTTTTAGAATATAGAATAAAAAAGTAAAACAGACTTTTCTTGTGGATTAGTAAGATTGCTCTAATTAGCATTGAATTATGTTTATTATTTTGAATATGCAAGTTAGTTTTTGTCGATATAAGATTTGATAAATCTTTCAGGAAATAATGATAAGATAGTGACTTGGTAGTTGTATGGTGAACATGAACCCAGGAGATGATATTAAGGTAGGATGTAATAAGGAAATATGAATAGTATTTTATAATCTTAGTGGATATACAGTACAGTTAACAATGCCCTGTGACTGATATATTTATTTTGGACAGTGTCTATTTTTCTTTAAGTATTGATGTTTTAATAAAGCTGAAGGAATAGCTTTAACATCATTGATAGTACTGGAGAGCATTAGACAGAATAGGTTTTGCCTCTATTTCTTATAGATACACTGTGCCATGGTACTTTTTTCTGATATGTGCTATGAGTTATACTCTAGTTTTGCTTCTCTTGCCTACTCATCTATTTGCTATCTAGATTTCCAATGTAACTACATCATACAGTATGGTATATATTGTAAAAGATATAATAGATATTTTAGAATTTAAGATATTCTATCATTTGAATGAGATAAGTTCATTACTTGTAAGAAGAAGTATAGTTTGTGCAAATTGGAATTGAAAATCCAATGGATCCAAAAGGAAAAAGAATCATAAGATATGTTTTAGATTTTTATTTAGGAAAATAAAATAAATTTCAGGAATATAATATGTAAAGCAAAGTTGCTTTTGGAATATTAAATAACTTTTTAATATTTTATTTCATTTTTTAATGAGTATTGCATATTTTTAAAATTCAATGTTATAAAGTAAAACGATATAAACAATAATCATAGGTACAATTTATATTTATTAAATAATAGGGAATATATCAGTAGTTACAACTATATAGTATTAGAGTAATATTAAATGGGATGTATTATATTTAATAGTTATTGTGTAGTGAATGATATACACACAATTTAGTAACAAATTATCAGTAGATATTTTTTTTATATGATATCCTTTAACATTGCAAAATGAAATTGTCTAGTGAAAAATATCCATGCTCTCGATTAGTATTCTTATTTTGTTTTTCTGTACTATGTTTCAATGGATGTTCTTAAAAGGAAGCATAACAAAATAATATTTCAAGATATATTAAAATTAGTATAATAAAATGTAGTTTTATCATAAAGGTTGATCACAAAAAGATAAATAAAATTGTATTGTTTTATTATTATTATTTTAAGTCAGAATGAAGATTTAAATAAATTCTAGATTTTTTTTTTTTAATAACTAAGTAATATAAAATGTAGAATGGTGTGAATTGAGGATATCCTGTGTAAATACTGTAAATAAATTGTTTATTTTATTTTAT
Source organism: Epiperipatus broadwayi (assembly GCA_028023455.1). Classification (NCBI taxonomy): domain Eukaryota; kingdom Metazoa; phylum Onychophora; class Udeonychophora; order Euonychophora; family Peripatidae; genus Epiperipatus; species Epiperipatus broadwayi. The sequence goes on along the minus strand of JAQFVV010000024.1, from coordinate 3,160,517 downwards.
TGTTATAATAAAACTTTGTTAACATTTTTTCCCCAAAAATTTGTGTGTTAAGACTGTTTCTTTTCCATTCAAGCACATGATACAGCCAGTATAGTAGAATCAAACACATAATTTTTGCACAGAGATAAATAAAGAATTATTGTAAGAATTTAAATATTTTCTTGGAATTTATTTACTTAAGGAATCACATTTTACATTATCTTATGGTCATAAATTAATTATCATAATGGTACATTGAATTATAATGCTATCCATTGCCACACATATATTTTTCAGATTACCAGAAGCTACCACATATTTTTCTTACGTTATTATATGAAGGTAAAAGATTATATTACAGTATTTTATTATTTTATTATGGTGATAAAATTATAGTGAAGAAAAGATATACAGAATTAGTTCATAAAATGAAGAATATTATTATTTATTTGTATTATTAATAGTTAAGCGTAGTAGAGTATGACATAAAAATCCCTTATCATGTTTTACTACAGTAATTTTAATTAACTTAGAATAATTTTATGAACCTGAGATTTTATTGAGCTAAATTATTATAAATAAAAGATTAAAATTTAATTATTAATTTGATCTTAATGAGTAGTATTTATTAAAGTCGTAAGACTACAATAAGCTTGTTTATTATTTAAGATAGCAATAGAGGGATAGTATTCTTATGCCGTTGAGGTAGTATCCTGTGGGATATTGGCTTAATGTAATCTATCTGGTCACCTGTATTTTCACTTCTAAATCTCATGAAATAATAAATATTTATTTATTTATTTTATAAACTGAACCTTATTCTTATTTTTGAATTTGAGCTAGTGGAACATTTAATATTAATGCAGAATATTTTATTTATTAATTATTTGCATTTAACCAAACATAATCACTAACTGAGCTAACCCATTTTTACTTAATATTCTATTGCCCCGGAAGTGAGATGCAAATGGCATGGTTAGAATGAATATATATATATATTACTGGTATAAGTAAGAATGAAGTAATAAATAGCTTGTGACTTTTAGAGAAAAAAAGTCCATCCTGTGTACTTTTGCTTACATTATTTGTTTTCTTTTTTCTTTTTAATATATCTATGTTACTGTGTGAGTGAAAAGCATAAAAAGTCAGACTAGCTTCAATGCAAAAAGGTATCTGAACAGATACAATATGTACATATAATTAAAACCATACACATCTATAATAATTTTAAATGGTGTTAATTTAATGTTAATTCAACTTCCATCATTTAAAAAAAAGTTGGTATATTATTTGATAATAAAATCAATCCAAATCATTGAAAATATGTTTCTGTCAATAACAACTCAGTCCCATCAAGCATAGATTGCACTTTACATCATGATGTTTCCATGAATTTTATTTTTTTTATTTTGCTTACATTTATAATAAACAAAATATTTCTCATAAAACTATATTGATTAAAGTTATTGGATTCACATTATTGAAATTGGAAAGGAATAAAAATCGTTATGCTGCTCCTCCACAAAATAATAATCAGAAAATAATATTTTTTTACAACAGCTATATAATCAAATAATAATTTCATAAATAAAAAGTTTTTTCAGCACCTGCTTTGGTGCCTTTTTCAAATGATACTAATCTATTTAACATTAACAAATCATCTGATATAAACCATCCAGTGTCCAATAATGGAATTAAAACAAACAGTAATAATATAAATAATTAAAACAAATCAAAACCCTCATATATAAATTGAATAATTACAAAACAATTGCCTATAGCATAACAATATGTCAAACAATATTACATGCATTTTTTATACAATTATATATATCATCTTAGATAATTTTCCATTGATTTTTAACCTCTTTGTTGCTGATTATTTTATTGGCCGAGTGAGGTAAAAGTTTAAACTTTTAATTGGTCAATTGACAAACTCAAGTGTCAAAACATAAATTCAATCAGCAAAATATATTCATCTTTTAATATTATATACACTTTAGTTTTATTTGTAAAAAGTATATTAATAATTTGTCAGATTATGAAAGTTAATGAAAGTTTTTTCAAAAATAAATTTTTCTTTATAATTGTAAAAATATTTATGAGTGGTAAATGTAAAACAAAATGTAATCACCAACCAAAATGTTTTCTTGATGTCATGATTTGTTTGACAGTTTTACATTGCAGAAAAAGTAAATAATTATTGTTAAAATCTTAACTATTTTTTTAAAATTTTTCTAAAGTAATTTTATTTTTAGCATATTTTATGAAAATAATTTATAATTCGTCAAAAAATACATTTAAAATGGTCTAAAACATCCGTTTATCATTTTGAAAATTAAAACAAAAACAAATCGTAACTTTTCAGTGTTTTATAGCCATTTCTTTGTTGCCGAAATGTAACAGCCAATAAGATTCAAGAAGAGCCATCCCACTTCTTTTGTTAAAGTTATTAATACCATTTTATTGATTTTTTACATGTAAAATAATTCAAGAGAGGGCAGCATTTTATGGAACTTTTTCTAAATTTTCAAATGACAGTAAAAACGTAACTGTACAATTAAAAGTGATGGGATTTGGACAGTCAGAAGCCAATGCCAAATCATCACATTTTTAACTGTGACTAGCAAAAAGTAGGTTAATCAACCAATTATTAACCAAATTTGTAGAACTCTTATAAATATTTATATAATTAGTCAAATTATTTTTAATATAATATGTTTCATATATTTATCCTCTTTTTGGATCTTTGAGGAAATTTAAATATTTAATACTTTTTGTAGCATCTATTCTATGGCCATATTTTAAGTAATGAACATATAATGCAGTCCTATCATCTCTTCTTTTAATAGCATTTTTATGTTTTTTGGCTCTTACTTCTAATTTTTTCTAGTATGCCCAAGTAAATCATTTTACAAATTTGGCATGCAATTTTATATACAATTCCTTTTTTTAACTGTAAATCATAACTTAACCTATAATTATCTATTAATTTATCAAGATTTTTATTATTTGACCAGCCAATATTTATATTCTCATCAATATAATTTTTATTATAACTTAAAGTATTATATATACTAGGATAAAATGAAAGTTTAATCCATTTCTTACTTGATTCATTATTACCATTATCAATACAATTATTATTCTCAAAAATGTTATCATTTACCATAGATTTTTTAGAAGTAAAAATATATTGCTAATAATTTTAGGATTATATTCATAATCTTTATATAGTTTAATAAATTGATTCTTTTGCAATTGAGCTACACTTTTATCTATATTGTATTTACCATTCCTATTGTAAAAATACTTTAATTACCATTTAATCAAATATATTTTTACAATGGATATTGAAAAAATGTATCCAAGTATTCCAAGACTTAAAAGTATAATTATATTTATAAAAAAAAATTAAGTAAGTATATAAATGATATAAACATAATAAATATTATTGAAGAGGGTTTAAAATTAATATACAATAGTTTATATTTTAAATATAATAATGAATTTTGGAATATAAATGGGGGATAGATTATTGTTTGTGCAATTAGTGACTTAATATCATCAATATTTATAAATTAATTAGAAAATATTGTAATTAAAAAAGGGTAATTAGTCCAGAAATAATAAATTATTTATAGATATGTTGATATTTTAATTATTGGTAATAAAAGAATAATGAATAATATGATAATAAAATTACTTTAAAATATTTTATTAAAGAATATGAATTTAAAAAAAGTATTCATGTAGATTCACAACAAGCATGGGTACAAAAATTAGCAGTAATTAAAAATATTAAATATAGGTATAATAAAATTTATATTGATGGGAATATAAATAATGGCTTGTCAAATAGTAAAAATCTTGATCAATTAATAGATAATTATAGGTCAAAGGATGATATACAGTTCAAAACAGGCACTGTATATTAAATTGCATGCCAAATTTGTAAATGATTTACTTTGGGCATACTGAAAAACAATTAGAGATAAGAGGCAAAGAACATAACAATGCTATTAAAAGAAGGGTGATAGATCTACATTATATATTCACTACTTAAAATAAGGCCAAAGAATATATGCTACAAAAAATATTAAATTTTTAAATTTTATTAAAGATCCAAAAAGAAGACACATATATGAAACATATTATATTAAAAGTTATTTGAATAATTGTATGAATATTTATAAGACTTCTACAAATTTGGTTAATAATTTGTTGATTAAAAATGAATAAAAAGTATATAAGATGATATATATAATTGTATAAAAATGCATGTAATATTGTTTGACATATTGTTATAATATAGTCAATTGTTTTGTAATTATTCAATTTATATATGAGGGTTTTCATTTATTTATATTATTATTGTTTGTTTTAATTCTATTATTGGATACTGGATGGTTTTATGTGAGGTGATTTACATTTGAAAAGGGCACCAAAGCAGGTACTGAAAAAAGTTTTTTATGTAAAAAAATATTATTTGATTATATAACTGTTGTAAAAAATTATCAATATTTTCTGATTATTATTCATTTTATTGTACTTCATTTTTATATTAATGTTTTTAGTCCACCATATAGTCTAATCACTTTTGTTTTGTTTTGAGCTAATCTTTATTATTTGATATTAGGGAGTTATGCTGTTATGCACAAAAGACACAATCATAACAGAAAATTGTATTTGTGAGTTTTCCTGTTAACCAAGATGGCAACCCATATTTTTGATATATCTACAGTTGGGGAACCCCCAAAAATATTTACAAAAATGGGTGCTAAGAAATGTGTGTATAATATTTATATTTTGATTTTTATTAGTGTTATTTTAAAAAAGGAGATCATTTTGGAAAAATTAATTACAATATTTATATTTTATTACTTTTGTATTAACTTTTTAACAGAAAAATGAAAAAATATAAATATAATATTTACACTTTATTCAGGTCAGTGGCACACAATCTGTATTATGGGAGTGTTTCTATGCAAAGTTTTATATCATGAAGTTTCATGTACACTTTTCTGGAGTGCAGGATCCTATACCATTGTAAATAGTCCACTGCATCATGTTCTCTGACAGGAAGGTCCCAATATCATTATGCCAATTTACCAAAAAAACATTGCTGAAAAAAAGAAACATCTGAATTGAAACAAAGTATGACAATGTTGAAAGCATCTTGTCATATCCACATTATAAGTAAAAAATTGAAATAAAGCATTTTAATGAAATTTATTAGAATTTTTATTTTATTTTAACAATTAATTTTGTTTTAATTTAACCACTATCAAATCTTTTGCAGATTGTATGCTCTCATAACAGTATATTTATCAAAAATATTGGCTACCATCTTGGTTTACAGAAAAAGTCATAAGTATTGAAATAATGATTAAGTCAAATCACTTTTTATAATATACAAGTATCATTGAAATAAAAATTATGTTTATTGATCTTTATTAAAACATTTTCATAAGATTGTCAAATGATCTACTGTTTATTCCTCACTTTCTAATTTAGTCTTATTTTTGATTGATTAAATACAGTTTTTAAATGATTTCTGATTATCTTAATAATTTTTTATATAGTACTGATAGAAGACACATGTTTGTTTTGCATTTCTTAATATTTTTCAGTGTCCTGCATATTATTATCATTTAGTATAAAAATTTAATACTTTCGCTATTTTTAATTCTTTTTTAATGCATTTATTTAAAATGAATCAGTCTATCATTACAAATTAAAAGAAAAATATAATTTTCTTTGCAGTTATATTGATTTGAAAATCCAGGATCTATATTGTGTAGAGTTTCAAATAGATGAAATTTTTATTATTAACAAAGTGAATTTTTTATAACCTTTAATACAGGATTGCATAATACTATGAGTATCACCAATGATCTGATTAAAAAAAATAAGAAATATAGAATACTTTTATAGTTTTCTTATATAAAATTACTTCTTTATACTTTATAAAATACGTCATTTATATTGTTTTGAAAAATTCCATATAAATGAAATTATATATTTTTGTTTTATATATGTTCTTTAAATTAAAGACTGTCCATAAATACTTTCAAATTTAAACTTTATTCACATTTTAGAGTAGATACAAGAGAAATCAATGACAACATAAAATTAGGTCAACAACAAAGTCTCAATGAATGCATATAAATATGGTATGCAAACCATGTATATAGAGAACTCAAAAGTTGCATTAGATCAATAACATAGTCTCAAGAGCTACATAAATAATTATGATAGGCAAATTAATGCAAGTGTAAAAAAAATCAAAGGTTACACTCATATGCATAATTTGCTAGGGATATAAAGTAAGTCAGAGCTATATAAAATAATCTTAATAATAGTGCTTAAAATTGAAATATAAAACATTTTCTATTTTTTTTAATTATTACATCTTAAAATAATTTAAAATATAATTAACATTTAAAATAAATATTTTCGTTTAATTACAATACAACCTATTTGTGTTTAAAACAATATATAAAACATATATTATATTCCATACCAATATATTTATAAAGTATATAGAATATTAATGTCACTCTTAACAGAACAAATTAATTAATTAATGTTAATGCCCTTCTTTAAAAGAACAAAAGTAGAAATTAATAATGAGCCAAACATTTCATTCCTTCATTTTAAGTTTTTTTTTTTTTTTTGAATGGTGATGTCACATGTGTAGGTTTTAAATATTTTATAAAGTTTTTGAAACTGTATTTAATTTAAATATTCATTACATAGTATATCAGTCTTGATGCTTTAGATTTTTAATAAATTATGATAAATTATTAATTTGTAAGCCAAAATACTGATAGCTTAATTTTAGATTTCTTAAAGAAGATAATTCAAATTTATATAATTAGTTTTCAGGTTAAGGTAATGTTTTTTGGAAAATTAATGAAGTTAATCCTGTATATAATAATTTATTAAACTTATGAAATTGCTGCATGGATTAATTTAAAATAATTGATTCGGTATTATGGTAAGAATATAAGGATAATTGTTTATGTGATTGGGTAAGATGGCATGTTATTCTATCACTGATATTTCAACACATCACTTTGGAATAAATGGATACAAATACTATTTTTAATTTTTCTTGAATAAATCTTTGACATGAGATCATGATAAATACTTTATAATATTACCCATTTCCCTGATTTCAAACAAAATATTGTTTTTTTATACAATTTTACAGAACATCATCCAATCAAGAATCCAGTAATATAAATTAATCAATATTGCAATATTCTATGCAACTGATTACTCCCTTAACTTAATATCACAAACGATGAAAAATTAAAAATATTAAAGCAGTTGTAATTACAATAATGGTTCCCATATCAAGAGAAAAAACCTCTGTTATTGTAAATTCTGGAATTATTAAATGGTGGGTTATATTGAAGCAAATAAAAATCATACTATATATTTTGAGAAAATAACTAATATCCTAATACAGAAATCCTGTATTTGTTCTAAATTCTAGAGTTTTCCAAAAGTACACAACCTTCCACTTCATCCTATTATTAATACTCTGGAATTGTTTCCTCAGGTCTTAGAAAAATATGTTGCAAATCAAATACAACTTATAATTTTAATTTTGAAATTGTTTATATATAAAAAAAAACTCAATTTATTTTATTTCTATTGTTTATAATATAACAAATTGAAAAAAACCCACTTTTATCAGTTTAAATTTTATCTCATTATTTATTAACATATCATTTATTGAAACATTAGATATATCTTCTCACAATTATAATTTACCAGAACAAATTACCACATTAGCTACCATTGCCTTACTAATATATTTTTTTAAAATTACAGTGGACAACAATGGATATAAGTTATTGTAATTCTTATGGAATCTCTAACATTTTGTTAATTTGGTTATGAAAGAATTGTCAACAAGCTTTAAATTTTGTTGTTTGTCTATTATTAAATTTAAAAATTGAATGTCATCTCTATACATATTGACAGCTCTATATAGAAAAAGAATCAGATGAGTAACTCTTTTCTCGTTATTTTTGTTTATAAAACAAACAAATAATAATATGTATCATTTTTGACATATAGAAAATTTTCACTTAGTGACTGATTCTTAAAAGTATCATTTCATTATCATGCAACTTAGAATTTTTTTTATCTAGCACTAATTATAAAAGATTTCTTCTATTAACCCATACTCAAAAAAAATGGTCTGTGTATAACAATGCTACTGATGTCATTTTTGGCTTATCTTCACTGTTCTGAAGCTTCCTGTAGTTTTATTAGTTTTGAATTCCTGTACTAAAACATATATATTGATTTATTAGTTAAAACACCTTTTAGGACATCAATGTTGTACAGAAAACTAATTCAAATGATTAATGAACACTGGTGATACATAGATTCTTTGTTCTCAAGTTTTGAGAGTGTTTGTGAAAGTGTTTGTAAGCATTTTTATTTTGTGTTATTTTATGTAAATATTCTATGTATTTTTTTACAATTATTTTTACAAAATATTTCTATTCTATTTATTAAAAAATAAAAATATGCACAATTACATTGAGATTTTATTCAAAAATGTTTAGTTTTATGAAAAGAAGTAAGAAACATTTTCTAACAATTAAAAATGTTGCTGCTGAGCCTGCTTTTTGAAACATCAAAGCAAGGAATTTTGTCAATTTTTAAAAAAGTATATAAATGTAATTTTAAATATTAGAACATAATTTTATTGCTTTCTGATGACTTAACAATAATTTATTCAGATTTAAAAAAATGAAGGTCAAATAAGAAATATTTTTTTTATTGGCAATGCAGTAATCATCCAATAAGAACAAGTTATTGTTCCAATAACATAATTCAGTTTATTAATTTTTTATATTTTCTAAGTTAAAGTATTATTTTTAAATATTTTTTTCATTTATAAACTTATATTTCTAATAAGTAGTTGTCATAATAATTGTTTGAACTTTCATTGATGGCAAGAAAAAAATTAGGGTGAGATATTAATATATTATTTTTATTATATCTATAGTTTTCTGATGTGACTAGAATGAACTTCCTGACTATGGCATATATTAGTTATATTAAAAAAATAATTTTCACATTATTTATAATTTTCAATGCTTATAACTGTGGCTGTTATTCTAGCATTAGCTTAAAATCACAAAAGTTTGACCATCATTTTTAAATTCTATAAAACATATATATTCTTATTTTCATTATAAATTTTTTTAAATTATGAATCAGAATAAATCAGAATATAAAAAGCTCATTAATTTTATGATGTAGTTCTAATTATTCTAAAATTGTTGTATTACAATCTATCTAAAGATAGTAAAATGTTATTAATAAGGATTAAGTATATTATTCAGTTGGTATTAGCCTTTGGCTTTACAATCTATTTTCAAGCAATAATTTTTTTTCTTTTAAATTTAGTTTTTTATCTTTGTTCTGAGTTATTAAATGTTATATTTACAAATTATGATTTTATGACTTTTTATTGTTTGTCATGTTTAGCATTTTTATATTTTTAAATTATTTTTGTTATAACACATTTCTACAAATTTAACTGCTTTTCTAAACTAGAATCTTATTTATAATTAAAAATAATTCTTTAAATTAAAGTAAAGGCAATCAGGAAAGTAAAAATCTATCATGAAGCTTAAATAAATGTTTGATATTGTTATTATGGGAAAGAAAGGGAAACTAAACATTGAAACATAATTATGTAAAATTTTATTTCACAGGATGTACTGGCAAAATATAAATATTGATTATTAATTAATGATTTTTGTTCACTGTTTTTCTTTCTTAATTAATTACATTACCTAACTTAATAAAAATCTTTTAAATTAATAAATTAAATCCTAAGGACATTATTGGCTATTGCTTTTGTTTCAGTAAGATATGTATAACTAAATCATTTTTTAATTTAAAATTCTAAAACTGCGTTAATCCATCTGGTAACTAAGAAATATTTATTAGCATTTATGCTTAAAAATAACGAAATTTTAATATATATATATATATATATATGAAAGAAAGATGAACGAAAAAAAATCAAAATAGCTTAGTCACCGATATTCAGTATTTGATAGAAACTATTTCGAATTTTTTTGATAAACTACTGAAATCAAAGAAAAAAATCTTTCAAATTACTTGCATATTTATCTTAGTACAAAAACATTTTATTTCATATATATAATGAGATAATAAGTATGAAATTACTATTAATTAGAAAAAACGACTCCCCTTCTGTATTTTTGATCTGATAATAGAATTACCTAGAGTTATAGCACGTTTTGTAGTTCTAAATAATTCTATATTATAAGATTGAAAATACTGCAAAAGATAAACATTTTTCTGTTGTAAGTGAACACAGAATCTAGAAGGCACTTTAATTTTTAATTAATAGTATATGATAATTATCATTTGATTTTTTTAGTATAAAAATAGTAGTTTTAACAAACATTTAACAAACGTAGTATTTACAATATGTATATAGGTAGAATATTTTTTATTGTTATTTATAGTGTTAGATGTGTAAAATAAATTTGAATCAAATGTTATCATCTACTTTCACAATAACTATATGTTTTCACAGGCAAATCTTCTGTTTCATAAAACTTGTTAAAATGATGAACACATATTTGTTTTACTGAAAACAAATTAATAACAATATTGGTTATTGGTTTAATAATTATTAATATCATAATTTATCTGGCTAATATATTAATTTCACCGTGATTTATTAACAATATTGACAAAGATACGCTTATAAACATTAAAGCTTCAAGAATAGGCATTCATTTTATTCTTGACCCTTTTCTGTACAATTTACAAATATACATCGAGCTATGTGTAATTATATATATATATATTGAAATGAGTAGTGTGATATTTATGTTATTGTCAGCTGTATGATGTTCCACAAGACAATAAGCTGGTTTTCTGATGTTGTGAGGACAGATAATAAATATAATATTCAAAAGTTTTAATGAAAACAATATAAAATAGAATACATGGCTTAAAATATAGTATTAAATATAATAATATTAGGTAATGTTCAAATTTGAAATAAATTATTAAAATGTCATATTTTAAAATTATATTAATTAATATAAGAGCTTTGTTAAGTATTTAACTTTAAAACAAAACTATTGAATTATATAAACTATAATTAAAATTGTTGCTCTTATCAAAGATTATAAGAATGTATGGAATGTATTGCAAAACAACTCAATTAAATATACTAGTGTTAAAAAAATCGATTTAAAATAGTTAGATTAAAAATAAATTAATAAAAAGATTAAATCTGTTTTGAAATATGAAATTTCAAAACAATGGAAAAATCCAAGAAACTTAATAATTAGAGTGCTCTCAATTAAATAATAATGGTGGTCTGAAAATTGATGTAATTAAAATAAAAGGAGATCATAAAGATATTGAAAATGATAAATTATCAAAGCTGTTAAAAACAAGTGGTCTTAAGTATATGTAGTATTTTTTTCTTGAAATTCATCAGTCCAGATGCTTGCTCTATTCAAAATGCATTGAACCATCATTAGAATGTTGTAGTAGAAAATATTCTGAACCATTTGTGAATCTGACCAAGCTACTCAAAATGAAGAAAAAAATGTTTAAATGTCAAATTTCAAAGACAGGAAAACAATAAAGGACATTATAAAAAATTGTAAAGAAAGGAATATGATTATAAATGGAATTACTTAATGAAAGCCATTATGGAAAAATTATTAGCCTACAAGAAAATCCACACAATAAACTTTAGTGAATTATGGCTACAAAACTTTTACTGTTTAAGTTTAAAGAAAACTTTATCAACTAGACTATTATCAAAATATATTAACCATTTTATTATGATCCCTTAACATATATTTAATTCTAAAAAAACTTTATTTTATTATGTATAAAGTATTTGTATAATATATAATTTAATCCATTTATTAAAGGAAGAAATGAATGTTTTGTTAAAAACAAAACACAGTGAGTTAGCATTTGCTGTTAAGGAACAATAAATACTTAAGCTGCTTTTTAAAACATCTAAATTCATGGTTTTACCTTATAAGTTAGAGATCATATTCTTGAGGGATTGCTTCATATAATTATTTTGATATATAAATTTCAATTTTCACAACGTACATTAAACATATTTCAGTAAAAGAAACTTTTTTATTATATCTATATACACACAATCTGTGAAAAAAAGTGTTTTAAGTAAGATTGACAAATTGAACTTATACATAAAAATAATGGAAGTGGTCAATTTAGTGATAATTAGGTTGAATTTATTATTAAATTTGAGATCAGATTAAAAAAAAAAACATCACAGTAATTATGTTGTGTTTTAATTAAATTTGTATTTGAACATAAAGTGGCCACTCCATAGAATTATCCTTGTAAGATATGTAATGATTAACATGATCCCATATTAGATATATGAGTGTCAAATGCTCTGAAACTAATATATGAATAAACATATAGGGTATGGATATATCATTTATAATACTTCACTCATATACACTTTAATGCAATTAATTTTCTTAAAAACTTATTTATTTTCTTACAGTTTCGACTGTCCAGCAGTGTTCTTCAGAGCTCCATCTTCCTTACAGTTGTTTTAACTTTAATTAAAATGACCGTTTTTTTCAAAATTTTCAGAATATAATAAAGGCCAAGAATTTATACTATGGATAGTGTGTTTGATCATATAACCATGTTAGTATTATAATGTATACTTGAAAGGTTAACATTTTAAAAATCATTTAAATTAAACTGTAATTACTTTACAAATAACTGTGATTATGTTCTACTCTATGTTTAAAATAAAAGCTAAAAAATAAGGGAAAAGAACATTATATATTGTCTTACAATTATAATAATTTGTAAATAAATTATTGTTTTGATATTTATTTAAATAATCTGTTAACTTCTTTATATGTAATATTGTTTGGTCTTCATTTTAATCTATGTCTATTACACTGGGAATAGATTATGTTTTATGTGATTTGGTCAAGTATTGGAACTATTGATTGTGTAGTGGCCATTATCATCACATATTAAAAATGTTTTGAATTCTATTAAACTATATATAAATAAAGAATGTGGATCATATATTTTCTGATGTCTAATGTCAGGTAATGCCTGATTAAATTATCAATTAACTAAGATTAAAATAAATTTAAACATGTATAAATTTACCATTACAATGTACAATTTAATTAAATGTTTATATGGATTGTTATTATAATAAAAAATATAAATGAGGAGATAATATCCATTAAATAGAGAGAAACTTTAACTTTTGATATAATTAAGAAATTATTACTTATTACTAATTAACAATTCCTGAGGTTAAGCAAGTTTTTCTTATAAACCTATAATAGCTCAATATATATATATATATATATATATATATTTTATATATATATATATATATATATATATATATATATATATATATATATAAACATTACAAGCATAAATTAAACTAGTTAATATGGTTGTGTTTTAATATTATTTTATGCTGGTCTAGTTGAATTTTGGTTTTGGGGTATATATATATATATATATATATATATATATATATATATATATATATATATATATATATATAAACTAACTAAAGAAAAAATAAAAACATAATAAAAACACAGAATTAGTTCTCTATAAAACTGCTTTAATATTTCAACTAGCAGACTAGTTTTCATCAGAAAAACAAAATGGCTATTTCCAGAATTTAAGTGCTAAAATATTACAGACAGTTACATATCAGATAACAAAACTAATTCTTATAGACTAAAAATCTTTAAAAACTTTGTATATATATATATATATATATTGAAGCAGTCAATCATAGCTTAAGATTGAGCTTCATAGTTCCATCTACTAACCTGTTTTCAATCCCTATATCCCATCCCGCTCCTTTTGTTGTATATATATATATATATTATGTATATATTTGAGATGTGTGCCTAAGTTATAAAATTTTAACATTCCAATAACATTTTTGTAATTATTATTAATTCTTTTTATTAATTATTAGTTCTTTTTTATTAAAGTACATATGTGCAGCTCATATATATATATATATATATATATATATATATATATATAGGAGCAAAATACTAACAAAATATTGATTTTTTTGTAAATATTTTATTATATGTTATTTTTAAACTTTTTCTTTTTAAAGTCCTTTTTTTCCCTATTAAAGTGTATATTTTATAAAATCCAAGATGGAAGATGCAACCGGTAATTGTCCAAAAATAATTAAAGGGTTGGAAACACTATTGTTTTAATCTGGGGAAGGTATTTTTAATTAAAATTTTTACTTAAAATAAAATGGGGATTAAGATTAAAGATTGTCTTTTGTTATAAACATTTTTGTCAAAACTATTTCTAATCTGGAAATAGATTTGAATTTATTTTAGGATGTTATCTAATGTTGCATCTTTCAAAAACAATGGACAAAGAAATGTAAAATTTCTGTTTGATCAGAGATTAGAGTTTAAGGCTAAAACTAAGTAATTAAAAGCATTCCAGAAATACCTAAGCAGAGTTTAAAATGGCCAGATTTTAAATCACCAACAAATAGATTAGCTACTATTGAGAGAACTGTATTGATGACATGCTACACGTCACTGTGAAACTAACAATGATGTAGTAGTAAGTCCACCACCATTCTTGGCCCTGTTGGGTCATAATTTTATACTACCCTACCATTCTGCTGCCCAAAAGTAAAGTAAAAACCTGACCTAAGAACTTTAGAATGCTAATAGAAGCTTGCTGCTACCTAAGAACTTGCACTTCAATTGCCATGCACATGCATACTTTAAATTGGATTCTTAAAATTGCAAGGTAACTTTTCAAGCCATCACCTCAAACTAAATCTAGCCTAACTAATCTATCAAGATTTCTTTTAATGTATTATTTAACTTTGTTTTTGTTTTAATTTGTAATTTGCTCTTAAGTAATTTCTATAAATTTAATTCTCTCTCATATGCTCTTAACTTTCCTTAACTTTGGTGCGGTCATTTATTTATATGTATTTATTATTTGATTTATATATCTGCTTGCTTATTATAATATGCCAATTTCAAACAGTCTGATGAGTTGGATTTCTAAAATCTTTTCTTTCTTTTTAAGTAAACATTTATGACTCAAGGTTATTAACATCCCTTTAAAATATAATGCATTATTAATTAACCCATAAACCGCCTCTTACGAGGCTTCTCATCGACATCTTACGTCACTCTAATTCTGCTAGTTTTAATGGTAGAATATTCATCTGACAGTTATTGATTAGGTTTTTAAAAGTTCTGTAAGATGGTGCCCTCTTCCAAATTATTTTACAAATAAAAAATCAAAAAAACCACATTTTAAACTAAACAAAGAAAGAACCTTGTCGGTGATTCTCTATCAGCCGGCTCTCAGCAGAAAAAGACATTCTGATTGGCTGGAAAGAACAAAGAAACCGCCTGATCAAAGAAAATAAAGAAAAACGCTGAGATTTTCATTTTGAATGCAATTTAAGTATTAAAAAAATATAATTTGAGAAATTAAACTAGTTTTTTAAAAAATATACCAAAAAAACAAAATTATTTTCGAAAAATATTGAAGATTTTAGTAAAAATATTTAAGATTTAGCAAAAAGAAATCTTTACTTTTCCATATCGTAAAATTGAAAAAAAGCGTTTGCGTCACCACTTTTTTGTTTAGACATTCGCTTTATATTTGCCGAAATTGAATATATTTTATAATAAATAAATAGCAATTTATTTTTGAAAGAACTTTCATTCTCTTTCATAACCTGAAAAATTAGTAATATACTTTTTATAAATGTATCTGAGTTGAATTTAATATTATAGGCGAATATGTTTTAACAATAGGCTTTGTCTTCAGTTTGTGAGTTGGCCAATTAAAAGATTTGATTTTTACCTCATACAACCAATAATATAATTAGCGGTTTAAAGGTTAATACACTCACCAGATTGCTTTTACCTCAACATTTTGTTTATACTTTAATGTAAAAATTTGTTATTTGTTTAAATCTGGATTCTACCTGGGGTGAATCCAGAACCTAGGCTAATTACGCTTTGACATTTTAAAATATTATTTATTCATTTCTGAAAAGGTGACCTATTAGTTGTTTTCAATAACTGCTAGCTTTATTTTACTTTTCCATACTCTTAAAATATTATAAGCTTAAATATTCTCAGTTATTATAAAATCAACAAAGGTGGGATTGATTTATTTTAAATAGCAGAAAAGGAGGGGGTCAAATCTTAACATATATTTTATTAAATGAAATCTAAATCTCTCTCTCTCTCTCTCTCTCTCTCTATATATATATATATATATATAGCCACTAGACTAGATATATATATATATATATATATATATATATATATATATATATATTCTAGTGGCATAGCATCTTATTTATATAAATTATGGCATTTAAACAAGGGTCATTTATTTTAAAGCAGTAAAACTTATTCAATGTCGTTAGTGACATTTATCGTTACTGACATTCAGTCTATCTTCGTATATATAATATGTGCTTCTTAATCTGGGGGTTGCAACAAGTTTGAACCCATACATTTCTTCTCAGGCCTTGTCCTCAGGATAGTTAATCTACCCACAACCATTTATTTTGTATAAAAAGACCTCTGGAGGTGATTCCCTTAAGTCTGGCACATGCTATGCCTATCCACTTTCTTCATATACAATGCTTGCATGTCAGCAACATCCACAGCATGCCATATCCACTTTTCTCTAAGCACTGCCCAAGAAGGGGGGCTTTGACTTCGTTTTCATCCAGAAGCACGATTGTTTCCTCTTAGTTATTTGCCATTATGTCAGTACTGCCCAAACTTCATATTATTATTATTATTATTATTTCTTTTGCTTATGACCTAATTTTAGTGCTGTAATAATATTAAAATTGCACTCTGCTCAAAATATATATAAATGCCAACTATTACTAGTTTTATTAATTAAATTTATTTCAATCTTATACAATCCCACCACCATAACTTATTTCTGTATTTAAGAGTATCTATAAGTCTTGGGGAAAAATAAAGCATCCTTCATACAAATGTTAATGAAAATAATTTTCAATAAATATTCTACCATATAATTAAATGTAATTGTCAAATGTATTTTATTTATTTTCATGACTGTAATGGCAAGAAAATAGTTTATATTATATCTGTAATGAATCCCAGAATGCTCCCCGAAGTAATATGTTAGTCACCATGTTTCAGAACTGTAAATCAAAGCGTTGATAGCAATATTATGTAATTCTTTCTAATATTTTATTGGCATCTTATTATTGGACCCACAAAAGATGTGTGTTTATTTATAATATATTATTTAACTTGACAATATATAATTATCTATTGTTTGGTAGACCGCTTGCTCATTCACACACATACTAATGTAGGCCGTTAATTTATAAATGTATGTAAATAATTTGTCATTATATTAAACCAATTTTCATTATCCAACTTGTCTGAATAGTTCAAATTCCTTTTTCTCCACTTCCAAATGTACAGCCATGCATATATATCTTTTAGTTTAGTCATAATAATAGATGTCTCATTGTCTTCTCCACTTTGCTAGTGGGCTGGATTAAGAATTAACTCTCATGTGCCATCATTGCTATATTATCCACTAGTGTTTGATCTGGGGTTTAGAGAGTGGGTTCGAATTCAGGCTGGTCCCTGATCTAAATCTCAGGCTTGACTGGGTTTGAAGTACATTTTGTGAGTTCCAGCTCATGTTAGATGGATAAACATGTTTTGATCAGTACAATATATATTTACAAAACTTTGTATAAAAAATACTAAAAAAAATATTTCATAAAAAACTTAAATTAAAAAAACTAAAACCATACATACATTATTATTATATATTACAATATATCAAAAACAATAAAAATAGACTATTATAAATGTATACACCAAAAAAACTGTATATATATATTCTACTATATGTATTTTACTATATACATATATATCGTATACATATATATATATTATTGATGATTTAAGAGTGATTATATTGAAAGATAATTTTTCTTCCATGAAAGAAAGAAAACAGAAGGAGAGTTTTTTTATTTTTAAATTTAAGACATTACATCCTCATGGGATGAATAGGTACTATAACGTCTTCGAATTACCTGGATTCCTAGGAATTTGTTTTTTTTTTCCTAAATAATTATTTTATAGGTGGACTAGCACGAAGTGGAATAAATATAAGAAAAATATATGTATAAGATATGTATATAGTAAAATACATATAGTAGAATATATATACTTTTTTTTGGAGTGTACATATATAATAGTATATTTTTAATGTTTTTTGATATATTTTAATATATAATAATAATGTATAATTTTAATGCATATATCAGCGCATAACAGCAGAACTTCTTCAAATTAAATCACAATTTATTATAAAATTAATGTAAATTATAATAATTAGTGCCCGAGCGCTTTCAAGAGAACTTAGCTCTCATAATCATGGGTAATAAAGAGTAAGCATAACCAGGTTACTATATGAAAATACATGCAGATACATGCAAATTAATTGAACTATACGTATATATCTAATTAATCAATTTCTTAGAAATTTTATAACACGCATCTTTCCTATTTATAGCTTTATTGTCCATGGCAATAACATCATTTTATAACAAATTGTGATTTAATTTGAAGAAGCTCTGCTATTATGCGCTGATATGTGCATTAAAATTATATATATATATATATAGTAGGCAGCTGAGTGTGAAATAATTTCTATTTACAATAATAATGTATGTATGGTTTTAGTTTTTTAAAATAATTTTTTTGTGAAAGAATTCTTTTAGTATTTTTTATACAAAGTTTTGTAAATATATATATATATATTATACAAAGTTTTTAAAGATTTTTAGCCTATAGGAATTAGTTTTGTTATCTGATACGTAACTGTCTGAAATGTTTTAGCGCTTAAATTCTGAAAATAGCCATTTTCCTTTCTGATGAAAACCAGTCTGCTGGTTGAAATATTAAAGCAGTTTTATAGAGAAGTAATTCTGTGTTTTTATTATATATATATATATTTATATATATATATTATTTTGAGAGCAGGAAAGAAATCATTAATATTGTCTTATGCAACAAATTGCAATCATTATTTTGATTGCAAACAATATTTCACAGCTCACTTCTTTATATCATTAGATTATAAAATAACAACGTAATATATCAGAGGAATTTGTGGAGCAAATCAGGAGAAAAGTGTTTACCACATGAGAAATGAATAAAATATATTTTAAAGATTAATTATATTACCATTATACAAATTTTAACAACAACTAATAAGAAAGAAAAGTATTGAGTTCACTAAAATTATAGTTTTACAATCAACTTTCAATATTCTTCATGAAGTATTATAACTTTATATTTTTTTATTGTATTGCAGAATCCATATAATATTAATATCATTTACTTTCTTTATTCTTTCACAATGCTTTATATAATTATAACCCACTATAGATGATTTTGATGGAAAAAATATAAAAAGTTATTCATATTAATAATATTATGCCAGTATTAATTAGAAATTTGGACTTGTTAAAATTTTTGACATAATAAACAAATAAATAAATAATATTAGTAAGGAATTAAAATAAGAGTAGATTTAATTATACAAAAAATAGAAAGAGAATCAACTGGTATAAAATAAAAATGAAGACAATGTGAGTAAGGATTAAAAATAAGAATAGATTTAATTATATAACAAATATAAAGAGGGAAGTACTAAGTATAATTGCAAAATTAAAAGTTAAAATAATTAGCAATAAAGCTTTGAAAATATAAGTAGAAGTTAGATATAAAACAAGTTAACAAATAATAAAAAACAGGCTAAAATAATTAGTAATAAAAGATAAAAAATAATAATATTATAGGTTAAAGAAAATTACATATAGTAAACATTAATATAATGAATAGAAATGTAAAATATAAAAATATTCAAAAAAAGAATAAAATAATAAAAAATAAGTGAAATAAAAGTAATATATATATATATGATTATAAAAAATATTGATTGATAATTATAAAATATAAAAAAAGTTAAAATGCATTATATTTAAAAAGCAATAATTACATAGAGAGAGGTACTTAAAGATATATGTAGGTATATGAATATTGGTTATAAGATAGAATATGTGTGTATATATAAAATGTAAAATTATATGGTCATATATATTTGAATTTGTGTATATGTATTGTATTTGTTATAGTTCTGAAGAAGATTTCTGGGGCAATTAAAACCATTAATAACGTGTTATAATTATTTGAGGCATTGCAAAAGTAATAAAGTAAATGATATTAATAAATTTCAACATTCTATGCATGATGTCCAACATTTTTTTAAAATATCACTTGAAGGTAAAAATGACATTACATTAAACAAAGTGCCAATAATAACATTTAAATGATGCAAATTTCTTCTAAACCATTTTAACATACAACAAATTGCGGAGTATTACTTTTTTAAAAAACTTTCACCAATGTTTCTATCCTAATAGTAGTTATCAAATGAATACTTCAAAAATATTTATCACAAATGATTCTAATAAAATAATCAAAACTTCTAATCAATCATTGAAAATTTTTTTTACACATATATTTATTATTTCTATTTTTCATTCAAAAATATTTATTAATGATAATTTATATAAAAAAAGGTTAAATAGTCAAAATAAGAGCCATAGATCACATGATTGTATTCTCTTAAGCTTGTAAGTTATAAACAATGAGGATTGCCAATTCCTCAACAAGCTTTGTGATAAATGCTTAGCCAGAGAAAGCATGTAAAATATCTCTGTCATGAACCGCCCCCCCCCCCAAACCCCTGACCATGGTTTTGTGCTTTGGCACTATATTATTTGGCATTGAAAATTTTAATAATTCAAATTTATAATCTAATTAACCCAAATTTAATCAAAATTTCTCACATTGTAAGCATAAAAATACTGTAAAGTAAAACAATATTTGTCTTAAATTTTTTATTATTATTATTGCAATTATAATCCTTATATTGGCCAAGTGAATGATTTTAAAAGTGTGTATATATATATTGTATACCAGAAGTGAATGATTTTAAAAGTGTGTATATATATATTGTAACCTTCTGGATAGGGACTAGAAGCTAACTGTAATTAAATAGCACTGTATAAGTAACAGCTGATTACATCTTAATAAAAAAATATGAAATAACCTGAAATTTAAATTTTTTTTTTTATTAATGAACTAAAACTATGTTTAAAAGTACTTGCAGGTATTATCTGAAAGTTTGAAATATTTAATATTTTTTTAGTGAGTAATTAAATGATAGAAAGGGGGTGGCTTGTCCCAGAAATTGTCAGTTTAGTTTAGGTTGATCCAAGTTTGTTTTTATTTGTCTGCAGAACAGTGATTGATATTTGTTTAAGTAATTTCCTGGTTTATTTGCTTTAGTACTTCAATCCTTAGTGTAATTAGTGCAAGATGTTTGACTCATCATCATAGAAACCTATATTTTGATCAGATTAGTTTAGTACCTGTAATACAGCATTTATGGATGTGCATGTATGCTTGTGCCATCTTTCAACTTCATTTTTATTCATGTACTTCAAATAAATTACCAAATATCATGTTTCTCAGCAAAATATTTGATTCCCTAATCAATAGCTTGGATAATCAGCTTAAACACCATTTTAAATGAATTAATAGATCACTGGATCAGTGGATTATCAAACAGACAAATACACTAGCAATTATTTTATTTGTTAAAATAATTATTTTTTGTTGCTTTAGAAATGTAAAAGATTTTATTCTTAGTTCAATTTAATTAATTTTTTTAAAAGACAAAATGATTTCCTTTCTTTCATTCTTCAAGAGAAAAGTTCTTGCATATTTGTAACTAATTATATTAATACAAGGGGAGGAGTCACCTTTGGTTTAGAGTTGAAAATTTGAATGATCTTGGATTGGTGGAAGAAACAAATGCTTAGGTAATAATCTGATATAAAAGGGAGTACTTTTACAAAAGAGTTGCCTTCTCTGATTACAACATTTCTCTCTCCATAAAAGATTTTTTATTACTATAATTTTGTCTCTACAAATTGGTTCTTCCATAGTTCAAGCTTAAAGGTAAAAACTTCTATTAATTTTCTGGATGAAAACAGCTCAGAAACTCTACTGAGAAAAATAAAAATAGAAATGCAGATGTAAACAATTTTGAAAGCACAGTGCATCTTTTTTGTATTTCTAATTAACTAATTTAAATTTAAAATCATCACTTGGGATGCATATGTCTGTTTATATTTCAAATGTGCTTTGCCTAACTTTAATTTTTAATATTAAAGAAATAATTGAAATGCATGTTTATATGTCAAATGTACTTTGCCTAAATTTTATCTCTAATGTTAAAGAAGTAATTGCAACATGTGCCTATATTATAAGTTTGATTTGCATAGATTTAATCTCTAACATTAAAGAAATAACTGGAATGTGTGAATTTTACTGTTATTCTGGAAAATTTATGTTGAACTTTTTCATAAAATACTTCAATTACTCTTTGTTGATAATTTTTATAGCTATAAAGGAATAAAGTTTAAACAGAAGGATGTGTGCAGATAAGTTATTATAATCTGCTTTATTATTATTATTATTATTATTATTATTATTATTATTATTATTATTATTATTATTATTATTATTATTATTATTATTATTATTGATGAAAATTTATAACTAACCATTTGCATATCTAGAAATAAAAAATGGAATATGTGACACATAATTAATGAAATATTATCTTATTTCTGAATGTACTTATAACTGAACAAGTGGGAGAGCATGGAAAATAAAATGTCTATATTTGCCATTTATTATTGCTCCTCATTTACATTTGATTCTTTTATTATTACATTATATTATCAAGAAACTTACGTAGATTTAAATGAATTTTATGAACTAAGTAGTTATTTGCCTAATGAATGACTTTTGTGAATTTAGAACAAATGCCTTAACAAGTGTAATGCATTAAATAGTAAATTATTGCTCAACTTATGCCATAATAAATATTTATTTGCCAGCATGGAAAGTTTCATATGTGATATTGACACCAGTTACATTAGTTATTGCTAAGAGCTTTGAAATGCTCTCCAATTGAATCTAATTAATATTATTTGTCTCTACAGGAAATTGTTATGTGTTTATCCATATTTCTTGTTAAACAAATGATCATCAACATTTTTGTATGTGACCAAGATGTGATCTATGAACTATAAATGAACATTTATGTTCCAGCTAAAAAAAGATTTAATGATTATTATTATTATTTTTGTTAGCATTTGATAAATAGGTAGACCAATTATTTGTCTTATATTTTTATTATAATTTAATTATTATTTCTCTTTTCAAGAATGTCTCAGAAAAATATAATATAGAGAAATATACTGGGTAATTAATTATTATTTCAATATAGCTTTTATTGTGTACATGTATTTCTATATGAGCATATGTGGCAATAGAAATACTTATCTGTTTGCTATTAAAAAACTAACAGCTAGTTTTGAGAAGGTGTAATTGCATAAAATTTATTATCATATTCTTGAGTTTTTAAGAAGTTATGAGGTTTATTTCTCAATAATTATTTTGCTCCAAATTTAAAGATTTGTTGCTTGCCCAAACCAGACTTTTTATTTCAATTTATGGGATAATGCCAAATACAACAATGAGTTATTTTGTCTTTTCTTCACTAAAAATAATGAGGATTATTTAGTAATATTTAGTATATTTCAAAGTTAAAATATTATACTTTATCAGAAATGAGAGATTCATTTTTCATTTTTTTAAAAACTTATTAATTAATGTCATTACAATATTTCCTTATTGAATGAGATTTAAAATTGTTTATGTGCAATTATACTTGTATACCTATTTGTTATTTAATACAGTTATGTAATTGTTGAATTGAAAGTAGAAATAATTTAAATTCCATCGGTTTTGGGTGATGAAATGTGCCAAAAATAAATGGAAGGATTCAGGAATTATTTAAGAGTGAATTTATTATTTTTTATACTTAGACTAAGATGTGTTTAGTGGCTATGCAGAAATAAATTGTTTACATTATATATTGTATTGTCAGGGATAGAGAGAACTCTCCCTTAATTTATTTGGATACTTGTCATGAGTGTATTTCCCTTGTTTTTTGGTGATGAGATGATTTTCACACCAGCATTTAAGCCTCAGAATTAGGTTAGGGAGTCATTGTGTTTTATTATTTAAATGATTAGAGTTAAGAAAGTCTTTTTATCCCTCATGTATTAAGGTGGAATGCTTTCCCATCATTTATTCATAGTCAAGTGTAAGATAGTTTGCTGATAAGAAAATAAAGGTAGAATTGATTTTTTTCACAGAATAACTGAAATAGAATTAGGGTTAAAGCTTGATTGGCCATTGTCATCATATGTATTATGACATTTTATCCCAATTTCATAAGTAAACCGATTGGATTTAACTATGTTAGTTATTTTGTAACAGGTAGCATAATTCGTACACATGCATGGAATATTATTAATTCTGAAGAGTATGGAAAAAATCCATCATTGTTGTGTAACTCTTTAATCATCATTTCAAATCATGTATTATTTATTTAGGTTTTTTTACCATTTACTCTCAGAATGTTTCATCCTCATTTTGAATGAGCAAGCAAAAGAAAAGAAAGTGTAATATATATATAATTTTTACTTAAGAGTTTAAATGTGTATAAATATTGTTATTAAAAATAAAATTTGTTAAAAATTACCATCCAACATTGGGAACATTTTTTCCATGTGCAAATAAAAAAGCCTAAATAAAACTGATACTAATACATTGCAAGAGCAAGTTATTTATTGTCAGACCATAGTTTTCTTATTACAGTAATAATACACACACCATTATATTAATTTTATCCATATTGCAAAAAATTAAACAAAAGCAAATCAAGGCTCACATTACACAATTTAATTTTTGCTATTTATTTTAAAGTAGAGTTTATGACAAAATAAAACTATTTATTAGCATAATTATTATTAAAATATTTGTAAACATAATTATTAAATAATGCAAAAATATTATAAGAGTAATTGGACCTAAAAAAAACAATTTAAAAAAAGGTTTATATGTTTGGTTTTGCTAGAGTAACAAATATATTTTTTATTTCCAACATGTAAATTTTAAATATTTCTAAAACCATAATATTATTATAATATTTTACATTTATTATTAAAAATATCTTTCAAAATAATAAAAATGACTTTGAAATATACAATTTATCTTTAGACATAAAAACAAACTACTTTCTGATTTACTAATATAATGTAAGCAATGTTGGAGCTATCTTATTTTTAATTACTCTTGCTAATTAAGAATAAAAATTAAAGTATAAAAATCACTATTAGTGCATTAAAATCTTCTATGTTAAAATTACACCACAAATAGTAGTTTACAAACTGATAAAACAATAGCATGAATTATTTTAGAGTATATAGCATGATTGATCAAAGTTTTCAACCAAATTAACTTAATGATTTTTTATAATTTATGCAATACAAATATGGATTAATTTTTCACAGTCAATTTTGAAATGACATGAATTATTTTTAAATTGCTGAATGAAAGATAATTGGAAGTTATTTTCATTTTACTAATGTGGTGATTAAATATTAATATTTTAACTAAATTAATTATATTACTTGGTATTTATTAACCAGAAAATAAATTTAGTTTTGCCATAATAGTGCATAAAAATTCCATGGTTATATTTTTAATTTATTTCCAAAAACAGCAAATTCTTTTAAGAAATTTGACATGCCATTTGTGCTACTGAAGTATGTTAATGTTATCCTAGATTATTGCAATAATATATGCAATTTATTTAAAATTTGGATTTTTAATATAGTGTTGTTGTTAATTTAAAAAAATCCTTTATGTCTGATTTTTATCTTATTAATAAAAACTTATTTGATTAATCTTTTAAAGTTTAAATAAATCTATAAAAACTACCTAGCTTAAAAATAATAACTATGTAATTTTTTTTAGTAAAAAGACTTGATAAATTAATGCATGATTCGAGAATAGTTTTTTTGGGCTAATAAACATCACATGATCACCATGATCATCACATGAATGGCAATACATATAGAGAGTTTTGCCTGTTTTAATACTATTTTGACTCACATGACAGTAATAAAATTTTATAAAAGAAAAATTATTAATATATATAATTCAAATACTGTGTTTAATAAAGACTATTCTTTTGTAAAACAGTAATGTTGGCATATAACATGAGCAGACAACCAAAAAATTGAAATATCTGTTATAACTAATGTTATTAGCATGTCATAGTGAAAGAATAAACATCTTACTAAGTAACTTTAATGGCATTGTTCTATGCTTAACTATCAGAGAATAATTTCCAAAGATCAAAAGCTAAACAAAAGATCTTCAGATTTTTAGATAACATTATTTGTCATAAAAAGTTGATTAATAACATTAAAGATTTTGTTTTCCTTTTTTATCATAACACTATATCACATTAATTTAACAGATTCATTTAATATTGAAATAGAGAAAATAAATAGTTTAATAATAATATTAAACCACTTTACTTTAACAGAATAATTTAATATTAGAGAAAATCAGTGCTTGTCATATATACTGTATAGAACATTATCTTATTGGATACAACATTGTAAAAGTAAACTTTCTAATTTTTTTTTGTAAAAAGTCTATTAATCATACTGATAATCAATGTCTATTTTTGGAAAAGTTTTCCTTTAAAAACATTAATTAAGTATCATTATATTTCACTATTTTTTAAAAAAATATTATTTCTTATGAACTCATTTTTGTCATGACAAAATCATTATTGTGTTTCTATTTTATTATGAAATAAAATAAAAAATGTTTTGCATTATAATTTTATTTTATTTTTTTAAGTTTACGGAAAACATAAGTTTTTAAAAAAGAAATGTAATCTAAAATATAAAATAAATTTGTAAATAATAAGAATAATAAACAGAAAACAATATAACAAACAATAAGTTTTGGCTAGTGACAAGCAAAAATAAAATATTTGACAGGAAAAGTTTTAGTTTGACATCATATAAATATTTATTTGAATAATTTCTGTGAAAACATTATTGAATTAACATAAAACCACAATGTAAATATTAAATAACTAAAGAAATAAAACAATTAACAATTCTGCAAACAATAATAAACAAATGAAAAAAAATTAATGTGTGAATTTATTTATGATCCATTAAAGGATGATGTTAGATACATCTAATAGGGATTTCAATTTCTCTAATGGAAACTGATTCAATCTGCCCTCACCAATTTTTTATTAAAAAGTTATTTTATCTAGGGATTATAATTGGAACTAAAACTTATTTTTTTAAAACTTTTAGTTTCCTTTTTAATTCATTTTTTTTAATAAAGGCAAAGAAAAAAATGGCAACAGGTACATCCTGTGTATACATAATGTCACAATTCATTCTAGAATATTTTTAAGCTGAATTTGATAAAAAAAAAAATTAATGAATATTATTTTATGTTTGGATAAAATAATCATAAAAGTCTGCTTAATTTAAATAAAGTTCAAACCTATTGTAATTTCTGGCCAGTGATTTTGAAGCAAGGCACAGCTTGTATAAGAAAGGATTTTATTAAAATTTGAAACTGTGAGGCTTGTATTGGATAATTCACAATTTAAAAGTTGACCTCTAAGTAATAACTTTTATTAAGTAATAAAATAATAGTTGATTAGTAAACACTGCAATTAAATATATCATAAGGAATAAACAAATATTTTAAATTTGTTTACAAATATGTGCTCTGAAGATATATTATTTTAATTAGCAGATACATTTATGAATACAATTTTAAAATTATTCTACACAAATATGAAAAAAATATTTCGTTAATGTGACTAATATGATAAAAGGTTTTTTTTATGTTGTATGATTGTCATCTAGATAAATAATTTACTATGACACATAGTTAAAGCAGACAGAAAACCTATAACAAGTAAAAATTGAATCATCATCTGAAGAAGAGGAAACAATAAATTTCTGTGAATTTAAATGGAAGTAATATGTACAATAGCTGCAATATCTATTCTAGCTGAACACCATATCTTTAAATTGAGACATATCCTAAGGCTTAAATAGCTATAAAAAATTTATAAAATCACCATACTGGTATAAATATGATTAATAGAGTAATATCCAATGATTGACATGCCTTAAAATTTTTAAAATGAATCCAAACAAAATGTTTTAAATGTTTATTCTATTGTAGTATTAAAAGCAGGAAGTTTACAATATTTTTCAGATTTTTTTAAAAAATACTTGTTTAAGAGGAAAGAGCAAAATTCATAAGAAGAATAGAAAGTTATTAGAGTTTTACTGGTTTTATTTTGCTATTAAATAGCAAAAATTATGTTAAGATTATGAAACAGAAAGTTAATATATATATATATATAGTTATTGCAAACATGGTTGTAACAGTTAAAAGTGAGTATTAATTATATTACATATAATTTAGTTCCATTACATATATTTTAATTATGTTTACACTATTTTAAAAAGATTTCTTTATTCAATAATTAGTGATGTGCTCATTCATATTTGCTTTTATCTAGCCAGAAAAGTTTATTTAGGGAAAAAAGACCAAATAGGTGATTTGTTATTTATAAAAAAAGCAATAATTGTTATTGTATTTTTATACTTGATAGAATAATGTATTAACAGAAGCAATTATTTATAAATACAATGGATAAGTAATATATATTAAGGCTATAACCTTAAGACTATGTACCTAAAATGCAACAGAAGGGACCTCTACAAATCTAAACACAAGAAATTAGGTTGAAGATAAGGATGGCTGCTCTTGTTTTTTAAAGTAGTTAATCTTGTGGTTAGATTTGTAAATGTCCCAACTGTCACATTTTAGGTGCATAGTCTTAAGGTTATAGTCTTAATATATATTACTTATGTAATAAGTATACACTTTACAAATTATTAATTAACTACAATTTATACATATTTATTGATTTATCATTATTTTTTCTATTGAAAATTTTGATTTAAGTTTTTGTTTGTTAGCAAATTTCCATTCACAGTATTTTGTAGTACACATTTCACATTATGATTGCTATACATTACAATTATAAAATGTCATATTTATCACAACCCAAATAAATGAATGCTAATATACACAAATAAAGATGTATTTGGTATTGCAGATAAATATTTAAGGTCATTTGGAGTATAAAGACATTGTTTTTGATCATGTTGGATTAAATATTTTTACGGACTGTCAATATAATAAAGAATAGAAATAAAGAGATTATATCCATGTAAACAGAAATAACCTTTTGCTTTTGTTGTTGTCAGGAAACTATCAATTACTACTAATTGACAATCTCTCTAAAATTAAACATGTTTCTCTGTTAACCTATAATAGCTCTTTTGTTGGGGATTTGTGTTGAATTAAAAGAGGTCCACTTTTACTTCAAACCCAAGTCATTACAAATATACATATATATTATTTTATATTTTTTCAGTTTCTGTTCAAATTTGATTTACTTTTTAACAAATTTAAATATTTAAAATATTTATAAATTTGTTTTATAATAAAAGCTTAGAAATAATAAAAACTGGTTTATACAATAAAGAAGAAGTATTAACTATTTATATTTGAAGTGTATATTCATATGCATTTGTCTACTATACAATGCATTATTTTTTTGTTAATTATTTTAGCTATAACTTAATTAGTATATATTTCTAAATTTGTAATATATGTTATAGATATTTATATACAGTACACATGTGTTTACAAATTTTGCATTTTATATATGTGTTAAAATTTACCCTTGAATATTAACTACAGATTTATGGATCTCTATGAGGCAATTGAACTAAATATATTGTTAATATGATATTTCCATTATATTTTTATTAGCGTTAAGTGACTATGTAGTCATCTTAAACATTATATGAACATATGCTAATTATGTAGGTTTTAACTGAATAATATTAGCATGAAGTTTAATACTGTTTCTTTATATATTTATATTAAGCTTCATTTTTATATCAAACTTAATTATATACTAAATTCTAGATTCAAAATATAGTGTTGATATTTTTTAAGGTTAGTTGCAATAATTAAAGGGTTAAATTTGAGTTTATCACAGGCTATTAAGTCAGAAAAGGTTTCTCCAATTATGTTATTAAGTACAAAGAGAAATTACTGTTTAAGAAAATTGAATGTCTAATGGTCATATATGTGGTCGAAACGAAATTGGTTAGATATCCTTTTTTTCTTTTATAAAATATAAAATTATTATTTATTTAAATTTTTTAAATATATTTATTAAAGAAAAGAAAAGAAATATACTACTCATTTTAACTTTATTATTTCAGTAATTAAAACTAAAGCTTAATAATTTATCTATTTCAAATATAATTATGCCATTTGTCCTTTGCTTGTAATTAAAGAGTAAAAAGAGCAATGCAAAGTGTTTGTAATAATGATGGCTATATATATATATATATATATATATTAATTTATTGTTAAAAAATTAGGCGAAAACGATTAGCCGAAATATTTTTCTTGTTAATAAAACTATCTTAATCTTGATCATTAATTATGCAAAACTATTTTTACTGCTTGCTTAATAGAAATAAAACAAAATTTGAAATTATTTTAAAAATTTATATTTATAAATAGAAATTTTAATAGCGGCTCATATTAATAGTTTTGATCTTTTATTTAAAGATATTAAATTTATTAATTACGATTTGAAGTCCTATACTGGTTTTGAAAAAATAATAAGAAAAAATAATTCTACATAACTCATGTTCACAATTTATTAATTATTCACAGATTTTTTGCTTGGCATATATAATTGCTAATTGGTCATTACAAAGTTGTTTTTTCAATTATTATTAATGATAGAAAATATTATAAGGAAATATTAGTCAATTTCATAGTAAAAGGGCATGTCACACATAAGATGTTTCTATTGTTGATGGAAAAATTATATCAAGGAGAACAAAGAAGGACAGAGCTAGTACAATAAAAATATTAATTGAAAAAAGTTAAAAAATGTTTAATGCAATGAAAATGCATAGTGTTGATTCTTGAATATTGAATGAATATTTTATTTGATAATGGATATATCCAAGTTTTTATAGTCATTGTTTTGTCGAAAAATGTGATTGTGATCACTACATGTGGGAAAAACTTAATAATAGCAGATCATTTAATCTCGTGTCAATATACCATTATTTTCAATATGTTTGAGTCATATGTTACTCTCTAATAACTTGAATATAAAGTCATCAAGAAAAAAAATGCCTTTTAAAATTATTAATATATCTACACTGTCTTAACAAAAATAGCTTTCTTTTTCAAAATTATTAATCAAAAGACAGAGTATGACTAATAAACTTAACATATTATTAATCATATTCTTATTGCACAAAAAAATTTAAACAAAATTTGTTTTTTATTTATACATTAAAATTTCCATGAATAATAAATATCAAATAAGTCCTTTAGATGCACTCTCATTTTACTTGATAATTTGTCTTTCTAAATAGTTTCAGCTATTTTTTCTTGTAGAAAATAAGTTTGATTAATGAAAGCTTATTAATTATAGCACTAATTTCCATCATAATTTTGAATATTTTTTTTCAATTAAAGTTTAAACATTTTTTATATTTGTATTTAGAAAACAAATAAATTAATAAATTTATTATTATTATTATTATTATTATTATTATTATTATTATTATTATTATTATTATTATTATTATTATTATTATTATTATTATTATTATTATTATTATTATTATTATTATTATTATTATTATTATTATTATTATTATTATTATTATTATTATTATTATTATTATTATTATTATTATTATTATTATTATTATTATTATTATTATTATTATTATTATTATTATTGCTGCTGCTGCTACTGCTACTACTACTACTACTACTACTACTACTACTACTACTACTACTACTACTACTACTACTACTACTACTACTACTACTACTACTACTACTACTACTACTACTACTACTACTACTACTACTACTACTACTACTACTACTACTACTACTACTACTACTACAACAATCTGATTTACCATCATTATTATTACTATTCTGATTTTATAATTTTATTGATCTATATACCAGGCATACTAATCTAGACATTTTCCCAATGTTCTTTCATTTTCAATGTAAGTAGACACATCCTTAAGAAAATTGGCCTAGCACATGTTCATTTGCTGAGGGAAGTTTATTCCACAAGATGAGTTTCAAAATCACTATTAATGATTGTATCACTTAGTGAAATTTACAATTAAGAACCATAATTGTGAGAAATCTATCATAATTTTTTTCTCTGCTAAGAAAATTTGTGAAAAAGAAAAACAGAAAAAGGTTGCAGTCATAAATGTTTTGGATGTAGTTAAAGGATAGAAATATGAACAAATGCATAGTATTATTATCATGTTACTCCAGAAATATTATTTCCTGGGTAATCCCATAATAACCCAGGTAAATAAAGTCTGTAATATGAAATAATATAGAGAGAAGATAAAAAATATTATTTATATCACATAAAATACCTAACGTTTGATCAATCAGCATCTTAGTCTATAAGAATGCAGAAAATGTTAACTATTGATGAATCCAATTATTGGGAATTAGATTATTTATAATGCTTCATTTAGTCCAGAATTTTCACTTTACTAAGGCACTTAAAATGATCTTTCCAAAAAATCATTTAAAAAATAGATAATGCAAAAATAAATTTAAAAAAATAATTTTGTTGATAATATTATAATTACTTAAAAGTAAATTATTTTTCAATACTTGTTAAAAAAAAATTAATTTAACACACCTTTTCTTTTCAAATCTTGTCTCACTTTATGAACCATTTTTCATTTGAGTATTCCTCAAATGTTTTGACTATATTATATAATCATTGTTAATGATTATTCCTATAAAAAACATATATTACACAGATATATGTCAACAAAGAATTACAAAACAACATAACTATTATTTTTATAATTTACTTTTGTTTACTTTCCTATGTATCTTTCTCCTTTTACATTAAAAAAAATATTAATATAAAATAACCTCCAATTATAATAAATAGTTTTCTATAATTACATAAGATTCCTAGTACTATTTCTATTCAAAACTGATTTTCTCATTTTTATATACAAACTTTCTTTAATTAATTTATCTTTATAAGATCTACCATTTTCCAAAATATTGATTTCAAAATTTAAATGTTTAGATTCTTTTATATGTAACTATATAGTAAAATGTCTATCTTTTAAATGTTGTTTTAATTTAGTTTTCACTTTATTTTTTGTTGTTCCTATATATGTGGCATATTTGTAATACAGAAAAAAATTAAGACTTAAGAAAGAATACTTTTTGAAGAAGGGGGGAGGGGTGGGCTTTAATCAAAGTAAAGTAAAATAGATTTTGAACTAATTATTTCTAGTTTTAAACTACTTTATTAAAATAAGATTTACAAGAATAAGAGATCAATTGTTTTTGAAATATAGTCAGTGTAACAAATTGTTAACCCACTTAAGATGCTTATATTCCAACCCACTGGATAAAATTTTGTAAAGAAACAAAAGAACAAGAAGATATATAAACTGTGGCAGAGATTATCTAAAAAGCAGATGATGTGAAGCAGCAGAAACAGTGAAGGACATCTTCTTTCCCAGGATGTCAGTTCCTGAAAGTCATCAAGTTCACTAGGGAATTAAGCATGTCATCTCAAACTTATTATGATTTTATAAGCATCTGTGTTCATAAAAACATAAGAAAAATGCTTTAAAGGTAGTAGGAAATTATATCCCATCTAAAAGTATATAAGAGATTAGAATGCAAATAGTAGAAGCTATAACAGTGTCAAGAACAGAAACATAATTGCAAAGTTCTGTTATTAAGAATAGAATGCATGCATATAGATATTTTTAAATATTGAAAGGTATTAAATTATTATAATTATAAAGAACATTGAAACATTAATTTATCATGCTCTTGCATTTATATTACATATTTATTTGTTTGTCTTACTCCAAGAAAATTTTATATTTCTTAATAGGTAATCAGGAGTTAAGACAACAAAATTAGTGCAGTGACATATAAATTTCAAACCTGATGATAAAAGATTTATCAGTCTGATCCAAACTATGTTAAAAAGATTGTGTGTTTGATAAATTAGCTCAACAATGACAAATGCTCTGTTAAAGTGACGAAAAACTAATGGCATCATTTGGCAAACATATATTGTGATATTTAAGGCAAGCAATGCTGAATGGCCATTATATATATATATATATTGCAAGTTATTTTTTTGAAGTACAATGAACAATAATCACAAGTTCTCCCCATCTCACTACATATATGGTTTAAATCTAAAAAACAGAAAGCAAGCAAGAAGTGATAAAATTAAAGAATTGCAACCCTTAGACAGTTAGAGAATTGGCTAAAGATTGCAGACATGAGGATTTTTGTGAATGTAATTATTATCAATCATTTTCTAAGGACAATGTTTAATGAATAATGGAACAAATTATACTGTTCAACATAAAGCAGACAAAAGCCAAAATGTGGAAATTAATGAGACGAATAAGGAAATTAATCTGCAAAAATCAATGCACATGAATGAGGATAAAACTAGTTGTTATTGCTGTGGAAAAACAGGATACAGCATAAAACATTGCATGTGGAAAAATTAAAATATGCTTTAAATGTGAATTTAAAGGACATTTGGTGTATGTTTGTAGAAAAGCCAATAATGGGAAAATCATGCTAAAATCTGGTAGCAGAAAATTAGGGAAAACAAAATATTCAATAAGCAATTGGTGGACAAGAGGTTAGCGATAGCTGCTTTACAAGCAGTTGTCCCAGGTTAGTAGGTTCACATCCCTGCTTATGATATGACACATGAGAAGAAACCTTGAAGATAGTGTAGTATAAAAATTTTTAATGTAATTGCAAATCTGTAGAAAAATTGTTAGATAAAAATAGATAGTAACTCAGGAATTATACTTGAATGCACTGCTTGCTATTTATATGAATATTCCAATAAAGAAGACAAATGTTTAAAAGCAATTAAAAACATCATGGGAAAATAATGTATTAGCTGTTATATATGGTAAAAGGGAAACATTGTCCTATAATCAATATAGAATCATTTCAAGCAAAAAAAAAATATGGGAACACAAATCCAAAATAAATATTTGGATTTTTAATAAAACCTTATGTACTATTTTAATAAGCCAAGTAGAGATTGAACTATTTGAAAAGATATATTCAGTTGTTTGCAAATCACACTAAATTCTATGCACGCAGACAATAAAGTGGAAAAGAAAATTCAGAAATTGGTTGTTAAAAGATATATTAATGCGAGCCTAAATATCAGAATAGAATACACCTATAGTTGTTATAAAATACACTACTGGTCAGATCTAGATATATAGCAATTATAGAGTAATAGTAAGTTAATATTTAAAGAAGGGGGTATATCCTGAGCTGAATGTGAGAATTAGCCTGTCTTCAAAAGTCATCATATTTTTCAAAACTGAATCTCATCTTAATCCTCCATCAAATACCTATACAAACAGACCATTGGAAATATTGAATCTGATAACTACTGTTGAATTTTTTGACTGTAATCAGATATGATGACATTGAACATTTTTCAGACAAAAATTAGTTGCCCTAACATCATATTTAATGACATGCTTATTGAAACTAGTTTTAAAGAAGAGCTATATCAAAGAATTTTTAGGACATGAGGCAAATGTAAAAAAAATCATATCAAATTAAATGCACAGACAACTGTATGTGACACAAAGCATTGCTATTTTTAGGACTATAATCTCAGAGAAAGTTTAACAACCACTGCCTGAGAAAATGTGAGCAATGAAAAATTGCAGCCAGATCCAATATGTTAAAGAACTTCAAGCATTTTTTGGTTGGATAAATTACATTAAATTATTTTGCAAAATAAGGCAAAAGTAGAAAAATCATTTTTCCTCATTACTAGGGAAATATCAGATGTGAAACATTACCAATTCATGAAGAAGCCATTGCTGTTATCTGAAAAATTATTACTTAATTTTGAAATTCAGAATGGGGAATAGAAACATTATAGTTTACACATCTAGAATCTTTTCAAAAATTGAGACAAATTGTAGGCAGCTCATTAAAGAGATTTTGTCACTTATGTTTGTTCTGAAATAATTTCACCAATATCTTTTGCTCATTTTTTAAAATAGTGACCAACCACAAAATATTATCAGAAAATTAGTGAGTAATAAGATATCTCTGGACCATTCAAGACTGTGTATGTTGACATGAAGACTTTTACTATGAGTATTTAATTATCATCTGATATATAGGAAAGAAATTTTATATGCTGATGCTTTGTCAAGAAATCCAGATAAAGATGAAGCCCATTGTAATGAAATAGAAATAAACTACATAGAAGTATTAGAATCAGAGACACTTAACAGGAATATATTAGCTAAGTTAACAAGGGAAGATAAAGATTATCAGCTACTTATACATTGTATAAGAAAAGGATGGTCAACTAAAAAAACTGTAGCAACATGTTCCAGCTTTTTGGATGAATCTTGGAAAATTTATCACTCAATAAACAGTGTGTTAATGGGGGATAAAGTTGTCATATCACCTAAGAGTAGACAAAATATCTTAAAGTTATTACATGAAGGGCATTCAGAAATTGTGCATGCTAAAGTGTTAAAAGATAGATATATATGATGGTTGATATAATAGTTGATGTTGAAAATATATAAAATGGGTATGGCTTGCCAATATGAAATGCATGTATAAACTAAGACTTACATAGCATGACCAAATGCAACAAAACTTGGGTAAAGTGTTTGATGTCAAACTTCTTCCTACATGCATAGATGCATACTTTACATAAACAGAATATGGCTTCAAAAATATAAGTGCCAAAAACAATGTAAAAACTCAATGAAATTCTGTATAGATTGGTGTAATTGACTGATTTATATAACCACACAGGACTTTCTGGATAAAAAACTTGGATAACTTCATGAATTAAGGCATCAAACATATTTATACATCACTGTACCATCCAGAGGAATGGATTGACTGAAAACACTGTTCATCAGATGGGTAATGCAAACATTTAGGAAGATTTATATGCTGCAATGTTACACCAATATTTCATGCAGTCAACTATTATAGAAAAATAAAGACAAATGTAGAATAGGTGATAATCTTGTGAGAGAATACTTGCCTAAAAACAAATGGTCAAAAAGGATAAGTAACAGTGTGAATAAATAAAGGAAAAGAATATCAAAGACATTTAAATCATTTTCATTAATGGCAAATTGAAAAAATAATGTCCTAAAGTATAAATAACCACTAAGGATGAAACAAGTAACTCTAGATAAAAATAAGATTAATTACTGGTTAAAGTAATTACTCCAAATAAAAAATCAGATAGAATCTGATGAAATGGTGGAAAGTTAGCATGGAGAAACTACCCACAGAACAGATAAAATCCCAATCTCCAAGCCCAAAGAAATTGCAAAAGTATATATAGAATATGCAGTAACTCATTTTCTGTAATAAGAGAGATGATGGATATTTGTAATACTGAATAAATTTAAGACTAAAGAAAGAATAAATATTTGGGGGATTAAAATCAATGTAAAGTAAAAAAAAAAAAATATTTATTACTAGTTTTAAAACACTTTGTTAAAATAAGCTTTATAAGGATAAGAGATATATTGTTATTAGAAAAAAAAATATTTCTGATAAAAGAAATTTAATTAATATAAAGTGTATATAATAATTAAAATTCTAAAAATAAGATCTGAGTTAATTAAATTGTTAAATATCTTCTATTATTTCACCTCATTGTCTAAATATTCGAGAAAGACTAAATAAATGGGAGGGGGGAGATATAAATTGTAATAGAGCTCAGAGTTCCATTTTCCAAGGCCATCTGAGAAGAAGATGACATGAAGCAATGGATTTAACAAGGAACATCTTTTTTAGGATCTCAGCTTCTAAAGGTCATCAAGCTAATTATGAAATTAAACAGGGTAACTTGAACTTAATATGATTTTATAAGTTTCAATAGTCATATAGACTTGTGGAAAATACTTTAAAGAGTAGTAGGAAATTATAGACTATTCTAAAAGTATATTAGAATGTAAACAGTGTAAGAAATAATATTAGCATGTAGTGAAACAGAGAAATATAATTGCTAAACTCTATCATTAATAATAGAATGTATATAGATATTTTGCAAATTTTAAAAGTATGCAATTAATAAAATTATAAAGCATATTGAGTCATTAGCATATTGTGTCCTTTTGTTTATAATACAAATTTTAATTATTAGTCTTATTTCATAAGAAATGTGGGTTTTCTTAATAAGTAACCAGAAGTTAAATCATAACAATATATGTAAAAGAAGTTATAAATTTCATAACTTGCTTTTAAGCTTGCATTTTATGATCACTAGGTGGAGCTTACCAATAGCTCTAAACACGTTTTGTTTTTATAAGTGCTGAAAGAGATATATCCCCTATCTCAAGACCAATTGGTTTTGAGCTTATGGCTCAACTCAATGGAGGGCTGGGAGTCTAGAAATTAGATCCAAAATACTAACTCAAAAGTCAGCACTTATAAAACACATTTCTATCAATTTGAAAGCATGAATTTATTAGCCATGTAAATGTCTTCAAATCTAGCCTTACAAACTAGATAGCTATATGGATCTGAATTCAGCTCAGTTTTACCATATAGTAATAGCCTCTGCAATATATAGTATTTCAAAAACCTTCAAAGATACACTTATAATAATTAAAACAAGTTATAAATTTAGCCCTGCACTGAGGTGAGCCATAAGCTCGAAATCAATTGATCTGGAGGTAGAGATAATGATAGAGATTTTGAATTCTATCTTTTTCAGCACTTATAAAAACAAAGCTTGTTTAGAGTTATTGGTAAGCTCCATTTAGTGGTATATATATATATATACAAGCCATATTTTGCAGTTTCATCCATGTTAAAAAAAATTTAAATATTGATATACCGACATTTCAACTTGATCATACAAGTCATCCACTGTATGATAAAAGGTAGAAAGACTGTTGTTGAGGCACTACAATCACTGATTTGAAAAAAAAACCATTAAAGTTACACCAATAGCAAAAATGTTAAATTAAGAATGTTTTTTAAAAAAATCTTTCCAAATAGGAGAAAGTTTGCATGTATCATTTCACTTATATATATATATATATATATATATATATATATATATATATATTTATATATATATATATTATTGCTGTCTTTTAATCTAACCAATTTACAATATAAATTCCATTGTATTTCCCAATCATTCTCTGTTTTTAACATTTATCAATTATCTAAATAGTTTAATGTAATATTTAAATATGAAAAGAATGTTTACAAGCAAATAAAAGGTTTTAAGCATGGGAATAATCTAAGGGAATTCTAGCATTCTTGTAATGAATAATATTGAAAAAAAAAATGTAATAGGTATAAACCAATACTTTATTTAAGGCATGTTGATTATTTTTTAATATTTAGCAATAACAAAAAAATATCTGATTATTTTATAAAATATATAAATGGAATAGATAATAGAATTCAATTTACTATGGAGAAGTAAATAAATAATATGATTGTGTATCTATGATAGTTTATATAGATATTAGAACTTTAAAAAAAGCAATAAATAAAAAAATAAATATTGAAACAAGTACTTTTAGAAAAATAAATGCTGTTTATGGTTTATTGGGTAATTGGAATTCAGATATAAATTGTATACATAAAATAAAATAATATAATGAATATAATAATTCAATTGTTATTATTATTTTTTTTCTTAGCCAACTTAATATCTGGTCAAATGAAAATATACACAGAAAGGTGTATTTTCATTTTACCAAAATGTAATAAGAATATTGTACTCCAATAATGACTTATTAATAGAAGAAATTGATATAATAAAATAATGAAGCAAAGATAAATGGATTATCTTATAAAATTATTTTTTTTATGTGGAGAAAAAATATAAAAATAATAAAAAATAATATATAAGCAAGATAAGAAATATAAAAACAAAATTATAGTAGTTTTATGTTATCAAAAAGAATATTTTATAAAACAAATAAAATAATAAAGGATATAAACAAACAGTATAATAATAAATGTTCCATTAAATCTAAATAAAAATGTATAGATAAAATTTTGATAAATTTTTATAAATTGGATTAATAAATATTAAAAAATGGAGGGATTGAAAAATATGAATTACATCTATATCGTAAATTGCTTATATTGTAGTAAAGATAAAAGAATTTTATATGTAGAGCCAACAAAAACTAAATTGAAAACTAGATTAAAATAGCATTTAAAAGATAGAAATTTTACAATATACCTACATATGAAAAAGTCTAATCATTTAAATTTTGAAATAAAAATGTTGGAAAATGTTAGATATTATGAAGAAATATTAGTTAAAAGAAGTTTATATATAAAAATAAGTAAATCAATTTTAAATAATAGTAATAAGAATCGCAAGTAATTATAAAAAATAATTATAATAATTGAACGTTATATTAATATAAAAAAGTAAAATAAAAAAAAATATGTAAAAGAATGAAGTCGCATGTGAAAGTAAGAAAGAAATAAGTAACAAAAAATTATATATATATAATTTATGTGAAAATGTATTGTTTTTGTAAGTTTTTTGAAAACATATTTACATAAATGTATATCATTTATAACGAAAATACTTGACAATGACCATATAACATGGTCATAATGTAGAGAAATATTGGAATGAAAAATGGTTCATAAAATAAACAAGATTTGAAAAAAAAAGTTTGATAAATTAATTTGCTTTTTATGTATAATGAATAATACTGGTGAAATACTTATTAATAAGTATTGGAAAATTTATTAAATGATATTTACTATTTTGAAGATTTTAGCAGACTTTAAAAAAAGTTAATTGTTTATTTTTTATACCAATATTAAGAATATTAATCTGTTATATCATTTTACTATGAATTATCATTATATTACACAATTCTCTATTGTAAACATAAGAAATCAATGGACAAAAGATTAAGGCACTAACTGAATTCCCATTAATTTTTGGACCATAATGTAGCATTAGATAGCATTTTTGCATATCTAGAAATCAAACATTTATATATATATATATATATATTAATGAGCAATCAAACATTTATATATATATATATATATATTAATGAGCAAAAGTTTCAAATAAGATTTTCAATTTTAATAAACTTTCTTGAATAGATTAATAGATTTTGCCATTATGCCATGTGAAATATATTTGGAATTTCAATTACACTTGGGTCTTTTTTTATGCAGACTTATTTAACACGATTTTGAAGTTACGCAATTCATGTTTCACCAGAAGTCGAACTCCAATAATGCATATTACTTTAAATAATAAATTTTGCGCACTCACATTATATTGAAAGTAATAGCACATTATTGAAATTCGACTTTCAACTTAGTAATTTCAATATTTACAGTGCTTTATAATAGTAAGATTTTATGCAATAATAAAATTAAAATCATGATTTCCACATTTTATGCATACACACATTAAATTTTACAAAATTATAATGTAAATTTGTTCAAACATCGTGCGTGTTAATTTTGCATTTTAAATCACATTCTGTTTTGGCTTTTTAAAAAAGAATGTTTAATCAATTA
The DNA here is from genome assembly GCA_028023455.1 of Epiperipatus broadwayi. Taxonomy (NCBI): domain Eukaryota; kingdom Metazoa; phylum Onychophora; class Udeonychophora; order Euonychophora; family Peripatidae; genus Epiperipatus; species Epiperipatus broadwayi. Next base: position 3,118,551 of record JAQFVV010000024.1, on the reverse strand, counting down.
TTAATCAATTAGTGTCTGCAAGTTTATTTTTAAAAGATGAGTAATAGCAGTGGGCACAATTAAAATTGAAAATTAAAGACAAAAATAAGAATTTTAATTTTTAGTTGTTAGATTAATTACTAATTATGTTGTCACCAGAAAACCATTAATTAACACAACATGAGAGTGACGTTTGTTGCTAGTTGTATTTCATTTTGTGAAGAATCTGATTTTTTTATAAGTTTGCAAATGAACCTTTTTACCGGAAATTAGCGATAATAATTAAAACGTGTATAAAAAATATAAATTACTGTAAATTATGCATAAAAATATATTGTTTTGAATAAAATTAAATAATATAGTTAAAAAAAGTTTGTCTTGTATCAATTTTTTTCAAATTTGAATTTTTTTATTAGTCATATTTTATTTCCTTATTTTTTTTTTTGCACGAATTTTAAAGTAAATTTTATGTTGGTGCTTTGCTTTTACGCGAGTTTTGAAAAATCACAGTCCATATCCCCCCCCTTTTTCAAGGTAAATTACGTCTATTTTTGCACGATTTCATTTGCATGTGTTTTCTGAGGAACCTATCTATCGCATAAAATGAGACCCAGGTGGTATATGTTAATTAGAAATGTCTTTGACTCTTTAATAGAAAGATGGTATGTATCAAACAAAACAATTTTGATTCTAAATATTAGATGTAAAATAATCAAATTGTTCATTTCTTGGGAGTTTATTAAAAGTTTAAAGCATTAGAATTGATATATTGGGCTAATTTTCATGGACACTGAGATGCTTAATCTGCCACTCGAATTCGACAACAAAACAAATAGCATAAAATAATCAAATGGATTTTTATTCTAAAATTTATGAAAAATTGAGCACTAGAAATGTCAGGAAAAAAATCATGATTCTGACAATTGGAGCTGGAAATTTTGGATTCTACTATGGTACCCAACAAAACAAAACATCTTAGGGAGTTTCAATCTTACATTTATTCAGAATCATGTGGATTTCCTATACTGTAATGTTTGAAAAAGTTCAATTATTAAATGGCATATTACAGATATATTATCATAAACATTTGAAAGCTTTCATAAAATTATTTATAAATACAAATCTCCTTATGTTACAAATAATGGTTTCACAATAAACAATAGCTTCTCTTGTAGAACAATTCTAACTGAATAGGACTTATATAAGAATGTTATAATGTGAAAGAACACTTTAATATTTCCATTATTTATAAATTAATTAGGCACTGATCATTAATAATAAACTTTTTAAGTATTCATGAAAAGTAAAGTTGGCATTTTGATTGTGTATGCAGGTTTTCACTGCCTAATGTCATTATAGAAAACCTAATTGGGGTATTTAGCTGACACTATTATACACTGTGTATTAAATGAACATGGAATAATATGACAAAAGAGATCATTAATTTAAATGCAGATAGTAGGTTAAATTGGGCTTTTATATATATATATATATATATATATATATATAAAGCCCAATTATTATATTATATATATTCATATATATATATATATATATATATATGAATAATAAAATAATAAATATTTAGATGATAGGTTGTTTGGAAGATTAGGTAATGTTTGACAACTGAAATGATGAACTGAGTTTTGATTCAGAAGCCCCTATCTTTATTTTCCTCAATTTACTACTGTAATAAATAGAAACTATCATTTAGAAAAATGATAATTTATAAGAGCATTTTAATATATTGTAATTTATAAACTAAACATTATTGATCATTGTTAATAAACTTTAAAAATGAACAACTATTTGTAAGACTGCTTATGTGTTAATATAAGTCTTGGAATTTGAGTGTAGAGCTTAGTTCTTATTAGGTTATAAAGTTCTATAAAACTACATATTCCCATTATCACTTATTTTAAAGAAAAACATCAAATAAATGTAAAATGTTTAATAAAAATATACTATTGTTGTATTTCTTAATATATATATATATATATATATATATATATATATATATATAACAATATATATTTTTATATATATATATATATATATATATATATATATTGTACCAACATTGAATTGGCACATAATAATTTTGTTTAAAAAAATTATTAAAACAAAAATTATTCGTTAAAAGAAAACGTATTTAAAAGTTTAAGAGTTTCATTGCAGTTTGTTTTCATAAAAATAAGATTTAAAAGTCAAAGAGTTTGAAATAAAAGTTACAATTAATTAATTAAAAGTGGGAAGGGGGTTGCTTTAGAAATGTCAAATTAAAAGAAGTTGGTTTTCAAATAAGTAAAGAATTCCTTTTATTATTGTTGTTAGTTAAAGAAAATATTGTTCATGAAAGTTATAAGTGATTGATTAAAAAAAGGGAAAGAAATTAAAAGTTGATTTTTAAGTTTAAAATATAAATCTCTTTTTATTTAAGCTAGAAAAAAAAGGGTAATCTTAAAAAACTAAATAATGAATTGATCTCAACTTATATATGTGCTTACGAATGTAAAATAATGTATGTGTAATAAATATTAACATAAAATAAAGAAAAATTATGTTTAAAAAACACAGTGATGGATATTAATTAACATTATAAAAACAACACGCTTGCATGGCTACTACTAATTAAACGATCTCAAAAACACATAGTCAAAGAATTGTCAAAGGAATTTTGACAACAGATATTGCCGGAGAATATCATAATGAAAACACACGTCATGTATAAATAGCCAAATTTTTATCGGACATTTAGTCTAGTTAATTGCATCAGAGATAACAGTTGAGTTCAGTTCAGAGAGTATAATCTAGATTGTGCAGTTTATTATGAATCAATCAAGAATGCAGTGTTAAAACCATGGGAAACATGCGGCTGTTCTCCAGTCTGAAGTCCGATGAAAACAGCCAATATACCCGATCTTAAGTGATGTCTGCATAATAGCTTGAGGAATCTCCATCAATGTATAATTGTCTCCAGGAATAATACCAACTAATAATCATCAAATCTCTGCAGGAAAACTTCAAATCTAACCAGTTAGATATATCTCATTAGAAGCAGCAAACAGCAAGATGCATCCATGTCTAAAATCCTAGGTAAAACATTTTCTTATATTCATTTATAAAGTAGCCATTGCATTCATAAAAATTCGTGAATCCTCCAAGAGTCAAATTATAAGAACTCTATAGCACATAAAAATGAACTATTAATTTGTGTGTTCTAAATATCAAATATTATTTAATGCTTTATTGTATATGTCAGTGTGTGAATTAAGTATGTGTGTGATTAAAAATACCAATATTATGTTAGTTAAAAAAATTATAAAAGTATTTATATTTAGTATAATTAATGTTAATAAATTGTCTTTAAACTTAAGCCTTATTTTGTCAGTCAATTCCTTTTACCATTCCCTTTATCAATTCTTTTTATCAAATCTTTTCACCACTATTATGAAACAATAATTTGTTATTGATTAAAAATAGACTGAGCTAGTTAAGGTATTTTTCGAGCGCTGGATTATGAGCCTACTGTCCGAACATGTTAGTCTTAGACTAGCTGGTGCCTGGGGTTTACTCCGAAATAAATAAAGTGTTTGGATAGTAGGGGTTTGAATCTAGCAGCTGAGGTGGGCCATGATCTGATCATGGGTATTGTTGATATTTAAAGCTATCAATAATATTTTCCACTTTGCTTGAATGTGCTGGTTCATTGACATAATATTTATAATTAAAGAAGATTATAAATGTATTATAAAGAAGTTTGTAACCAGCCAAAACATTTGCAGTGTAAGTAAGATTATCTGTGGATCAAACCCGGTACAATATATATATATATATATATATATATATATATATATATACGGCAATAATCTTATGAAATAGTAGTTACCACATTTATCCATTATTACTTGACTTGAATCATCGATTTTTTTAAGCTCCTAAGGTCTTTTTTCAAGTAAATGGTCATAATTAATTCATCTAGCCATCCAATAATGGTCAATAATTGCATGTTTTGCTATTTTTATAATGCAAATAAATGCCCTAATTCTTTTGGTTTGTCCGTTGAGTGTTGATTCACTGATTGTAAAAAAAATATTATTGTAATATGATGTCATATTCTTTACTTGGTGGAAAGATGTTCTGCCTTAAGTTTTTTTAGTTATTGAACAGTTTTATTTTTATTTTATAACTAAACTTGTAGTTTGTTTTATAAAAAAAATATACTAATTAAAATAATATTTATTGGATAAGTTGTTTTAAATGATATTTACCAGTTATATTGTTAATAACATGATTTTTACATTAACTATTGCTTATATTAATGTACACTCACTATTTATGTTGCAGTATTCTGCTTAATACCTTTCATATAATTGGTGGGGTGACAGACTCTGGTGCTCAAGGTTGATGACAACTCAATTGTATCACTTCCAATGTTCAAACATATAAACTTTTAACAAATAAAGTATTTACTTATTTTTGTCTTACATGTTTTGATGGAATTGTGGAAAAGCAGACTCTGGAACTCAAATTCCCTGAATTGTAGCAAAGTCGTGTTAATTCTGAAGATGATACTTCTATAAACTCTCAAATAATTGACAATTAAATAATATTTATTAATCACAAAAGTTTTTATAACCAGATGGAGCTAAACCTGTCCTCTAACAAATTTATTTATAATCACTAAATGTAAATATATCTGATTTTTTTTTAATTTTAAAAAAGCAAGCAAAAATAAAAATAAAATAAAAAAAGTTAGAAAAAATTGAAAGGAAACAAATGAAATTTTTAAATAAGGAAATAAATAAAATATGGAAGAAAAGCTTTTTGAAAAAAAAAAGAAGAGCAATTTGTGATATTTTAAAATAGTTTTTAAATAAATAATACATAAGTGGATTTGTCTTTAAAATTTGAGTTGTTGAGAAGTTTGGAAATATTCTAACATTTTATTTTTAGATATATAATATATTTTATTGCATTATTTTTTTATTAATATTGTTTTATTTTTTATTAGTGTTTAAAAGTATATTAGAAAACTTTTTTTAATTACGTATTTTAATACATTTAAAATATTTTTGGTATGGTATATAAAGTCTTATATGTTATAAAAATATTTATTTAAAATGGATTATACATAATGTGGTGTCTGCAATAAAATACTTTTTTTTAAAAAAAAGAGAATGTATGTTTTTGTTTAAATCAACACTAGAATTAAATATCTTATGTTCATAAAATATATATTTTGTTATTGTTATTATTTAAATTCTGAAATTTAAACTAATTACTCTTGTTCTTAGTTTTCTTTTTCCACATCACTCCATCAAATTCTTTATCTCATTCTTTCACCTAATATGTGATCTTTTGTTTTGCCTTTTTACAATTTCTTGGTATCCAGTTTAAGACTTCAGTTATCCATCTATTTACATCCTTTTAATAACTTTTTGTTAGTCTCTTAATGAATCTAATTTAAAACTTCAATTGTTTATCTATTGACATTGCTTTAGTAACTTTATATTAGCCTTTTGATTTTTTAATGGTATCAGTAATATCTGATTGTTTGTCATCCATGTATTTCATTTGTGATATAGCCTATCCTCTCCATACATTATTATCAGTCTGTGATATTTATACTATTCTATTATTAAGTTTCATATTGATATTAAAGTACTATCAAAACACATTTATTAAAAGTCTTTCTTTTGAAGACTTTGGACACATTTTTTTTTAATATTAACTTCTTGCCAGCTAAAGCATTCTGTCCACATCTAATTCCAGGCTGATCAATCTTTTTATAATTTACAACATATAATTTATTATTACCAATCTATTCATTAATAATATTTAGGATTTATCTTTAGACTTATATATTTACTTATTTCTTATGTAACATTTTTTTAAAACTCTGAAGCATTTGTAATGTAAACTGCCATATAATTTTCACAATTTAGATATTTAAATAATATTCGTTTTTTTTAAAATTAACATTTTAATACTTTTTGTAAAATTATTATACATTTTTTAGAGGTAAAAAAACCATCTGCTATAATCTCTTAGTAATGATAATTATAATAGCATCATCATGTAAGACAATCATTGCTATTATATTTTGATTAAAATTTTTCCGAATTTGTTAAATTTCAAAAGTTTTATTCACTTCAGAAATGCTTATAGAATCAATTGTCTTTTATAATCTACAAAACCAAAGCATTATGGCAATTCTTAATCATTTCTTTATAATTGTTTAATAATTTTATTCAATATTATGTTATAATCAATTTTAAGTGCAGCTTGTTTTTTATTGTTTTTAATTAAAATTCTTTGTAGATGAGTTGCAATGATCTTAATAAAAACTTGTATAAAACTCTTGAAAAGTGATGTCTGAAATTTCTAACAACTTTTTTTTCCATCTTAATTTTTTACATATCAATTTCATTACAACATTTTATCATTACTGCAATTCTTTAGTCATCAGATATATCTTAATTATTTAGGCCTTTTGTATACAGTTGTGAAAAAAAATTTTGTATTCTTTAACTGATTATTAGTAAAATTTATATAATAATTTTATTTCCTATAAATTTTCCATTTTTAATAAATTTAATTTCGTGTCTCATCTTTTCATTAAAATTTGTGAAATTTCAATAGATATATATTTTAGGGCTGCTTTATTTTTTTTTGTACATTATTGGTACATAGTTTTTAGTAGAATTTTTTCATATACCTTTCTTTAAGAAAAATGGCATATTTCATTGCTTAAAAAACTTTATTTTCAATATTAAAAAGTTATTTTATAATTTTGGGATTTTTTAAAATAGCTTTTTATGATATGAAGATTAAGACAATATTAATTCTTGTATGTTATATTTTAAAGAATTCTAAATATCCAGTTTTTTTAAACGAGTCATTTTTAAATTTGTCATGATTATTATTTTTTTTTTAATTTTAATTACATTGCCTTGATTGTTCTATAAATTTATTGGCAAATTAATACACTTTTGTTTCATTTATCAATGTGACGTGTTTTATTAGAGTATCAATCATTTTCTAATTGGTCTTGATTTTGTTTGAGTTGTCATTAAAGTCTGCTTATATTTTAAAATGATTTGCAAGTTTTAGGTTAATTTTACTGGAGTAGTTGTAAAGGTTAGATATTTCAACTAACAATTTTGTTTTATTTAAGACCCTTTTATCTCACTAACTTTGCTTAATATATTTTCTATATTTCAATAATAAAATGCTATTCTATATATTATATCTGTTAATAAAGCTAGCAATAATCAAGGCTAGATAGTGTTATAAATGTTAACCCATGAAAACAGTAAAGGATACCAATATCAATAACAATCAACAATTTCAATCTGTTGCCAAAAAATGCAGTTCAAAAATTATAATTGCAGTTTGAAAGTTATAAATGACTATTTGTTAGTCTGCTTTCAGAATCGATTATTTTTACTTTTTTGAATGAGGTTTATTTAAACTTCTCTGAATTAATAATTTTACTTACAGTAGTCAATCTTTAGTATCTGTATAAACATATTATTTTGGCTTTAAAATCCTCCAGACTAATTTTAATATGTTATTTGTTTTGGTGAAAGAATTTTTATATCTATGTAAATATTCTGTATTATTTTATTATAATGAGAATTTGTATTTCATAAAATTAAATTACTAATATTCTTATTCTTCCAGGTACATTATCAAATTTAAACAATGTCTCTTTAATTTATAATATTGATATTGTTAAGCAATGTTCATACTCATTATCCAAAGCAATTTTTTTTTCATTCTTTTTTCTCACTTTACATCATCTTATGATGGTCCATTTAATATTTAATAATTTTTTTCCCAAATTTATATAGCCTTCTTTAGTTAAATAAAAAATCATTATTAAATGCCAATTTTGGATTCTCAACAAGAGGATTCTTAGCACATCATGTATTCATTGTCCAATCATTGCCTGTACTAATGAATTTGCAGTTTCAAAAAAAAGTCATAATTTAATTTAGGTTGTTATGATTATAAATATGAAAGAGCTTTGCATTTAATTGCACATCATACACTCATTCATTCTGTCTCTAATAAACGCAGTCAATGTTTCAATAGACTTTTTTAGACAACTCACAAGTAGAAACAGTTTATTCCCATTTTGTGAAAAATCTATAATAATAATAATAATAATAATAATAATAATAATAATAATAATAATAATAAAATAATAATAATAATAATAATAATAATAATAATAATAATAATAATAATAATAATAATAGCTGTGACAACATTTTCATATTAAAACGACATTAGAAACTTCCTGTAATACACCAAAGTTTAATTAATGAGTCTTCTTCCAGTTAATAGCAATAATTTTCATTCATATTTGTGTAAATATTTAAAATTTTACACTAATCTATACATATATAAGTATGTGTATTATTTTTGTTAATATTGATGAGATAAAAAATTTGATTTTTTAAATATTTTTCTTAATTTTTGAGTTGTTTGTATACGTAAACTGAATTGGAAATTTTGTGTTAGTAAAAATTATGCTTTTCTGAAAATGAATTTATGTTTATACAAAGCAAAAATATACTTGAGATTGTATAAATTATTAAACATGTTTAAACTATTTTGGTTAGAGCATTATCTTAAAAGTCAATATTTATGAATATAAAGGTCCAGATTTGATTCTCAAGGTAGTAAGGAAAATAATATCACTCAAAGCTTTTTGTGTGTATTAACATGTGTGTTATTACTAATGGTTGAACCTAATTGGAAAGTTTAAATAAAGTTTAAAAACATTTTTCTAAAGACATTTAATATCTAACATTAGATGATGGAAATAGTCCAACATACAAGTACAATGTTTAAACTGCATCAATGCATCATTGGAAAATCATTATCTACACGATAGTTAAAAATAAAGCAAATTACACAATAATAAACAAAATATTCAATCTATTACATGACATATACACATTTATATTTTTTTTTCAAAGACTTATGCCAAAACTGTTTTAAACCATTTGTATTCACATTAATAGTATTTTAGCTATTAATCTGACTTCATTTTTATAAACTTTTAGGAAATTGCATAATATTAATAAATTTTTTTTCTATCTGAATGATTATTTAATAATTTATGTGGATATGTTTTAAAATTAGTAAAAAAATGTAAGCATAAATTAATGTAAGGGTTGCTTCTATTAATATGTTTGCTATAGGTTTGTGGATTGATGCCATTGATATTGTCTAAGAAATTATATATAGTAACATACTTTTTGTTAATATTAATTTGTTTGGGTTTATAGTTAATGTCATAAATACTTATAGATATATTCAAAAGTAACTAAAACACAATAATATAAGCAGATTCTATGAAATTTGTTTATGTAATTCCAATATTTATTTAGACATTTAAAATTCATTATATACTGTAACAATAAACTAAGTATTTATATACCAATATATATATATAATTATAATTGAAATAATATTTTTAACATATAAACTAAGTATTTATATACCAATATATATATATAATTATAATTGAAATAATATTTTTAACAGTTTAATAACAATTACAAACAATCCTTAAATCCGCAGAAGTACTTTCGGTTACTTTCTAACCTGCCTCAACTGCCATTAAATTCAAAAAGCAGAAGCAAACATCATCAATTCAAATTCCATGAATCTCATATTTTAATGTTAGAAGCTTGTCGATTTATTAAATGCATTTTATTCCTGTTTATAAAAAATGCCTCTTTAATTTTCTTTTACTATGATTTCTCTCTTCATGAAGAATTTTCACATTTTCAAAATTAAATTTAAATTTATATTTACATATTTTTTCGTGATCAAAGAAAACTGAAGGAGATATTAAATCACCATTATTTTTATTTTTTACACGCTTATATAACAATTCATGTTCCTTCAATCTTTTCTCAATATTGCACCTAGATTCACCTATATATGACAGCATACAATCACAAAAAATTTGATATATGACATTACTTTTTTGCTTGACAGGTATGACATCCTTAGAATTATTGACTAATTTATTAATATTGTTTGGAACGTAGAATGAAACATTAAAAACATTCTTATATAAATCCTTAAAAAATTTTACTTGTGGATTGGAAATAAATGGAATAGATATCCATTTTTTACTATTAATCTTCATTTCTTTTAAATTATAATAATTTGTTTATTTGTTCCATTTTATAACCAACACCAAGCAATTTCTTGGCAAATATCTCAATATTTTTCAGTTTATCACTTTGGTAATGACATAATTTTTCATTCCAAAACAAAAAAGATTTAAAACTTGCCATCTCATGCATCATTGGTACTTTTGATTTACAATTTATATATCCTCTTTTTTGCAGTGGCTTAATTATTAGTTTATAATTTAATATACTGTTATCTCTTGTGATCATTAAATCTAAATAGTTAATCTTATTGTCCTGTTCTTTTTCAATAGTCCATTTCAAGCCATTAAACTTATTTAATTCCTCTATAAGCAAATTTATACTATTAGTATTTCCACCGAAAGTACTTCTGCGGATTTAAGGATTGTTTGTAATTGTTTTTAAACCGTTAAAAATATTATTTCAATTATAATTACAATATTGTTTTTAATTAACAGATATTATATATATATATATATAATATCTGTTAATTAAAAACAATTAAATATTATATATATATATATATATATATATATAATATTTAATTGTAGGTATACTTTATATCCCTGGAATGTCTATATAATTATAAAGGATTTGAACACAGCCTTTCAAGCTCTTTCAGCTAACCAATCTGTCTCATACAACCTATAGACATGGCCATCACACATGGGAAAAAAATAAATGATCTCCAATATTTCTATTTCATGCTGAACCAGCTCTCATTAGTTTGGTCCAGATCATCATCTCCCACACATATATACTATCAGTACTCAGTCTGTATTAAGATAGCACATTTTCAAACTTTAATGGACAGGCTTTAATCTACTCCACTATCCAAATCTTAAGCTATTGAAACATTAAAAAAATGATAGAATTAGGAATTTGGACATTCCATCATCAAAGTTTTGGAAGGCTGAAGAGTTGGATGGTGGAGTAGATTGAAGCATGTCCATTAAAGTTTGAAGATATAATATCTTAATAAAGATTGAGCACTTATTGTTGGTATGATGACATGGACCAACTGATTAGTGCTGATTCAGCATGAAATATGTATATTAGAGATCATTTATTATTTTCACATATTTGTCGTCATGGATATCAGTTGTATGAGATAGATTGGATAGCTGAAGTGAGCGTGAAAGTCTGGTTTGAAATATCCTATATATACACACATTCAGAACAAAGTTCTCTCCAACAGCTATACAAACCATGTAAAAAATCTAATGGAATCTCATGTGTATAAATGTTAATCAGCCAATCTAAGCCTTATTTTGTTAGAGGACCCAGAAACTTATATAATGAATAAATTTAGATGATCCAAACTGTGAAAATGAAATTTTGCTCATTGTTTATGAAAACAGTCTCATTGAAACTGTCAACTTAAGGTTCCCCATATAGAATAACTAAGTATTCATGTTAGAAACCTATCGAATGTTAAAAGTCTTCGTAATATTTAATATTGGAAAATATATATCATGTGGAATATTTTTTAAATGTGATGAGAATGAAAATTCCTCCAATTATTTGCACAAAAACATTATATATACAAATAGTGTGTGTGAATGTAGGCATGGATATAAATAAATATTTATATTGTAATGCATTATGTCAAGGATTATTTATGTAATAATTAATGTAATATATATTAAGGCTACAACCTTAAAACTATGCGCCTGAAAAAACGACAGAGATCTTTACTGTCATTTCTTCAGACCATATTTTTAAGGTTGTAGCCTTAATATATATTACTTTAAGTAATGAGTATGCGCTTTATAAATATAATTATTACAACTTTATGTAATAATTAATGGTAGCATTCCAAAATGGAGAAACTTATCAGAGAGAGAAGTTATTTATTTTACCATTCTTCACACGTCATCAGTTGACTTTTTTGGAGTTGTGATATTGCACTATAATAAAGTATATTTTTAATAATTAAAGAAACATCACAATATATATATAATCAAACTGATATTTTCAAATTTACATTTACACCTTTTATTTTATCATTCATTAAATCACACCCACCCACCAGTATATTATTTTTTTCTGACCATTCTTCCTCACTATACATTGATTGTGGGAATAACTCTTATTTGACAAGTGAACTAGAAGCTTGAAAATATTTACATTTCCACACCTGTGCTTATAATTTTGGGACTGTTGATTTTAAAGTTGAGGTGGAATCAAATGTACATATATAATAGTTAATCTTTCATTTCAAGTCTGATTCTAATTTTACAAAAGACAAAAAGTTTCTGACCACCTTGATAACCATCATGAGACAGTATTTTACTTGCCATATCTATATGTTGTAATCAACAATAATGAAATAGAGTGACACTTAACCAAATAAATTTCAAATTTATTAGATTTAGGTATTTCAAACCGTAACCACATCTATTGAGCAAATTGTTTTCTCAAAATTTATATAGTAAAAGAGAGAAAGTGGTCTGGAACTTTATAAATAGATTGTTAATTAAGCCAATAAACATCACATGATCACCATTTCGTATAGTGAGTTTTGCCTGTTTTTGATTGTTAATTGTAACAATCATTATAAGAGAGGTACTTATAAATTTAGAAAAAAATATTGATTATTTATATTCTGTAATGTTTCATTGATTACTAAAAATATAATCCATTTAGAACTATATTATAGTTTCACAAAATGGTATAAAGTTTATATCTCTTTTTCATTTCATAAAAGGGCAATGTAATAAGTTAGGGCAGATAATTTCCCCTTTTTTCTTGAGTACTATATTTTATTTTGCTTCTATTTATTTTTATTTACACATGCATATGCACGAATCAAATAAAATTGTTTTATAGATCAATTCTTGTAATAATAATGAAACAACAAAGTATTAATGGTGATAATAAATGTTACAAATGACATTTTAAATCATAAAAGTATTTTCAGTTATTTTCATAAACTTCCTGGAAAATTTTTAAATTTAGTATTATTTATTTGTTTCTTTATTACATATACAATGTTTCTATAGCAGTGAAGATAGATTTATTACAACAATCTATAACAATCAATGCTGTATAGTTTTATAGAATCTAAATTACTAACAGAATAACATCCAGTTTTTTGTCCACTAACACTTTAGATTCTAGAGCACTGAGTAGCATTGTATTCATTAAACAGCTGTAATGCTTGCTAATAATAATTGTCAGAATTGTACAAACAGTTTAATATATATAGTTGGCAATTGATTGCATATGTTTTTAAGATTTACTACTAGCTTGAATGCATTCATATTTGAAGCAAAAACTGCATTATGAGGAAATTGAATGTTCAAAACTCATTCAAATTTGACAATAATTATAGTTTAGTAATTTTTCTTTTCAGTTTATATATATATATATATATATATATATATATATATATATATATATATATATATATATATATATATATATATATATATATATATAGCTTTATATTTTTACTCATTCATAGAAATTCCATTTTACATTTAACTTTACATTCATTATGACTATCTTAAATTATTAATAAGAAATTACATAGAAAATATCTTTTTAATATCAGACATTTATTTTCATTTCTTAGTGAATTCAGTTTTATGGTGTTACCATTTCTTTTCACATTAGACTTTTGTATAGAATGCTTTTATTTTTCAACATTCAATTTATAACTGAAACACACAGGCTTATTATATACTTGTGTCTATAGTTAAAATAGTCAGTCTGCATAGATTAATGCAGTGATATGATGTTGTAATCTGGATTCCAAGATTCATGAGTCATGGTTTCGGGTCTGTTACATATGACAATAAAACTCTGTGAACTCACAAGAAATAAACTATTCAATTATTTTTTATAATGCAATTTTTTTAATTTTTCTCTTTTTGACAATATATCCAATTTCTAATTATTTTTTTTAGTTTTTTCAATACATCACATAATTCAATTTTAGACATAAAGTAATTTGAATTTATTCTTGCATATTTATTTTAATATTTTTAACTATTATGTTTATATTTATAAATACAAACTTAATGCTTTACAACTATAAGTAAATAGATAATATACAATAAATATTTTTTAAGATAGAAGCATATACTTTTTTTAAATATGGATAAAGCTAAATTAGCAAAAATTATTCTAAATGATTTTTGTTATTTATTTTACTTCTTTTATTCTTTTAACATAATTTAAAGAGATTATATTTTATATTAAACTGATTAATGCTATTATATCTCTAGTTAATTTATATTCTTTTAACATAATTTGAAGAGAATATATTTTATATTAAACTTATTAATGCTATTATATCTCTAGTTAATTTATATAGTAATTAGTGCTTATATGATTGACTAAATGATAATTTCATACTTAATTTACATGAAAATTATATTGATAATCTATATTATCAACCTAAATTTTCCCATTAATTTCTTCATATGAAATTATCTTTAATTTAACATTCGCAGATAATGCTAATATATCAAGCATTATATATATATATATATATATATATATATATATATATATATATATATATATATATAAGTGTGTGTGTGTGTGTTGATTTGAAGATTTTCACAGGTTGCATATATAAAAGACATATTTTTCAGGTTCATCCATGTTAAAAAATTTAAATATTGATGTACTGATGTTTTGACTTGATCACACAAGTTATCCACTGGGTGATAAAAGGTAGAAAGACAGTTGTAAAGACATTGCAATCATTGATTTGAAAAAAAAACATTAAAGTTCCACCAACAGCAAAAATGTTAAATTAAGAATGTTTTTTATAAAAATCTTTCCAAATAGGAGGAAGTTTGCATGTATCATCTTGCTTATTGATACAATCTGGTCTTTTAAGTATCTCAATGGCTTCTCTAATTTTGCACTGGTAGAGATTATCACATCTGGATATGATCTTGGTACTAGAAAAAAAATTTTATGACCTGAATCTATAGTATGGAGTGAGAATGCTGCTGATGATGAGTGTTGTTTAACTGCATTAGTATGCTCATCTCTCCTAAAACTGATGCAACGATTACTCATACCTATGTAAGAAGCTTTACAATTTTCACATGAGATTTGATAAACACTATGAGATTCAAAAGGGATTTAATCCTTTATGCTTGGTTATTATATTGCTGATTTTTTGATGAGTAGAAAATGCTGTATCTATATTACAGTGTTTTATTATACATCCAATACTGTCTGTAGTTCCTTTTACATATGGAACACAAATTCTAATAGCTGCTTTATCATCTTTTTGTTTTTTATTTTCTCCATTTTGAGCATGAACTAAGACTATTTTTAAAAATTTATAATTATAACTATTTGCTAATAAAACACTATTAATATGATTTATTTCTTTTTTCAGATGTGACTTATCTGAAATATTAGTTGCTCTATTTAAAAGAGTTTTGGCTACAGAAACTATGTGAATTGAGTGATGATGAGAATGTAAATGTAAATATCTGTCCATGTGTTTATTCTTTCTGTAAATCAAAAAAAGATAAACTATTTGGTGTTCTGGTGACTAGAACATCAAGAAAAGGGAGTTTTCCAACAGACTCTGTCTCCCTTGTAAATTTAATATGAGAATGCATATTATTTAAATGTAGGAAAAAATCATGTAATTTATTTTTCCATGTTGCCATATGACAAAAGTTTCATCTATGTATCTGAGCCAAGTGAGAGGTTTTAAAGATGATGATTCTAAAGCACAAGTTTTTATATTTTCCATAAATAAATCAGCTATTACTCCTAAGATAAGTGAGCCCATAGGAGTACCAAAACATGTCTGGAATGCTAACCATTATATACAAAATATGTGTTCAAAAGACAATGTTTAATCAAAGCAATAATATGATCTGGTAAATTGCAACGTTGTGAAATTATGTTTAAAGCTTCATCAATTGGAATGTTTGTAAACCAAGACACACATCAAAACTGACCAGAATGTCATTAGCATTACTTTAAAAAATTTTTAAAACAGAAATAAAATGAAAAGAGTTTTTAATATATGATTTAATAGATGGGATTGTAGGTTTAATGAAATCTGATAAATATCTAGCTAAAATATGAGTTGTAGATCCGATTGCGCTTACTACTGGATGAAGGGGGGGGTGTATCTGGTTTCTGAATTTTTAGTATGGGCATTTACATGATTTTTCATGAGGGATTATTTTATTTTTTATCTCTGTTTCAATAGGCAATTTATTAATAATGGCTTTTGTTTTTTTTCCAAAACTCTTTTAAATAGAGCAATTAACCTTTCAGATAAGTCCCATCTGAAAGAAGAAATAAATCATATTAATAGTGTTTTTTTAGCAAATAGTTATAATTATAAATTTATAAAGAAAAGCCTTATTTCAAGCCCAAAATCGACAAAATAGGAAACAAAAAGATAATAAATCAGCTATTAGGATTTGTGTTCCATATGTAAAAGGATCTACTGATTGTATTGGACCTATATTAAAATACTATAATGTAGATACAGCATTTTCTACTCATCAATAGATCATCAATATAATATCCAAGCCAAAGGATTCAATCCCTTTTGAATCTCATGGTGTTTATCATATCTCATGTGAAAATTGTAAAGTTTCTTACATAGCTATGAGTAATAATCACATCAGTGTTAGGAGAGGTGAGCATGATAATGCAGTTAAACAACATTCATCATCATCAGCACTCTTACTCCTTACTATAGATTCAGGTCATAAAATTGATTTTTCTAGTACCAGAATCATATCCAGATGTGATAATATCTACTAGTGAAAAATTAGAAAAGCCATTGAGATACTTAAAAGGCCAGATTGTATCATTAAGTGAGATGATACATGCAAACCTCCTTCTATTTGGAAATATTTTAAAAAAAAAAACATTCTTAATTTAAAATTTTTGCTATTGGTGGAACTTTAACATTTTTTTCAAATCCGTGATTGTAGCACCTCTACAACTGTCTTTATACCTTTTGTCACCCAGTAGATGACTTGTATAATCAAATGGACATGTTGGTATATCAGTATTTAAATTTCTTTACACAGATGAACCCGCAAAATATGTTTTTTATATATATTTAACATCTCAATGCTGGTTTACTGAGCATATGAAATATTCTCAATCCAAAGCATGTTTTAAAGTCTTTGAAAAGATAAGAATGACTATCTTATTCTTTTACTATATTCACTTATATAGGCCAATCTGAAGCACCTTGTAATGAGAGCATAAACATCTTAAATTAATCACATTACTTGTATTAGAAATATAATTTAACTATTGACATTGGCAAAATTTTTCAATTTACTGCTCTTCAATTTTAGATGAAATAACAAAATATGTAATTATATATTTTCTAACAGTTAATTTTATATATTAATTATTTAATAATCTAACATTATTTCTTATTCAAAGGTGTTTTAGATTGTCCTATATAAGTGAATATAGGTAAATGGATAAGATGGCCCATTCTTATCTTTTTTTACAGACTCTATCTGTTCTTCAACTGAGAGTATTTCATGTGTTCAATAAACTAGTGTTGAGTTGTTAATCTAATTAATATATAATATTGACTGCTAAAAAAAATTTATATTCATATATATCTATAATCAATTAAATGACTGATATAAAAAAGTTGAAACTCTTAAAAAATAGTTTTATATGGCAGCTAATTTTGAATTATAAGTTTTAACAATTTAAAGCTAAATACCCACTTCAATAGCTAAACCAATCACTTAACATAAATAAGATTCTAGTGTAGTTTGATTTATGATTAAGGATGATTTCAGGAGTTGTAATTGTTGATGAAAGGGATTTTTTTAAATTGATTTAGTAGCATTTATCATGTTATAGTTTACAGTCAGAAGGAGCATTTATATTTACAATCTCTTATTTCAGTGATGTCAATGGTAGGACTTCAATCTTTTGATTTATATATTATTACAAGTTGTATAGTAACATGCGCACAAACATGCTCATTGTACTTCTTTAAATGTAAATTATGTATCACTGATAGTTTACATAAATAGGATGATTTTTAAACTGTATTTTCTCTTTTCATTTTAATTTATAGATATATAAAATAAAAATACCATCTTTGTTTTACTGTTTGATTTTTATTTTTGTATTTATTTTAATTAAAATTCAATTAAGTTGCATTTTATGTTTGCAAACAGATTTTTATATGTAATCAGTTTTTTTGAATAACAACCCCCATCTTCCCTCCCCTCCACCATCACCCCAAAAAAATTAAAACAAAATTTGATATCAATTCATAATTATAATATCTGTACATTATTAAATTTATTTTAAAATACATTTACTTATTATTTTTAATTGTAGAAAGACAAATGAAACTTAATATTTATATATTTATGCATAATAAAATAAAACCAAAAATCAAATAAATTTATTGTCAAGGCAAGAAATAATCAAACGATTTAAGGAACAGTATTATATAACTGTTTGAAACTGGAAAAAGAACATGTCACATTTGTTATGTTTAACATTACACTAAACACTATTCAACATTTTGCTGCATACTTCTATATTTCTGCTTCATAATTCATTGGAAAATTGACATATGTTAAATTTTTTTTTAATTATATTCTTCAGTAATACTCAATTATAAAGAGTGTATAATAATTATATGCAATTTTTGTAAAACAAAAATAGACATGGTAATTTAAACCTTATGTTTTTTAAATGTATATTCATTATTCTCAATTTTATGAGAATTTTTTTATATTAACAAGTTTGTTTTAATATGTATGGCTTTGTATGTTTGTTATGGTTTTCTACAGTATATTTTAAACCCATACTATAATGTTTATAACTTTGTTTTTAGCATTGTTCTGTAGTTTGTTAAGAATAAATTGAATGTAAAACAATACTTAATTTTTAAAAATGTATTATGCCAATTTGTGTATAAGATTTAAGGCCATATTTGACTATTATCATACTATTAAATAAATCTTTATATTCTAGAATTATTTTCCCAAAATAAACTACTAAAATTTTTTTATAATAAATTTTTCAACATTTAAATTTTGTACTTGATCTAAAAATATAAATTTTATTAAGTTTAAAACATTTTGTGAAAAATAATTGTATTCCTGCAACAAGAAAAAAAATCAGTATCATTAATGATAATGTTTAATGACTTTTCCCAAATTTTTTTGCAACATTTAAATAGTGTTCAAGATACAACCATAATTACAAAAACAATTAATTATTCTAATGTTATATATGTGTGCAGTTCATATGATTTGGTAACATATATTAATTTCAAACATTACATTCATAAAACTATTATCAAGAGATTTGGATGCAATATTAATCCATATTCTTAAAGGTACAATAAACCAGTATAAACTCTTTTAGGTGAATTTTAACTATTTGGTTTTATTCAGCGAGAAAAATTCTTATCTCAATAAAAGCTGCAAAATCAAGTGAAGAATGACAAACTCTGGTGATGAAGGTCCATGAATTATGCTAAAATTATGTCACTTTCTGTACTCAAAGTTTTTTGCAATAAACCATTCAATATTTAACACATATTTATTAATTATTTTGAGCATATAAGTATTGCTAGAGCAAAGGAATAAAGGCAACAAGGTTTTATTTAAAACATTCTTTTTCTAAAATTATAATTTATCATAATAACAAAATAGTTTTATCAAAATAATTTAAATATGCATTATTTATATTATATCTAATATTTCTCATTGTAAATCTTATAACAATAAAACAAATTATTAATGCTGATGATAAATCTTCCAAATAATTATTATAAAAGACAGAAGTAATTGCAGTAAGGCAAAACTCTCCATACAGTAGTGCCACTCAGTGCAAGCCAGAGTTATCAATGGATACCAGAAGGCTTGTGCATAAAATACCTATCTAGTGCCTACTCATTCAATATCCCCAGATTAGTTTCTAGCTTGTGACTTTCATAAGTGAGGAGCCTTGGATCTGAGTAGCACTACTGTATGGAGAGTTTTGCCTGTTTTAATAACAGTTATAAGCAAGGATAAGAAATGGTGATCATGTGAGATTTTATTCTTATTATATTAATTAATCTATAATGTATTTTTTATTTGATATATATATATATATATATATATATATATATATATATATATACGACGCTATATATATATATATATATATAATAAAATTATTTTATTTGTTTGTATACTTTATAATTTTTAATTGTTTTTACTTTATCAGATTAAACAATATGAGTTCTCATTGCATGGCTATTTGTAACTACTATGATATAATATTTATAGTATAAGATGCAGTAAAATGCTGTATGTAAAGCACAATATAAAATAATTACTGTTAATCATTATATTCAATTAATACTAGTGAAAGGAAAACTTATACCATTTGCTTACAAAAACAATGGTTTTAATAGAAAGTTTATCTTAGCATTTTATCAGTTATGGTAAACTCACGGCATGCTAGCCACTATCCAGTAGCTACTAAAATTATATATTTGACAGTATCTTATTTTTTTATTTCAAGATATGTAAAAAATGTTTTTGTGCAACTATTAAAATGTCATGTATTATACCAACAAATTTCAAATAAATACAGCTAACTAAAGCAGAAATTATAGGTATATTTTTAAACAAATCTTGTCTGAAATCTGATAAATAATATATAAATTTTTTTTTAGTAATATAACAAAATTATAGTTGTTGTATAAGATGTAATAATTTTCAGTGAAATATAAAGTAATAGATATAAATATTTATGATTAGTCTTTAATAAAATGTAAAATCAAACAAAGGTTTGAAGAACAAAGGACTTTAATGAAATTTGTGTAATATCTGCTATTATAATCCATAATGATATGTACCTTTTATTGATTTTACAATTACTAATTCATAGTTCAATGTGGAATTTACATTCCGTGTTATCAGAAAAGTGGATGTCTTTTAGTGAAAATATAATCTCTGCTATGTAAAAGTTATATAAAATATGAAATATATTTTATAATTGCATTATTAATAAAGTTTTTCAACTTAAGAAAAAAAGGAAAAGTAGATTTTATGTTTATATACAAAAAGTATATTGAAATGTGGTTAACACTGTCATGAGCTTAGCTTATTAAGCAATGTAGTTTTATTGATACCATTATTATGTGAATTAAGTAATTAAATGATTATAAATCTTTGCAGCATTTTTTTGTTTAGTTTTTATTTAATAGATGATGCACAATTCCTTTTGTATTGTACATAAAAGTAAATACAAGTCAATATATTAATTTACTAGTGAATGGTTTTTTTATTCCAGATTCTATATGCAAATAATATTTTGGATTTGCTTGTTGTGAAAGTTAGATGAGTACTTCATCTTAAACATGCAACTATTTAACTATATATTACACAAAATGTTTTTATTATATATGCAAAGATCTTTTTATTTTATATATATACATAAATCAAAAAGCATGGAAGTAACATATATATATATATATATATATATAAATGGAAAGTTTTTTAAAACTGCTAATAGTTTGTGCATTAAACTGTCACATATTTAGATTTCATGATATGTGAAAAGTATTATCTAATGAATTCTTATTTAATAATCATTTTTAATAGCAATAATAAAGCTTTAGTCATTTAATATACTGTATATATGAATAAAACCAAAGATTTTACATTATTATTATATGTAATGATGATAATCTGAATTTTTTTAATGTGTATAAATTTATATTATTACACCAAAAACAACAACAACAAACAAACATATATGCATACTTACACACATTTTTATATGCACTATATATGGAAGATAGCTAATGGTTAGCTCATCTTTAAATATAATTTTATGAACAAAATTGTTTATTTTTCTATTAAATTTGTAAGTAATATTTATTGTATAAATATAAAATATATTAGTTAGATATACTTATTCTTGCTCACTTCATTAATATAAATGCATAAACTGAGATGAATAACTGTATATAAATGAAGCATCTGCGCATACATATATATATAATGCTGAATTTTTTATTTAAAATAATTTTTTAGTACGTATATTTATATAATTGCAAATGTATATATTTATATTGCTATAGATTTTCTACAACTTTACAATAGATATTAAAAATAAGATTTGTAATATTACTTTTCTTCAAAACTTTTAACCTATTAAATGAATAAAAGTCAATTTACCAGAACAGTAATCATTGTATTTCAATAGTAAGATTTCACTTAGAAGAAAGTTAATCTATTTACCTGACCAGATGCTTTTACCACTGTTACCTCAAGATGTCTCACCTGTCTTTTCTATGTGGACAGCATCGACAGGTGGTTTATTTAAAATGATAAAATGTACCTAGGCACTCCTACATGGCCAGATACAACTACCTAAAATTAAGTGCAGGCTGAGCTTATTGCTTTCTAAGTTACTATTTGAGTGAGACTTTGATCTTAAACAAATCACAAGACTTCTGTCAAATTAACTGGAATAAATGCCAACCGGCTGGCTGATTGTGAGTTCTTAAAAAGAGGGGGGTGGAAAAGAAACTTTTTTGTTGTTGTGTGTTTAAAAAAAATTAGTAAATTCTTAGCGGTGTAAGACAATTTAACCATGTGTTATCAACTTGTTAACATTCTTACTTGTGATGTATTGACTGTTAAGAAAGAAATTTACCCTAAAAACATCTTGTATTTTTTTTTTCTATTTGTAAATGCTTTTAGATTAAAGCTATTTAAAAATTCTTTTTATTTCGCAAGTGATTATAAGAGTAGTCAATTTTATAAAGTAGGATTATAATAGAGAGCGATAAATAAAAAATAAAATAATGCTTTTATATTTATTTAGATTTTTTTTTTTAAATATAACTTAATACACACACTTAATTAAATGAAATTAATAATTGAAGGAAATTAAATATTGAATAACTTAATATTAAATATGTTTATATATTTGGAAATAATTTTTTTTAAAAAAGAACATGTTTTGGCAGTGTTCACCTATGCATCAAAGACTTAGGTACATATATTTCACATATACACAGAAAATAATTGAAGTAACAAGGAGGGGTCAAAACAGTTTGCAATAGGTGAGAGATCATACTGACATCATTTAAAGAATTTAAAAGAACTGGGGGGAACAATTTGTTGGACGATACGATAATTATAGGACTGTTGAAATTTTAAGCAATATTACTTGAGATTATAAAAGATCTAGAAACTTGTCCACATATGCTATGAATTGATGAAATAAAATAGTTTGCTGGATTGACTTGGAATATTAAAACTAAAGAGACTTTTATCCGTCAGTGGATTCTTAAACATTAAAAATGATGAAATAATGATGTGTCCTGGTTAATAGTTATTTTAAAGAAACAATGAAGAAAAAGGAAGCTGCAAATTATTCATCCTCTTTCAAGCAATTATTATTGAGAACATTCCAAAGTTTAACAACAAACTTTCAGATTATACAACCGAATCCTTGATTACTAAGCAAGACCTAAAATTCAATCATAGAAAGCAGAACTCAAGTAGTATCAACAAATAATGTGTCTACGGTTAACACACTCCCTTTCCACATCCCTTTCCCTTTTCATATGTATCCTTTCCCTTTCACCATGTTGCTCCTGAATTTCATTTTTACCTTTCTTTGTAAACCTCTTATTTAACAGTATTGTACCTTTTTTTTATGAATAAAATTTCATCACTGAGAAAAAAAAAGGAATTATTCACAAGGTATTCTAATTGACACTTTATGAGAGTTTTAATGATTTTTTTGTCTTTGATTTTATTTTCCATAAAATAGTTGATTAGATTGCTATGAGATGGCTATTTGAAACAAAAACCCTTAACTCCACTGGGTAACTAGAAGGGAATGTTTTATTTAGTCTGGATTTGAAACTCAGATTGTAAACATGACGAGCTTGCCACTATCTTTTAAAGCTGTTATATTTGCACTTATATTCTATAATGAAGAAAATTTTTGCAAGAGAAAATGTTTTAATGTGGAGAAGGGGTGTTTTAAAATTTCGCTCTTAATAGATTTAAATTTAGAATCAATCAAAATAAGTACAATTCATGAACATAGACTTACTGATCTGTTGTGTTATTTTTACCAGTGATAAAAAATAATATATTTAAGTCATGAATTTCTTATAGTCAATGCATTAATACTAATCATGACCAATTCAGTTTTTTTCTGAGATTTATTTTTTCTTAGCTAAGAATAGTTAAATCTCATTTTGTAAATAATGATGAAAATCTATCTAATTTGACACAACAGTGACTATGGCCACTTGTGGTTCACAGTTTTTCTTAGTATAACCTAAATCAGTTTAACAATAATTGTAAAATATTCTACAAAATAATAAAAAGACAATAAAATACAGAGAGCAGTTTATTTTAAATGTAAAAAGTGTTAAAGCAGAAGCTGTTGTAAATTCTCTCCCCTCCCAGTGAGCTATTAAAAAATCAAATATAAACCTATCAATAAGTGAAAAGTACAAAATACCTCCCACCTGTACTTAACCTTGGATTGTATTTAAGAATTCAATTTAATATCATGTGACAAGACTGCACACGATTTATATGTATTTACATGATTTCAATTAAATCATAAGCCATTCTCAAACTATTATAAACAATCAGAAGATCAAATCTGTGATTCATTTTTAACAATCTTTATATATTAAATAAAACAACAGTTAGATGTAAATATTAATAATAATAGCTCAAACATAAGTGAAATTATAGCAGAAGCTATGAATAAATTAATACATAACTGTCAATAAATGAAAAAATTTCAGAATGAAGCCACCTTTATTTTACTTAGATCATATTTAAGCATTCAACAATTAGATGTATAATCCAAGCTAAAGTAATGATGATTTATTTTGTACTTTTTCATTTATTGACAGATTTATATTAATTTATTCATAGCTCACTGGGATTGACAGCAAGTTTCATTTTAATTACATCTATGTTTGTGATATTATTAGTAATATTTACATCTAACTGTTATTTCATTTAATATAAAGAGATTGTTAAAAATTAGGCATGACATTTGGTGTTTATAATTGTGCACAATGACTTATGTTATACCAAAATAATTTTGTACATATAACACATGCTCTGTATTTGTAATGTCAATAAATTGAATGCTTAAATATGATCTGAATTAAAGTGCAAATGGGTCTATTATGTATTTTTTCTTTATTGATGGGTTTGTATTCTTTTGGGTTTCTAGTAGCTTTCACTTCAATTATATCTATGTTTGAGCTATTATTACTAATATTTAAATGCAAAAATCTTAATGTTAATAGGTGGTGTGGCTTTCCAGAAATGACAATCTAAGCAGATCATTCAATATTAAAATATTAAATTTTTATAGATTTTTTTAAAATTTTTTTGCCTTACAGAGAGGTGGAGATGATCAGGTAAACCTTTAACTTTTGTATTTATTATTTAAAATACAGAATGGACTGGACACTTAATTTCCTTGATCAGAAAACACAGAAGCCAAACAGAATTATGAGATTGCATAGTGACCATAACGTTAGAAAGGTATTTGATAAGCTTAACATGAGTCCTCAAAAAGAAACAATAGAAAGCACTTCCAGTGAAGCCAATAATTTATTTTATGACCAAGAAAGTTTAATTGACTCTAAACACATAACTAATAGCTCACAAAAACAGAAAAATCTATTTATGGAATGAAAACAAAAAATTAACATAACTGCAAAAATGAGATCCAAAGCTGATTTGATCGAATCAATTGTAACATGTAAAAAATCTGAAAATAATAGTGGAGGGTCAGCCAAACTTCATAAATCTGAATCCTCAAATAAAAAAAATAATAAAACACTAAAAAAAGATAAAAATACCTAAAACAAATTTTTTACATGTAAAAAATTAAGAAATTAGTTACAGTGTGGAAAAATTTTAGCATTCTAAAACCTCATATGGTGCTTTACCAAAAGTGTACAATTTCTTCTGTAACGAAATTTTTTAAGCCAAAAACCTGACAGAGAATTAATATTATGGGATCACATTTGGGTTACAGATAAAGATGCAAAGTGTCAACCTCTTTCTGACAAATTTACATTGTCACAACAAAGTAGACAAAAAATATAGACTCATTTCCCAGTACGATAAAACATGATCGCATTCACAGCCAAGTACTAATTGAAAATCAATCAGTAGAAACTCAAATCATACAAAAACATTATTTACTGGAATTTCCCAGTCTTAAACTCAACTCCAATACAAAAAGATTACAATTATGTAATAATACAATATCAAACCATAATACAATTTGCAACAACCAATTACAAATCACATCAAGTCCAACAATTCAGACTAGCAGTCAATCATATGTAATAGCACTTGGAAATAACAAAATTAAAACTACAAATATAATAACAAGTGAAACTACCACACAAGCAAACATCTTCTATTTTGTGGAAGATGAATATTACTTATCCAACAATAAAGAACATAGATCTCAAGCATTGCTTCAAAACTCAGGAAACAATCATGAATAGTTATCACACAATAAGCTAGAAATTCAATTCCAGAATACACCGCTTTTGTTCAACTTCTTACACTACCATAGTGATCTTACATTAATCTTAACTACTTCCAATGCTTACTGCAACATTGTTTACATTCACTATAGATAACTTTGATTGAATAAAAAGAATATATCATCATCCAAACAAAACATACTTAGTAATAGAGTTTCACAACATATTACAAAAAGAACAATTCAAAAGAAATCAACTTTACCTCAAAAATAGATATCTCATAAAGATAGACATGAACAAACCCAGAATTATTCATGGATTATCATGAAATTGTTATCTAAACTTTAATCAAAATGACTTTCAATGGCTTCTAGCTAAATTTGGAAATATTACAAATTTCAAATACATAACAGAAAAGAGAGCAGACATTGAACTACTCTCAAACAGAGTATCATTCACACTTAAATTAAACTAAGATTATTCTTCACCGGACATTCCTTCCACACAAGAGTAGGAAGAAAAATGCCCAATTTTTAAATTCAATTCAGGGTGTGCAGCCACATTGTTTCCTCTGTGGGGAATGTACTCACCTGGTAAAGGCATGTCCAAAAAGAACAAATGCACACTGCAATTTAAAAACCTATAGAAATCATAAATGTCCACAAAATGCTTTAAACTCTCAATTCCTATCAACTCAGCAGATAACTAACATAAGCCAAAATAAACAAAATTAAGTCAATGAAGACAGTATGGAAATCTCACAAACATTAACAGAAGCCATAACCCAAGAAAAAACAAGAAGGTAGTGTAAACAGTATTACTTTGCAATATACACCCATAACTTCCAAACACCATTTAACAACTGGATCAAAACTTGAAATACTAAAAACACACACATCAAGAATAACAAACAATAATTAAACAACAAATTCCAAAACAATCATCATCTTTACAAACTAATCTGAAAGATCAAACAATACCAAACAAAAAAGAAAAACACAAGATTCAGCTGAATCCCAGCAGGATAAAACAACTAACTCAACTGCAGATTTTGACCTTGAAACCAACTACTCTCAAATCTCTTCACACAAATCATGCAACAGTAGAAGTAAAAAAGAAAAGAAGTGAACAAAAAGTCATGATTCTCAGAACAGCAACAGAGAAGCAATCTACAGACACACCTAACTATAAAATCTCAAAAAGAATATATGACTAACTTAAATGCAAATTCTCAAAATAAAGCACTAGACCAAGACCAAATAAAAATAACAGCATCAAATTGGGACATTCTGACTCAAACAGCACAAGTTTTTAAGGATCAACTATTTTAATTAATGATGAGTACACATAAGAATAAAGCAATCTCCACACCTATACATAATCAAACAATGCAGCTAAAAATTGCAGGAATTAATGTGAGGAGGCTCAATTCAATGGATCAGGTACATGCAATCAAAAACTGGTTGAACAAATCAAACTTGCATATACTATGTTTTTCAGAGACTAAGCTACATTTTCAGCCTAATATTAAAATACAACAATTAATGCAACAACATGGTTATTTCTACTATCTACCTGCAAATACTTCTTCATCTTGAGTGGTATTTTTAATCAATAAAAATCTTGAACATCAGCAACTAAGTACACTTCACATTAGCAAAGAACTCCTATTTATTAACATCACCATTAATAATAATACCATAAATATAATTTACCTTTATCTCAAAAATGATACCATTCTTATTCATATAGTGATTAATAAAATCAATGCCCTGCATTTATGCAATAATTCACTTTCAGTCTGCTTTGGGGACTTTAACATGACATATCACCAGTTTACTAACAAATACCTCCATTTATTTAACAAAGTTTTGCTATGTGGGGAAGGTTTCTTTCCTCCTCAATCATTCTCATTTTATACATAACACAAGCAATCACTAATTGACCTTCTCTTTTACTTCCCCTGAACTTCATTATAACCTGCATGCCAAGCTGCAGTTAGTGCCATTCTCAAACCACCTTGCAATAAATGTCTTGCTACAACTAGACAACAACATGATAAGTCTTTCAGACCACACAAAAATTACAAGACTTTTGAATAAAGTCACGACATCAGAATAGATATTCTAAGAAGCATATATTTTTCTAAATAAAATACAAGTACTTACTTTGTCACCCATACAAGCATGGTCAGCTTTTGTAAGAATCTTGAGCACCCTCATTAACTTTCATGCAAAAAGAACTAGGGGACCAAATCAAACTTCTAAAAGAACTCAATTCAATTAGTGACAGGCTAAGCTCTCTATCCCTCATAAATACCAAAATTCAAGAAATACTGGAATTAAAAACTCAGTACCATGAAAAAAAGCTCTAGCTCAATATATTGCTACAAAGACGTCCAAAATCGTTTTGGCAAATAATCATAACTGGACTAAAAGCTATATTTGATGGGCACATGGATTAGCTGCTAGACCAACACTATCAATGATTATCATTAATAACAAATGCTATAGTGGACCAGAAATGTTAGATAGAATTCACTCTTACTTCAAAACAAAGCTGCAAAACAACACTTTTCAAACATGAAACATATGGAATTATACCACAAACAATCACAAGCATAACATAAATGAAATCCAAATATTGCAAAAGCTACAGGCATTTTTTGAAAGCATTCACTTTGACCTTCACACAATCCCTAAATTTGTATATTACACTTTAGTCACTACACTATTCCCATAGTCAAGAGGATGATTGGCATGCTGGCTGAAGACTTTCAGAACATTCCAGATTTGTACCCAGTGACACTGGGCAATGTTCTTAAAAAACAAAAAAATCCATCTAATCTCAACAATTTACAACCTATTTCCATGCTACCACTGCTGATTAAGACAATTGAATTCCTATTCAAGGACCAGATTCAACCATAACTCTACTCTCATATTTTATCTTTTCAATTTGCCTGAAGGGATCTTTCACCAGTGATGTGATTCGGTGTTTTCTTTTGCTAACCAAACACATCAGACAAACCAAAAAGTCATGGCCACTGGTCATACAACTGAACTTCTCAGAATTTGACTCAGTAATACCATCTGTACTATTTCAAGCAATGTGTGAGTATCAGGTGCCTGTCATGTACATCAAAATATTAGTAAACTTTTTACTAAATAGTTCCACATTTACTTCTTTGGAAGAAAGGTTGTCCACATGTTTTAGATCTCACATCTCAATTCCACAGGGTTTTCCCCTGGCATCACTATGTTTTACAACTTACATCAACATCATGCTCAAGAACATCAAGAATAACTTGCCAGGCATTTATGTTTCTGCCATCAAAAACAAATCAACCATATCTCCTACATGGATGATGTTACAATTTTTCTTCCCAGCAAAGTTTACCTTCCAACATTTTTCACAATTATTGACAAGCATACCAAAAAATTAAACTATTAAATTAACAATACTATATCTTACATTTGGAGAATTAAAACAGGAATAACACTCCCATCCAGATTCTTAGTCACAGCCTTTCCTAGAATTCCTCATGGCAAAAACAAAAACAATCTTGACTAGAGAAAATTCAATCCTTCAAAAAACCAATAAAATAATCAACACTCTCTCCAGTATCTTGCATTTAATTCCTGGTAACATCACACTTCTTAACATGCTAGTGTTTTCAAGACTCAATTATTATCTACCAATCATCAAGCCTACTAAAATCTTTAGTAAACAAATAGGCTCATTATGTACTAATCTGTTGTGGAAAAGAAATGTTATGGCCATAAGGCTAGAGAACTGAATGGTCTTGGTCTACACTTGGTTGCTACATTATACCTGCAAAATCACTAAGCATGCTGCACAACTATTCACTAGAAATGGACCATGAAAATTTAATCCAAGAATTTCAACCTATTGACAAGCCACCTCCCCATGGTAAGAGATGGTTGTCTGGCATCTGGATGCATGTCAACAGCTGTATAAACTTAACTTCAAACATCTTCAATGAAAAAAGGTCATACTGGGAAACATATAGACTAAAGAAAGATTGCCTTCAGCTCTCCATAATGCTCTTGGCTTAAACAACAAATTATTGATAAAAAAAGCCAAGAACTGGTTTCTGGAACCCAAATTTATTGATTTTCTTCTAAAATTAAATCTCTCATCATTGCCCACTAAATACTTTTTCATGTTGAAAAGGGGATTTAACAAAATTAGCTTTCAATGTCAACTCTGTCAGAGAGAAATTGTTCATCTCTCAGAGAATTTTTAGGTATTTCATTGATGAAAAGGTAAAATGCTATTCTACTATCTCATTCTTAATCCAGCAAGCAATTAAATCTGGCACTTTCACAACATTAGATTAGCAATTTTGTTATCCTTTGTGATCTGGCTAATGAGATGTGGTTTTGTTCTGGGCAACACAAACACCAGTACCCTTCAAGTGTTTATAACACTCATCAAGAATAGTATCATCATAGATAAAATGTTTGCTCTAGATTGGCTGCACCAACAAATCTGGGCCAGCATCTCCATGTTGGTGCACTGATTACTGCCATGATACAAATAATAAAATTAGTGTCTCCCCTCATCAACACATTATCAAAATGAACTTGATCATATATGAGATCTTTCCCAGACTATCTAAAGACTACCAATTAGTGGATTAACACACCATCTACCTCAATGACAAAAGTTAACAGTTTTAATCATGAACTGAATAGATCAATTTATAGGGAAATGATGGACAGATCTTAACATGCTTAGACTTGGATTGATGGATATAGATGCTCCAAGACGCATGCATAATTGCTCAAGTGGGACAAAGTTATGGACAGATTTAGAACTCTACTGAAGCATTGATTGTAAAACCTTGAGGCTTGGTTGCTGCAAGTGGTTTCTCATGTCACATCATGTAGGTATTCACTTCTTATTTATCTATTTACATCATTTGGTATTCATGCAATCATTTTTATAAAGTTGTATCAATTGTTTAAATAAATCGTTATTTTTTAAAACATTTTCTTTATTATTCTTGTTGATTTTGATTTCTGCATAAGTTTTAAATATGTGTATTTCACACTAGGAAGAATTATTTTGAGGTTCTTTCCATCCATTTATAGATTAAAATGGATGTAGTTAATGTAATTTTAATTCCTTTAGTTTAAATGATCCTGATTTCAATAAAGACTGGACAAAATGTTTTTTAATTTACAAATTTTTATTTCATAGAATGGTGAAAGTGGGGGGCAGCATTAAAGTTTACTTTGCACAAAGATGCCACTTATTAACATGGTGGCACTGAATATATAACTCTCTGGAGAAGATTAATTATTATTTGCAGAATGTCAAAGAAGATAATCTTTTTCAGAATAGTGATAAAAATAGCATTCTAGCTGTAAATCCTTGTAAAACTTGGTTTTAAAATGAAACAGGAATTCCTGATATATAACTAAACCCAAAGAAAAAATAACTATTATAGAATAATAGAGTAAACTTGTTTAGTCTCAGGATTCTCAATGAAAATATATAATTCAACATATATATATATATATATATATATATTATATATATATATATATATATATATATATATATAATTAAAACAAGTCAAGTCAAATTTTGTAACTTGCTTTTAAGCTTGCATTTTATGATCATTAGATAGAGCTTACCAATAGCTCTAATCAAGCTTTATTGTATAAGTACCAAAAGAGAAAGAATTCAAAATGTATATTGGAAATCCCTAACTCCAGACCAATTGTTTTCGAGTTTGTGGCTTACTTCAGTGGAGTGCTGGTATTCTAGAAACTATATCTAAAATATTAACTCAAAAGTCAGCATTTATAAAACATGTTTCTATCAATTTGAAAGCATGAACTTTTCAGACATGTAAATATCTTTAAATCTAGCCTTACAAACCAGATAGCTATATGAGTCTGAATCCAGCTCAGTTTCACCATATAGTAATAGCCTCTGCAATATAGCATTGAAAAAGCCTTAAAAGGTACACTTATAACAATTAAAATAAGTCATAAATTTTGTAACTTGCTTTTAAGCTTGCATTTTATGATCACTTATAAAATAAAGCTTGATTAGAGCTATTGGTAAGCTCCATCTAGTGATCACAAAATGCAAGCTTAAAAGCAAATTATAAAATTTATGACTTGTTTTAATTATTATAAGTGTACCTTGAAGGCTTTTGCGATGCTATATTGCAGGGGATATTACTATATGGGGAAACTGAGCTGAATTCAGATCCATATAGCTATCTGGTTTATTAAATTCAAAAAATATTAGTAAAGAAAATGTTTGACCCAAATTCCCCAAACTTTTTTATTTGGGAGTGTAATTATAAATTTATTTAAACGCACATTGATTATGTAAGTAATATTTACTAAGGCTGTAACCTCAAAAATATGCATGTAAAAATGCAATAAGATCTGTAGAGGTCTCTAATATTGCATTTTTACATGCATATTCTTGAGTTACAGCCTTAGTAAATATTATTTGAGAGTGTAAGTGAATATTGTGGTATATCAAATGCTTTGGCAGAAATTTTTTTTTTTCACCTAAGAATTAAAGAGAATTATCATGATCTTTCTGCCACTGATCTATCTACTCAACTTCCACTTTCCTTAATTAGAAATTTTAATAAGGATGAACTTGTACATAAGTTAAGGAACAGTGTGGTGTGATCTTTTCTTAATAAAATAAAAAAACATCAGGACAAAATGAGGATATCTTATGATACTTAAACAGTCATAAGAGTGCATTGCATTTATAATACAGCTTTTAAGATTACTTCCATTCAAGCAAAGAGATAGAATTATGATTTTACATAATCTGAAATGTAAGAAAACAAAATCTCTACAGCTTACAAGAAAAACAGAACTATATAATTGATAAATCACTAGCCAAAATATCTACAGTTTGCAGAATATACAAACACACATGAAATTAAAGCAAATCCAAATAAAAATGGATAGGTGATCTAAAAAGAAAAACTACTATTATCTGCCAAAACTTTTAACAGCAAATAATAATAATAATAATAAATAAAATATTAACTCACAATACACTCTCTGACAAAGTTACAAAAATTGAAATCTTGAAATGATTCTCTACAATTTTTGGTTTTAAAAAAATACATACAATAGAGATATTTATAAGATACAAATAATATCAAAATTTTTACTCATAGGCCTATCATATGTTCATATTCTTTTTTTTAATATAAAGTTTAGAGATTCAATCCCTGGTTAAAATAGAAAAATGTACAGTTATTTTCCAGGCTTCAGTTTTTCCATCTGATTTATTCCAGTGGTGTGTGCATTACTGTCATTTCTGAACTCCATTAATGTAGTCAGGAAGCATGAAGGCAATCTTCAGGATCAGTTTTGAATTAGGCATTTAGGATGTGTTCATGATGACACAATTTTAACCTCCAGGGTTCATCTTGAAATGTTTTTAGTACTACATACTTAGGATCTTTTACCAGAGGATAGTTTTTGTTACATAACTAACACAAGAAAATGGCAACCAGCAAATTTCAATTCACAATTCCTAATCTGAAAATTTTAATTCACATTTCTTAATTAGCAAATAGCAGATATATGACATAAGCAGTCTGCAATTAATGAATATAGAAATATAACTATAATTAAAAAAACAGAGCTTTTTGGTTAATCTTTATCCCCTGTTCAATCTTAATTAAAAGTTTTATCCAGGTCTATTTTTTATCTTTCGTTAGATCATAATTAAAAGTTTTTATCTTTTCACTTTTCTTTTTAATACCTAAATTAGAAATGAAGTCTCTGTTTTTAAAATAGATTAAAACAGAATAAAACAAAAAAAAATTATCTCACTCAAAATTCTTTTAAAACAAAATATTATTATGATTTCCATTTATAATCAAATGCATTTGTTATGGCACGTATATTTAAAAGAAGTAACAAAAGCCAAAATTTTTAAGTCAAGCGTCGTTAGCAGAGAGGTCATCACAGCCACCTTGCAAGCAAGTAGTTGGTTGCAGATGGTTGTAGGTTCGCATCCTGGCCGATGCTATGACATATGGAAAAAAAAGCCAAAATTTTTAATAAAATTTTTTCTCTTCTTTTAAAATCTTTATAGATATATATTTTAGTTTTGATTTTAGAATGGTTGACTTTTGAAACAGAG
This sequence comes from Epiperipatus broadwayi, assembly GCA_028023455.1. Classification (NCBI taxonomy): domain Eukaryota; kingdom Metazoa; phylum Onychophora; class Udeonychophora; order Euonychophora; family Peripatidae; genus Epiperipatus; species Epiperipatus broadwayi. Next base: position 3,083,691 of record JAQFVV010000024.1, on the reverse strand, counting down.
AAAGTCTCGGTTCAATATATATATTTAAAATTATTTAAAGGAAAAACATATTAATGGAGAAGCAAACAATCTCTAATAAGTCATTCCATAATTGTTTATATTATTACTTATTTTCAGTGCCACTTATCTTATACCCATTGTTTTTAGGAGTATTAATATTATTAGATTTTTAATTTATATGTAAATAAATTATTTGTCTAAATGTACATTTTGTTTTCAATATTTTATTCATTGTCTATTTTTTTTCAGAATCTGAAGCTTAAATATTGTCATATCTAAGTTACAAAAGTTTTTCAATATGAAAAAGCAAAGAACCTGTTGGAATAAGAAATAACACTAAAATGTTAAACCAGTTTTTAGTTTAAATCTTATATTGTCTATACTAAACAATGTAATTAGAAGAGACTTGAACTCAGACTCTCAAACTCCCAACAACTATGCATTCTATCTTATAACAACTGATACACATACCACATACATATGAATGAGATAAATGATCTTCAATATACCTATTTCATGCTGAACGAGCACTTATCAGTTGGTTCAGATCACCATTTCCCACACACATATATATATATATATATATGCAGTGCTCAATCCCTATATCGAGACAGAAAATCTTCAAACTTTAATGAACAAGTTTCAATCTTCTTCACCCATCAACCCTTCAGCCATTCATATGATTGAAAATCCAATGATGGAACACTCAAACCCTTGTTGATACCAATATTATTGTCATACCCATGTTAACTTTAGGTTATTCTGACCCCTCACATACATTACTTTATTCACATATATGTGGCTATGTGTATAAGTTGTATAAGATAAAGTGCATAGCTGTAGGGAGATTGAAATTCTGTATTCAAGTCCCTTCTAATTACATTGTTTAGTATAGACAATATAATAATATTTGAGTATTACATATTCCACCTGTATTCTGTCCATCCCTCTTCTGTATATTTAAATAGACACATTAAGGGCTTGTATGTGAGGGATCAAAGTGATATAAAGTCAACATGAATATGACAATAATATTGGCATTAACAAGGGCTTTGAGTATTCCATCATCAAATTTTTAATGATATGGATGGCTGAAGAGTTGGAGGTTGAAGAAGACTGAAGCTTGTCCACTGAAATTTGAAGATTTTCTATCTTAATATAAACTCAGCATTGATTGTAAAATGTGCATGGGAGATTGGGATCTGGATCAACTGATTATTGCTAGTTCAGCACAAAATACATATATTGGAGATCATTTGTCTTTTTAACATGTATGTGGTCATGTGTATAAGATAAAGTTCTGGCCCAACTGATGAGTGCTGGGTCAGAATATAATACATATATTGGAGATCATTTATCTTTTCACATATATGTGGTCATGTTTATCAGTTGTATTAAATACAGTGCATAGGAGTAGGGAGTTTGAAAGTCTGAGTTCACATCCCTTCTAATTAAATTGTTTTATGGTAGTAATATAATTTTCTTCTTCTTCCTTTTTATATGTTTTGATTTCTATTTTAACATATCATACCATTTACAACATTCTTAAAGACTTTATCAAAACTATTTATATCAACTAACAGAAAAAACTATTTATATCAACTAACAGTATCAACTGTCCTATAGTCACCATCAGTGCTGCAATAATAAAGGTTAAAATGTATATTTTATTTTTGTTTTATGTTGTGTATTTAATTATGTATATGAATATGAGTATAAGTGTATTAATTATATAATTATATATTTGAATATTGCAACTCTGATGATGACTGCAGGACAGTCGAAACTGTTACTTTTGATATAAATAAAGAGTATTGATAAAGTGTTTAAGAAAGTTGTAAAAGGCATGATATGTTAAACAGTTTTATGTAAATTATTTTATGAATCAGATTACATATGAAATTATGATTAGATGTAGAAAATACATTTACATATGAAAAATATTTCTATTAATAAAATATTTGTCTGTATTTAAAATTTTAAGAAAATGCAACATATAAATATATGCAAAAACATGTGTGCTTAATATATTTCAAATAATAATATGTACATTAATTACAAACTTATACATTAATTGTTCATTCTAAATATGACTGATTTAATATGTAAATTCAATTCTATTCATATATGTATACACATATAATGTTTACATAAATGTATACCCATATATAAACATTTATAAAATATAAAATCATATAACATTACAAAACTAGCTAAAAAGCAAAATTTTACTAAAATTCTCTTATGATCATGGTTTCATCTATTAACAAATGGAGCATCTCAAATGAAATTCAACAATATACAAACAACATATATATATATATATATATATATATATATATATATATATATATATATATATATATATATATATCATTAAAATCAGTCAACACTTAGATAGTCTCAATAGCAATAACAATCAATAATTTCAAACTATTGTCAAGGCAACCTCCTGTTAACAAAAAAAAAATATATATATATATATATATATATATATATATATATATATATATATATAATATATATATAGCCTTTCCACAATTCACTTTAAAAAATATTACCTTTAACATCAAATGATGTCTTCATGAGCTTGATGGCCTGAGACTCAAGAAGATTTATCATCAGTGTTTCATTGACTACTATATATATATATATATATATATATATATATATATATATATATATATATATATATATATATATATATATATATATATATATATATACACACACATAAGTATTTGTTGAATTTTTATTTTAAAATAATTACTATCAGGAGTAGGCTGTAATTAATGACAATAGCAAACTGTAAACACTTTTTGCATTTAAAAGTATATGCTTTTAAGTGCAAACTTCTTACATTTATGCAAATCCAATTATATTCTATGTGTTCACAAATCTATTGAATTAAAAAAAATAATAAAGTTAATGTTGATTTAGGTATTAAATCATTATGGATAAAATATATTTTTTTTTACCCTATTGCATTAGTGCTGTGATATTCAAAATAACTTTCTATTGAATTCTGCTACATGTAACAACATTACACAATAACAGACTAAATTCTTACAATACATGAGTTTTTCAATGAAGCCACATTAAAGTTTTTATTTGTACAGCCATTGGTAAAATAAATATTTTGCCTTTTGTTTACACATATATTATTATGAAAATTACATTTATTTTATCAATCTATATTAAATAGTTTAAGGTAATTTCAATTAAATTTGTCATATGCTGGTTTTCACATTGAAGTTCATTATTTGTTTGAGATCTTAATGAGATTTGTGAAATAATATTTAAAGTGCTATTTTTCACAGTTTCCAAGGAGAATAGATACAATCTTTTGATAAAGTCACCATTTACCAATTCACAATTTTTATGACAAGAAAAATCTTCAATTGCTTTTATATATCAGTTTTTACTCTGACCTCATGAATTAAGACCAGAAAAAATATACTTTTTTTTTAATGGGAATTATTTGATCTGGTAATTTACTTAGTAAAACAAGTATTGTGAAAATTTACCTTGTTATTACAAAATGAACAAGCAGCAACATTAAATGTTTAGCTACTTATTTTAGCTCTACTGAGAACAATAGAATCCTTTCATATTTACATATATTAATTTTATTACAAAATAATATTTATTTCATCGATATATACATATATTAGAGCAACAATTTTTATTAAAAAAGTTGTAAACATACTAAACATTTGCTTGTTGTTTACCTTAGCACTATATTTATGTTTTAACTAATTCCCACAAATCAATTTCCATTTAGTAGAAGTCATTCATGAAGATTACATAAATGTATAAAAATGGTCTATCTATACCATCTCTGAATGACATCTTTTAACTGAAAAATAGATGTTTGATCCAATTGAAATCTTGATATAAAACAAATTGTATATAAGAATAATTCATAAATATAGGTTCATATATACATATACTAATTATAAAAAGATTTCACTAACATTTTAACAGCAATTTTAAATAATGAGATATTGAAATAAATTATATTAAAGATCAGCAGGCAATAAAATCTATTGCCATTAATCACAAAATCTTATTGTCAATAGTAGTTTAAAATATTTTTTTTTCAACTGAAATTCTGTGTAATAACTTTTATTGTGTAATAGTTAAACTTAATGCTAACAACTAGAATTCTCTGTTGGCTTAATATGTAGTATAGTATCCATTTCATTTGGAACAATAGGGTGGCATAGTTTTTACATACTACTACATAATATGGAGTTTTAGTTACAAAAACTGTTCATTATACACATAGTACATACATATTCTTCTTAATCATTACTCTTCAATTGGTTCAGATCACCATTTCTTACACATATTTTTATCGTTTGCTAAATAATTATCAATGTTAAATTAGTACAATTTGATCTACAAATGAAAAGGTTTTTGCACTCACATATGTAATGCAAACTACATTACATAAATATTCTAGTAATCATTTATTAGGTTAGGGATTATCATATCATTTCTTTAACTTAAAAATTAAAATATGATAATCTCTAGCCTAATACTTATTAGTGTATTTAACTGAAGTAAATGATACCTACAGTATGAGTGCAGGAAGATTAACATGTTTAGAACAATTATAATAATTTGATATTAATAAATATTAAACAAATAATGAAGAAATTGTGATCTGAGTGAACTGGAATTTGTTCATTAATAAACTGTATTATAGGAGTTACTTTTTTTTCATTATTATTTATTCATAGATTTCAATAATAGGCTGGTGAAATGTAGGCTTAAAGTATGTGAAAAACAGTGACATGCATAGATAAAAGAAAAAATGAAGTGGGCTTAATGATACCATGTGATTATATGTAATAAGAAAACTTATATTAATCTGTAACTGAGTTTACAATTTACACTTGGTCTAGAAATTATATGATTATCTTTAGCCTATGATTAGTATAAATTATTAATGTATTTAATTAAAAAGAGTGGTGTCAAAGTTTTAAATGCAGAAAGTTTGACATGTAAATCATATATATATATATTTGTTGGCGTGTGCGCGCGTGTGTGTACATGTGTACACTTATGCTTTTAAATCCACCTATTCATTTGGTTTTCTCTGATTTCTTACCTAGTTTTACACATTGTCTTTAAACAGTCGTTTTATAAAAAAATGAAACCTTTATGCAAGTTTAAAAAAAAAAGAAATATAACATATAAAATAATAATTAAAAATACAGATATTTTTGAATCACTCAATAATATTTCTAAAAAATGTACTTATTAAAGTTAAAAATAATCATGCAAATACAACATTAAAATATAACAGAAAAACTTATTAAATGTAATTTAAATCTGTTTTATAATTTTTAAACTTCAAATAAATACTGCTCCCCAAAATTCTTGTAGCCTGAGGTTGTATAATTTAAGGTCATGCAAGCATTTTAAATTGTTTATCATAATATTTATATATTTTTTTAATTTAAATGAATTTTTGTTTAAATAATTTTTTTGTTTTGTTTTTAACTACAAAACGTTATTAATGTATGTTAAAAACAATATATTAATAGTATATATTACAATGAAAATTAACTTAGTTTAATATATAATAACTGTAATACGGGGTTATTCTATATCTGTATCAATATGTGTAATATATAGGGTATATGAGCACAGACTTTCACACGAGCCATCACTCTCCATTCTATCTCATAACATTAATACACTTGAACACATATATGTCGAAAAGATAAATAATCACCAATATACGTATTTGGTAAAAAAATATCCAAGCAAGAATTAATTAAGGAATTGCTAAAGTTTATATATGTATATATATTAACGTACATAAGAAATAAATATAACAAATCAAATTTTAGATTACTATGACAATCTTCAAATTTATCCTCCAAGGTAAAGAATTTGACACTTTTTTTCACCATAAATATATTTCTATTATGAACTAAAATTATTTACAAAAGATAAGATGAAGGTCTGAAACAGCTGAATTCTACCCTAGAAAGATAGTATTATATGCTATAATTGTGATTTGTTTTATTTTAAAGCTTGCTTACTTTGGAATCAATTGGTTTTAATGATTACTTGTAAACCCATTTAGTATTAAGCATTATTGCACTTATTATTTAAGCAATACTTTGGGTGCAATTTGAAAATTATAATTGCTGTTTGTAACATTATAATTGACTATGTATTAGTCTGCACTCAGAAGAGATTATATTTACCGGTTTAAAGAGATTTGTTTAAACTACTTTGTATCAATAATTTCAATCTCTGTGGTCAAGTTGCAATATTTAAGGGCTATATAAATATATTGGACTATAAATAAAAGTGGGATTCCACCTTTATTCTTAAAAGGAGGTTGCCTTGACAATTGGTTGAGATTATTGATTGTTGGAATTGTCTAAGTGTTGAATGATATATATACATATATGCATATATTGTATCAGTCAAAAGATATCCATTTAACATGAACTGAAACCCAGGAAACCGGATTTCAAACCCAGTCAAACCAAATAATTATATCAAAGACCAAACTGAATTTGAACCCAGTTCACAAAATCAGACCAAAACCTAATGGACAACACATATTGACAGCACATGAGTACAGATATGATGAATAATGAGATTACTTATCTAACTCTAACTAACGCATGATGAAATGACTGCAGATATAACTGAATAAATTAATATATGTATATTTCAGTTGCCAATACAAAGAGTGATCATGGATAATTAAAACTAATTAATAAATAATAAACAGTCAAACCAAGTATGTTATATAAATATTTAATAACAAGCAAACATTTGTCAAATAATCATGATGATTATTATAAACTATCTCTAGTCTTTGGAGCATGACTACAATGTACAATAAATAATGTCAGTTGTACTCATATGCCAATAATTAATACATAAGTACTTAAGATATATATATATATATATATATATATATCTTAAGTACTTATGGGCATAGACATATATATATATATATATATATATATATATGTCTATGCCCTGAAAAAACAGACCTGTGTAAGTAAAGATATTTATGGCATTTGTGCCAAATGAATTACCTACATTATTCATTATTTGGTATTTTATTTGGACAAGAAAATACACTTCTAATTTTATGTAAGAAAGAGATGAGATTTAATTTCCACACATCCATAACTCAGTTTGTGGACAGCATGATAAATACATAGGGTATGACTTCAAGAGTTAACAAATAAAATTATTTAAATTATCGATACATATAAAATGGTTTGATTTTAATGAAATCAATTCATTATGATTTATAAAGCAAAAGAGTGGGTCCTTATTTGAACTAAGAAATGAAACGGTACTAACACATTACGAGTAGCAAAATGAATATGAAATAAACTGTTTTTGTCAGTGATTCAAGAAGTCTAAGAGTGACTTGTATTCAACAAGTTCTTTCTGCTCTACAAATGATCCATAGAACATGGAGAAAGCCAGATAGGGACTCAGCCACAAACCTTTGGTGTTCCAATAAAACCACTAGCGAGTGTGGAAGTGATTTCTTCCTATATTTTAAAATATCAAATAACATGACCAAAATGACAAACCCAAGAAGCAAGAGGGTGGCATGTGTTAGCAATGTTCTGAATAGTAATGTTATAACAATCATCATAGTTGATTAATAAAGCCCAAATTATATAATAGATGCTTAACATAATGACCTGATCATATCAGATTAAAATCAAACTTACTCGGAATGAATGTGTTTAAATGCAATTATATAATAATAATACCCTTTATATCATGTTCTCCCTGAACACAAATATAAAATATGAGTTTAAATTAGAATATATTTATTTTATTTCCCTTATTAACTTTCATAAAATATTAATAAATGTAATCAATATGAATAGATAATTTTGTATAAATTAAATAAACTAGTCGGGAACATAGTGGTTATAAACTGAGCTAATAATACTTATCAGCCATTGGTAAAATAATATCAGATATTAAATAAATCTTTCAACTGATAATTAATAGAACCGTTATTAATTTAGTTCTAATGGGCAATACTTAGGCTATAAAATTTAATGCAATATTATTTTCTTAGGATAAGTTTAAACAAAGGATATTATTATTGAGTTGAAAGTATTATTGGCATATTATCACAAATAAATGATATTAATAATCATTAAAATAAATACAATTAAAATTAGTTAAAATGAACTGCCATAGTAGGAGAAAGAAATTTAATGAGATATTAATTTTAAGACTAGAGATATAAGAGAATAGAGAATTACTATAACACAATTTAATGCATTATAAAGTGAATAGAGAAATTTCAGGCAGTAGTTAACTTAAATCATGATTTGAAATATAGTTCATGAACAAACCAGAATGTGGTGGTTTATAAAATAAAAGGTTACCAGTCCTTCCATGGCTCATTCATTGATTCAGGAATATAGAGTCCAGTTGGATTTAGGAGACAATGTAGGTGCACACTTGATTCATGTAGAATTCATTTATAGATTAGTTTCATTTTGGAGTTTAGACAGCTTATGATTGGTCTTGAAATGTTCTATCTTAGCAGCAACATTTTGAAGATTTGTTGGAGAACTTTGGGGTCCAGCAATCAGATAACCAAAGTTAGCTCTGTACCATGCTGAAAATATTATTAAAATTCAAAATTTAAAAGGACGTAGTTTCTGGTGGCAACTCCTCTTAAATTAATAATAATGGCTCCCTTATAGAAATGTTTCTGGGGTATTTATTCTCTTTCCTATGGTTTCTTGCCCATTCTGATTTTGATGCCTTGAGACTAAAGCTTTTACATTATTACTAACCAAAATTTTCTCTAATTGATTTTCAAATCCATTACTCCAATAAGACTTTTAAATCCTTTAACTTTGAATTCATTTTCTATTTAGAAAATGAATTTGTAAAATCTGAACAAACGATTTTAATTTAGCACCATCCTTAAAGTTTTAACTCATCATTTTAACTAATTAATAAAAGATTCCCCATTATCTTTGGGAAAGGACAATCTGAAAGCTTATCGAAGAAATGTAACTTTTAATCGTGAAAACTTGAACAAAATCGTAAAATATAAAATAAATCATTCCAAGGTAATGGAATTTTATAACAAACATATATTTAGCTATTTGCAAATAATATATGCCTAATCCAAATAGTCAAAGTATATATATTTTCATGAATATTTTATCATGAGATAATTAATAATATTCGTAGAATTAAACATACGATAATCAGTTTCAATAAAGGTTTAAATAATTGTTTCAATTTTAGTTAAAATTAATGTATATTGAATATGGTATAAAGTCTAATTACATTTGGAAATATTCACTGTTAGTGATAGGGTTTGAACTATGTTAAAGTTGGGATCTCATGAAGTTTGGATTGAACATAGATCCAACCATTTCAATATATATATATATATATAAAGATGGGAACCACATTCATCTAGGCTTAGTTCTGAGTTGTGTGTGAGAATTGAGAAGTCCATGTGATGTCATTATTCCATCTGATTGGCTGTCATGTAAGCATGTGTAAAGCATATCTGATGAAGGTTTTGGCTTTCACATTATTACAATGTTATCTGTTTGCGCTTGATAAATTTGATGTATTTATATTTATTAATATCATTTCGTTAGATTTAAAAAACTGCTTTGTAGTAAATTGAGGGATTTCACATTATTTATTTATATATAATATTTAGTGAATTAAATGTGGGGGTATTTAGGCTTTGCACTTTTGGTTTAAAATGCTTGAGTCTGGTTTGTTGATATACAAATTGAGGCATAGATGAAGGTAGGCCCCATCTTTTTCTTATAGTTCTGACTTGTGTTTGAGAATTGAGAGGTCCATGTGATGTCATTATTCCATCTGATTGGCTGTCATGTAAGCATGTTTAAAGTGTATCTGTTGAAGGTTTTGGCTTTCATGTTATTATAATTAATATTGTAAATAAAATATTTAAACAATGTAATTTGTGTTTATTAATCTGAGAAACAGAATCATTAGCAGAAGTTAATTACAATGGATCTATTTGACTAGGAAAAAGCAGCATAAAAGTAAATGGATATTTTTTCAAAAATTGATAATATATTTTATTAAAGAGCACTTATAATAGCAAACATTTGTTTATTTTAAAGATTTTTATTATTCTTAATATAATTTAACTAAAAAAGTATTAATGAAAATTATTACAAAATACACTATAAGTGCAAATTAGATTAAGTGTATGAATGCATGTTATTTTTTTCTTAATGATTGGTGCTGACAATTCTAGAAAATAGGATATTATTTTTGACTTAACACTTGATCCTTGTCACTAATATTATGTTATTGTTTTAACTTTATTAGTACATTTTACTCTGGCATTTAACTATTATTGGATCCATTAATTCATTGAGACACTAATCAGATTATTAAATAAAGCATGAAAACTTGTGATATATATATGAAATTAGCATTAATTCATGTATATGTAATTAAGAAGAGCAAAATTTCAGTAATTTTTTACCATTAATTTATATTCAAAAGCTGTAATATGAAAATTAACATCGCAATTAAAATATTGCATATGTCTGTAGAGGTGACATTAGTTTTAGAACTATGCTCAGACCACATGAATAGTTTGCTTTATAGAATGTAAAACTATTCATGAAATATACATATTAGTTATGTCTTTATTTTGGTAAATAATCTAAATGAATTGAATTCAAGAAGAGTGAATACATGAGATCTGATTATATTATATTTTGTAATCCATAGTTACTGTGGTATATTTTTTTAATATTGATAAGCTTTTAATTCACTTCAGTTGGCAATTTGACAGTTGACATGTGCTTTTTTACTTAAACGCTTGATTCTTCCATAATGATTTTTTTAGGAAAAATTTCTAGTCATTACCTAAATTTTGTACCACTGAATATAAAGAAACATTATTTTAATTATATTTCCACAGATCTTTTATTAATATAACTCATATATATATATATATATATATATATATATATATATATATATATAGGTCAATAGGTCAGAAATATATATATATATATATAGGTCAATAGGTCAGAAATAGTCAAGTACAATAGATTACTAAAAAAATTTAAATTTTATATTTTGTTAATAATATTATAGGGTACAATTTGAAGCTAAATAAAATACGTAATATATAAAATTATAGTGAATCATTTAAGAATAGTTATGTAAAGCTTAAAATATGGTTGAATATGATTGCAAAAGCTGGACATATTAAATAACTCAGCTATAAATAGTTAAAAGTATATTTAAATGTTAAATTTTAATGGTTTAAACTTGTATTTAATAAATGCTATATTTAAAGTTATGAATTATATTTGATAATTAATTAATATATATTTTAAAAGTAATTTTATGATAGTAAAACTGTATTTAATTCTATATTTTAAATTATTTTTCCAAAATTTTATAATTATTTTATATAATATAATAAAGTGCTGCAATTTTATTATTTTAGACAGAGAAATATATTGAAAATTGTCTGCCTTAATTTTATATTGATCATGTGACTTTTAATACGAGGTTAAACACACACACACACGCTTGTTTGAATAAATAACAAAGTTTGAAATATTTAAAAGATGTATCATAGGATTGAACAGAATTATTTACTTATCATAAAAGCTCATAGCAAATATTCAGTTAACTGTCATTATTGCATGTTTAACCCTTTTCCCGCGCTCGACGAGGCTCCTCGTCGACATCTGAAATCACTCTAACTCAGTTCGTTTTCATACGAAAAAATTCGTTAAATACGTATTGAATTCGTTTTTAAAAGTTCTGTACGATGGTGACATCTTCCGATTTATTTTAGAAGTAAAAAATAGAAAAAAACGCATTTAAACCTAAACAAAGAAGGAACATTATTTGTGATTGGTTCTTAGCATGCTCTCAGCCGAAAAAGACATTCTGATTGGCTGGAAAGAACAAAGAAACTGCCTGATCAAAGAAAATAAAGAAAAACTCTGAGATTTTCATTTCGAATACGATTTAAATTATTATTAAATAATATTTATGGAAATTAAACATAATTTTCAGAGAGAATAATAAAAAAACAAAATTATTTTCGAAAAATATTGAAGATTTTAGTACAAATATTGAAGTTGTAATAAAAAGAAATATTTACTTTTCTATAACTTAAAAGTCGATCTTTTTGTTTACATTATAACTTTTATGTTGCCGATATTCAATATCTTAGAATAAATAAATAGCAATTTATTTTTGAAAGAACTTTCGTTGTCTTCACAACCTTAAAAATTAATTATATACTTTTTATAAACGTATCTGAGTTGAATTTAATATTATAGGCGAATATGTTTTAACAATAGGCTTTGTCTTCAGTTTGTGAGTTGGCCAATTAAAAGATTTGATTTTTATCTGATACAACCAATGATAAAATTAGCGGTTTAAGGGTTAAACAATGCAATAAAGACGAGTACAGTTAATAAAAAGTTGATAGTTTGTTTAAATAAAAATAGATAAATTAAATATTAAAAGTGGAATAAATTCATTAAATATTATTCTAAAAGTCAATTTTAAAATATTTTTAAGTAATTTATCAAAGTAATAATCAATTTGAAAGTAATATTTTAAATAATATTTTGGGTTTTATTACATCTTAATTTTTATTTTAAAGCTAATTCTGTAAAACTGAATTATATGTAAATTTGATCTCAAACTAAAAATGAGGATCAAACAATCAAATGATGTTTTTTCTGGAATATAAATACCATTGCATGGAGGTGATAAAGGGCAGATTAAAATATATCAGGAGATATAAAAGTGATATTAAATTTTAAAATTTTTTATTTAGTCAATTTTGTACTTTCGTACAATTTTATTTGCAAAGCTAATTGATATTTTAAAAAGTATTTGCAAAAGAGAGTTAAACTATAATATATTTAGTAACTTCATTAAAAATGTTTTGCTAAAGTTTTAAAGTTCCTTTGCCGGTGGTATTTTATCAAAATCTAACTTAGAACTTGGCGATAATAAATGGATATGTCAAGAAGTAAAGTATATTCAGTTTATAATATTTTAAAAATGTATATAATATTTGTTGATACAGTTTCATTAATAATGAACAGGAGGATTGTTCTAATGAATAAAATAGTAATGTGGACATTGTATAAGAAGCCCAGATAGAAAGATATTTTACCATCTAAAGGTAAAGATGCATTATTTTTGTATGGAAGATAAACTTGTCTAAAATTAAGTAATAATAAGACAATTGTACTTTATGATAATTGATAAAATTTCATGTTAAAAGAGTAAAATGTTATCCTTTCTGAAGGAAACATTTTTAAAGAATATTTTGCAAGAAATTATTTAAGAAAGTGAATCACAGAAAATATTTGCTAAAGCGTTTGATATATAAAACTTATGGTCTTAAAAGGGTTAAACATATTTTAGAAAGGATTTTTTAAAAAACTTGAAGTTTTTAAACTGATGAGAAAAGTACTAAATGGAAGTAAATGTACTAAACAAGAAACTTATGCGAGAAATGAATACATAAATAAATAAAAGGTTGGAGCCATGGAAATAAAGATTGCGCAATAAGTTTATCCGAATATTTTTTAGTTAAGTCGAAGGATGCATCACCTAACTAACATAGGAATATTCCAGAACAGAATCTTTGAATTATTATTTTGAATAGTGTATTTTATTATGATACCAATAATTATCTTTCTAGTTTATAGAATCCTTAAACTATTTATCTATAAATTTTGCTAAAACGGATTGATAATTATTTTTGTTTAATTTCAAAATTCAAAAAGATGTTGTCCATATTATTTTTTTTATTATGTATTTTTTTATTTTTTTAAAAATCACTCACCACTGCCCGACCGACAAATTGTCTTGTTTGTCATCATAGCAACATCATAGCAACGGGGGAAGGTAGAAATGCTCTTGAAGAAATAAAGCGTTTTTGAAGAGAACATTTTTTTTTAAAAAAAAAAAACTTTTGAAAAAGAAAAAATTTGAGAAAGAAAATGGGAATATTTGAACCTAGGAAAAATATATGTTTCATCTGAAGTTTACATAAATATGCTTTTGATTTATTTATTGTTTATTTTAAAATGTAAATTTTTGATTAATAAGTATAGGAATAAGAATATTATTTATTTATGGTATAGAATCCTATAGTATAATATTAATAACTTAATTTAGAATAGTTTAAATGGAAGCATGGATGTGTATTTTATGTATAAGATGTTATATCTAGTTGGAGAAAAGAAGACTGCAAAAGTGATATAGATGAGCAAATGTCACTTGGTAACAATTAATGAATTATTGATATTTATTATGATGTAATTTTTTATAGATTGCTTATGTCATAATGTATGATGTATGAATGTTAAATATGCATTATACAACATATTTTAAAAGATTGGGAGATCAGGAGTTATTTTGGAATATGCATACTATGATTTTATAATGATAATATAACCCAACATGATAGTAAATATTTATATGATTTTTTTAAAAGAACTTTCATATTTCTGGATGATCAAAATATTATGTGTTTTGTTTAGAATACTAAAGTAAAATAAACTTTTCTTATGGTTTAGTAAGATTGCTCTAATTACAGTTGAATCTTATCTATTATTTGAATATGCAAGCTAGTAAATTTGTTGATGTAAAAACCTGGTAGATCTTTAGGAAATAAGAATAGGATAGTGACCTGGTATTAGTAATATAATAAACATGAATCCAGGAGATTATTAAATTAGGATATTTGGGATATGAATAGTATTTCATAATATTTGTGAATGTGCAATGCAGTTAACATAGCCCTGCAATTGTATGCTTATTTTGGACAGTGTTTATTTTCTTGGAGCATTGATGATCAATAAAGCTGAATGAATAGCTTGACATCATTTATAGTATTTGAGGATATTAGACAGGAAAAGGTTTTCCCTCTAGTTTTATAATTACACTGTGCCATGATGTATATTTCGGTATGAGTTATGTGTTATACTCTAGTTTTTCTTTCCCATCCTATAAATCTATTCACTATCTATTTTTCAAAAAATAGCTACATTGTACAGTATAGTATATTTTAAAAAAATAATAGATGATTTTAGAGTTAAAGATATGCAATTGTTGGGAATGAGATGAATTCATTTACTTGTATGAAGAAATAGAATTAGTATGAATTGGAAATCCAATGGACTTCAAATGAAAGAATCATAAAATATGTTATAATGTTATTTATTTTTGAAAAATAAATATAAGATCTTAAGAATAAAATATGTAATGCAAAGTTGTTGTTTTTTTAAATATTAAATAATATTAAAGTATTTATTTCAATTTTTGAAAAAAAAAGTACTGCATATTTTTAATATAATTCTATAAAGTAAAAACGATCTACACAATAAGTTAGATACAATTTATATTTATTCAATAATAGAAAATGTATTAGTAATTATAATTCTATAGTAGTATAATATTGTTATAATGGAATGTAATATAGTTGATAAATCCAATGTAGTGAACCATAATAGCCATAATTTAGAGGTAAATTATCAATAGATATTTTACGTAATATCGTTAATACTGCTAAAGTGAAATTGTCTAGTAAAAAGAGGATATCCATGTTTTCGATTAGTATTATTTTATATTTATCCCGTATTATGTTTTCTATAAAAAATTTAAAAAAAAAAACATACTGAATAAATAATAGCTAAAGGATGTAAAATATATTTTGAGTAAGCATTAAATAAGTCCAATTTTTTTTATATAAGATTGATCAAACAGGGATTAATAATATTGTATTTTTTTTTATTATTGTATTTAAGTCAGAGTAAAGACTTAATGAGGTTCAAATATAAAGAATGTATAATGGTACCAATCTTTCAGATGTTTAAAATGTAGATATTGTAAATAAATTGTTATGTTGTTAATGTTATAATAAACTTTATTAAAATTTGTTTTCCTCAAAATTTGTGTGTTGGTTTGTTATTTTTTTCCATCTTCATGAAGTTGAACATTTTTTGCACAGAAATAAATAAATAATTATTTTAAGAATTGTATTATTTATTAAGTAATCACATTTACATTATCTTATGGTCATAAGTTAGTTATCATAATAATACATTGGATTATATGCTATCAATTGCCACACACTTTTATTTGTCAGATTATCAAATGCTACCACGTATTTATTATATTATTACATGAAGATAAAAGATTATATTAAATTATTTTATTGTTTTATTATGGTAATAAAGTTATAGTATAAAAAAGGATATACAGAGTTAGTTATACAAAATGAAGAATATTACTATTACTTTATTATTATTAGTTTAGTGTAGTAGATTATGACATAAAATCCCTTTTCATATTTTACTATCGTAATTTTAATTAACTTAAAGTAAATTTCATGAACCTGAGATTTTATTGAGCTAGATTATTATAAATAGAAGATTAAGATTTAATTATCAGTTTAATCTTAATGAGTAAGAATTATTTAAAGTCGTAAGAATACTATAAGTTTATTTATTTGAAATAGTAATAGGAGAGAATAGTGTTCTTATGCCAATGAGGTAATATCTTGTAGGATGTTGGCTCAATGTAATCTATCTTGTCACCTGTGTTTTCACTTCCAAGTCTCATGAAAATATTAAATATTTATTCAATTTATTTTTATAAAATGAACCTTATTCGTATTTTAAATTTGAGCTAGTGAAATATTTAATTTTAATGCTGAATATTTTATTTATTAATTATTAACTGAGCTAGAATCCGATTTACTTTATAATATACTATCTGGAAGTGAGAATGACGTTTGGCACGGGTATAATATATATATATATATATATATCATCATTATCACGGGTATAATATATATATATATATATATATCATCATTATCAACTATTATCAATCCATTGCAGGATGAAGGTCTCTCCAAGTTTAATCCATCTTCTCCGATCTTTAGCTTCTCTTCTCCACATCACCCCTGCACACTTTCTTATTTCATCCATCCATCTCACATGTGGTCTCTTTCTGGGTCTTTTACAATCTCTTGGAATCCATTTTAAAATTTCAATTGTCCATCTATTATCATCTCTTCTAACAATATGTCCAGCCCAACTCCACTTCAATCTTTTAATTTTTTCAATGAGGTCAGTAACACCTGTTTGTTCTCTTACCCATACATTGTGTTTACGATCTCTTCTTGTTACTCTCAACATACATATCTCCATACTTCTTTGAGTGGTCTGAAGTCTCTGAATTGCTCTTCTATTAAGTGTCCAGGTCTCAGATCCATAAGTAAGAACTGGTAAAACACATTTGTTAAAAACCTTCCTTTTCAAACACATAGGCATATTTCCTTTTAGTATCAAGTTATTTCTACCAAAAGCACTCCAACCGAGTTTAATTCTATGATTAATTTTCTCCATAATGTTTCCATCTGTATTAATAATCTGACCAAGGTATTTGTAACTGTTAACTTCTTCTAATTCATCATAATCAATCTTTATTTTCATATTTTGAGCAAATCGATTAAACATTACTTTAGTCTTTTTAACATTTATCTTTAGTCCTACTTTCCTACTTTCATCTGATAATTCCTGCAACATTTCCTGCAGATCTGAAGCATTATTTGCAAAAACAACTACATCATCTGCGAAATCTAAATGACTTAAATAATCACCATTTACTTTCACTCCTTAAGTTTCCCATTTTAATCCACAAAATACTTCATGCAGCACTGCTGTAAAAAGTTTTGGAGATATGGAGTCACCTTGTCTTACACCTTTCTCAATGTTGACTTTCCCAGTGTCATTATGTAATCTAATTGTTGCTGTTGCATTTTTATAAATATTCTTTAAAATATGACAATATCCTGGATCTATACCTTGATGATCTAATGCTTTAATCACTGAAGAAATGTTTATAGAATCAAATGCCTTTTCATAATCTACAAATCCTAAGCATAATGGCAACTCATATTCATTTGTCCTTTCTATAACTTCTCTCAATACCTGGATATGATCTACTGTACAGAAACCACTTTTAAATCTGGCTTGTTCTCTTGGTTGGTGGAAATCCAATGTTCTCTGTAGATCAGTAGTAATTATCTTGGTAAAAATTTTATATAAAACTGATCAAAGGCTGATAGGTCTGTAATTTCTAATATCTTCTTTATCACCTTTTTTAAATATTAATATTATTACTGCATTCTTCCAATCATCCGGTACATCTTTATCATTTAGACATTTGGTATATAACTTTGCTAAAAAAGTTTCTATTTCTTCACCTGCTTCCTTTAATATATCAATTATAATTCCATCATTGCCTGGAGCCTTTCCTTTCTTCATACATTTAATTGCATGTCTCACTTCTTCATTTAAAATTCTGGGCAATTTGGAAGATGTAATAGATATAGGAGGTAGTTGTTCTTTATTACTATATAATTCTTGATAAAAATCTTCTACCAATTTCATGATGTCATCTCTCCTTTTAGTAATAATTCCATCTTTTTTTCTTATTGCAGATATAAATTTCCTACCAATACCAAAATGTTGTTTTACATTCTTAAGACTTTTATTTTCTTCTACAGCTTTCCTTGCTAGTTCACAGTTATACTTTCTTATATCATTTTCAACTCTTTTCCGCACCATTTTACAAAATTCGAGATATTCAATTCTTTTTAATGCATCATTTTTGTATATCTTCATATTCCTTCTTTTCTTCATAAATTCTCTAGTCTCAGTAGAAATTTTATTGGTCAATTGCTGTTTCTTTCTACCAGCTATCTTTGTTGCAGTTTTCAAAAGTGTATCAGTTATTTTCATATTAATTTCATTCAAATCTGAATCATGTTCAAAATCTACTAATACTTGAAACCGATTTGTAAGTTCTAATTTAAATTCATTAGAATGTTTCCGAAGATTAGAAATATCAACTGAAAATATTGTTTTTCTTAATAATTTTTGTCTCTCTAGTTTTACATTAACACGTATCTTACACCTTACTAATCGATGATCACTTCCTGTGTTAAATTTATTAAGAACATTACAATCTTGAAATATGTATTTCCTGTTAGTCAAAATATAATCCAATTCTGCTGTAACTTCATTTGGATACTTCCATGTCCATTTCCTTTTAACATTTTTCTCAGAAAAAGAATTCATAATATAAAGTTTTTCTTTTTCTGCAAACTCCACAAGTCTATGTCCTCTCTCATTTCTATTACCATAACCAAAATTACCCACAGCACTTTCATCTTTTATTTTTTTACCAATTCTAGCATTAAAGTCTCCCATAACAATTTTAAAATGGTGTTTACTCTGATCAAAAGCCTTTTGTACATCCATATAAAAATCTTCTACTACTTCATCACTATGAGAACTTGTTGGAGCATAAACCTGAATTATCTGCATTTGGTATCTGCTATTAAGTTGTATAACTAATCTTGCCACTCTGTCCGATACACCAACAATCTTCACAATATTGTTCTTCCACTTTTTATTTATAATGAATCCTACTCCACTTGTATTTCCAATATTTGTGCCTTTATAATAGAGTATATGTCCACTTTTCAAATCAATTGTCTCTTCACATTTTCTTCTAACTTCACAAAGTCCAATAATGTCCCATTTAATATAAGAGAGTTCTTCTTCTAATTCTTGCAATCTTCCTTCACTTGAAAGTGATCTGCAGTTGTAAGTACCTAAATAAAAAGTTGTCATCAAATGGCAGCCTGGGTCCGCAATCAAGGGATTCTTAGTACCCTCTGCCTTCGTCCACCAACTGCTGCCTTGGTTGGTGACTTTACAGCATCCTGGGAATAAGGGCCATGCTTTATTTTGTTCTGTCATAATTGTATATATGTATTGGGAAAAAAATTTATCATTTACACAAACGTTCATTCTGCCTTATCAGGCACTGAGAAGAAAGACCACGGTGTTTCTTGATCTTAAACTCAGAGGTAAAAAGCCAATAAACTCACCACGCTGGCTAATGCGTGTTGGTGAGCAGCCCATCCATGTTCGTATACTATATGAATAATCACATAGTAATAACAGCTGCAACGACAAGAACGTATGGAGTGGACATTAGGAATTTGCCCTGCTCGGTTCCTTTAAGACCTCCAAGAGGAATCAAAGGGTCTTTTTTCAGTTCATAGCAAAACTCCTTTCTGCAGCCATATATATATACACTAAAATCTACAGAAAGCCTTCTCTAAAAACAAAAACTTTTATGCTAATTTAGTTTTTAAAGTAGGGTCTATAACAATATTATAAGTGTTTATATAGACAAGAATGAGCTTATGCATTTTTAAATGTTTTTAATGGTACTAATTTTAAAGGAGAGTATCAATTGTCTTTAAAATATGCAAACTTTTTAAATAAACTTTATGTTACATTTGTAGTTAAATAGATTAATAATATTTTACAATGCAGGATTTAATTATATATATTTTTTTGTGAATGTTTGCCTCTTGTAATAGTTTTTTCTTAGTATACCACTCATTATTCAAAACATTTAAAGTTACCAATCGTGTTTTTATTTATAGGTAGGGAAAATCCAGATAATATGCCTGTAGATATCCATGCCTATAAAAAAAAAAAAAAAAGAGACGACAAATAAAATGAAAAATAAAATATTACCTGATATTGAATGTTTTAATAAATTTAACATTTTAATCAATAAACAATATAGATTATTTACGAATAAATGTTTTACAATATATTTTGTATTTTTGTTTTTATTATTTAAATTTTAAGTAAAAATATAGTATATACATTACTCTTTGTAAATTCATAAATTGTTTCTGTATTTGGTTTGAGGTTGTCTTTCAATTATTTTAATTAAGGGTAATTTACTTATTATCTACTCCCAATAAATTAAATATTCATCTTTGTTAAACAGTTTTATTAAAATCCTAATATAAAGTATTATAAGTGAAGTTTGTGGTAAATGATTTTATTTCTATTATTTATACAAATCTGTCTAATAAAAAATATGTATATATGCTTAGATGTATTCATGAATGTATGTCTGTGATCTATCTGTCTGTATATTTTTCAATCCAGTCAACTATCTATCTATTTACTAAATTATCATCTTTCTTATTTATCGATCTGACTTTTGCCCACCTATTTATATATGTCTGTCTATTTAATATATCTATCTTTCTATCCGTCTATTTCTTTCTTTCTCTCTCTCTCTCTATATATATATATATATATGAGTGTGTATGTGTTTAACTATCTATTTATTTATGTTTACTATTTGTCTGTTTATTTATATACTTTTCTATTGAATCTAATCTCTATATTTAGCCATTGATATATCTATCTGTATCTAATCATTTATTCATACATTTATATAACTATATCTAACCATGTATTTATCATAATACATATCTCCTATCACTCTACCTACCTATCTACCTACCATACATATTTATTTAAGTACCTAATTGAACAGTTATCTATATTCTTATTTACTTATCTATCTAATTAGTTATCTGCCATTTAATTATCTACATACCCATATTTCTAGCTACATATTGTGTGTATATATATATATATATACAATATGTATATGTAGCTATATATATATATATATATATATATATATATATAAACTGTTACATCACTTTTTAATAAAAGTAGAAAAAAATCTATAAATAAAATCACCCTCAAATAGAAAAATATATACATTAATAATTTTTATAAATTAATATATATATATATATATATTAATAATTTTTATA
This sequence comes from Epiperipatus broadwayi, assembly GCA_028023455.1. Taxonomy (NCBI): domain Eukaryota; kingdom Metazoa; phylum Onychophora; class Udeonychophora; order Euonychophora; family Peripatidae; genus Epiperipatus; species Epiperipatus broadwayi. The sequence continues at coordinate 3,061,898 of JAQFVV010000024.1, read as the reverse complement.
AATTAATATATATATATATAATGCACAGATGGAAAACTAATATATAATTATATAAAGTTAAAAATCTAAAAGATTGTTTTAATATAAAAGAGTAAAAAAAAGCTATTAATTATTTAAAGTTAAAAGTTATTTTTAATCTTGGAATGAAAATGATTTTCTATAATGACATAATTGCAAACAGGCCCACGGACATAAAGTCAGATAAGAGATAAATTAAAAAAATATTAGTGATAAAATTTTGAGTTCCACTCTAATGAAAACTCGCCATTAACGATGGAAATAAACACATGGGCCACAGAGGAAAGTCATTATCACCAATAAAAACAGTGCCAAGCCAGGCAAGATCGATCCTGGAATTTGATGATAAGAATTCAAAATAATATAAAAAGAAAACATTTAAGTAGAGATTTAGATTTGGATTTCTCTTGCTGATTGCATGTTATTTAAACATTTTATATGCATATTGTGGATCTCCAAAATGTAGAGGTCATGCAATAAATTATGTTTCCAATATATGCATCATCTTAGGTGGCTCCCAGAATGATGGTTCCTAGAAATTGGACCAGCAATGGATTTGTCTCCACCTAGAACAATATGAATGTAGGATGAAAGAAACTGTGAATGTAGTTGCATGACATATTAAGTACCACAATGATGGACTTCAATAAACCTACAGCATTGGAAAGTATGAACTTTTGCTTTAAATGAACTTTAATTATATAATATAAATTTTCCCAAGAAATAATTATAAATGTCACTTCATTTTTAAAAGAAAGATCTTATCTGACTAAAATTTTCAATTATTTATTATACTTTATATATGTATTTGATATCATTTCCATTCTTGTAAATTTCATTTAAATTAATTATTTAAAAGTAGGTGTAAATGGCTGCATGGATCCATAAAATTGTTAGTTTAGGGTATGCTAATTTTAGGCTGATTGTTTTGTGGTTGAATCGGTGCTGGTGGATGGACATCCCACTGTTTTGTCAATAGCTACTGGGTAGGTGCATTGGATAATCATACAGGGCATAATACCCACCTGAATATATGGCCCAAAAGTGTAGCCATCATATTGTCAATAATTGTAGACATATTTTCTACACTATTGATTTTCTTATGTTTTGGTTGGGATAGTAATCTGGCAAATACTGCTATCCCTATTTACAGAGCATGTCATATATATATATATAATTTCATTTTTGTATCATAAATTCAGCAGTGGTCAGTCCTGTCTGTTAGTAAAATTTATTAATGATCATGGAGATGTTCATTCCTTCCCATCATGAATATTTATTACTCTAATGATATCATGCTTCAAATGTAAATTCCTATCAGCATGATTTAACTGAAGCACATAGGCTTATTATATACCTGTGTTTATATATGTAATATATAGGGTATATGAGCACAGACTTTTACACAACTCACCTGGACCAACTGATGATTGCTGGTTTAGGATGAAATATGTATATTGGTGATTATTTATCTTTTCAACATATGTGTGTTCAAGTGTATCAGTATTATGAGATAGTGTGGAGAGCGGTGGGTTGTGTGAAAGTCTGTGCTCATATACCCTATATATCAGCATGATTGTGTTATGCTAACAATCTCATTTTGCATTGGTCACATTGGTATATCAGTAATCTAGTGTTGGCTTAAGCATGAGATTTTAGCCAAAGGTTAAAAAGGATTGGGTTGGTTATATGTGTAATTGAAGTAGGGTATTTATCTCTAGCAAAGATTAAAATTGTAATAAATCTATTGATGTAGCCATTTGTGCATATAATTTAAATCAAATATATTTAATAGTAAATTTAATCTTCAGATGTTTCTATTAATATGTGTGTGTAATAAAAGGTTTTGTTGAATTAATTTAGGCAGTAACTTATTTTATATATTTTATTAATAATATTTAAAATTAAGAAAGAGAAATTTTAAATATACAGTGTGATATTTTAAGTTTAGCTTCTTCATGAACTAGTGACTGGGGCTTTTGGTTAGATAAAGTTGAACTTCTCCCATAAGAATCTATCACCTTTGTATATTTTCTAGCTTTGAATAGCCTAGTGGCACTCTGGCATGGCAGAGGAGTTTGGGAGATTTTGTTGACCATTATAATTGGTGCCCAATGTGGGTCTTCCAGATAACATACCACATAGCTGAGTAATAAACCAGAATTTTGTGTCATGTATACAAATTTTTCTTTAATGTTAATTAGATATGAAATGCACTTAACCTGTTTAACATAATTCTAAACATGATTTAAATTCTTCAATCGATTATTTGAAATCAAATTCTGTGTTATTCAACCATAACTAAAATTTTTGATTGTAACCTTAATGGTTTAAAAAAAACATATACCCTGTTTTCCAATCATAGATTTAAAATTTTGATAGACTGATTAAATAAAATTTGGAAGTTTTGTTGCATAATGATAGATTGAAAGCCATAGAGTAAAAAAGTTCTTTTATTTGGATTAACTATTTTGAAATTTGAGACTTTAAATTTGAAATTTTGTTTGATGTTAATTACAAAAGTTTGCTTAGAATTAATTATTTGATATTAGAAATTATTTCACAACCAGAAGTGTAAAATTCATTTGTTTTGGCTGTAATGCCATGTTTTACAGCCGTAAATGTAAAATTTTGTTTAGAATAAATTTTGACTTTAGAAATTACTTTACAGCCAGAAATGTAAAATATGTTTGTAACCATGAATTTGAAAATTTGTTTAGAATAAATTATTTGAGTTTAGAAATTATTTTACACCCATCATTTGAATTCTTTTTGGAATTAATTAGTTTAAAATTAAAACCACGTGTTACCACCATAGGTTTCAAGTTTTGTTGGTTGTCCAATAGACTATAATGCATGTGTTGTTTTATTTTATATACAAATCTTGTTGATAACAAATATCTTGTAAATGGGTTAGTCAAAACAATAGTGCATTTTGGATCTTGATAACATGGCACCCTAGTGACTGAAATAGTCAACAACCTTTATAAATTCTGTTATCAAATTTGAAAATGTAATGATAGATCTTTGTTTTTGTTTAACATGGGATTCAGAAGTGAAATGGCAACAAGGGAAAATCACAATATATTGTATGATACATGTTCTTTTAGTATATTTCAAATGGTGAAGGAATGACCAGCATGGACAATCCAGAAGTGAAGCATTGGTAAATTGCATTTCATTGTAAATAAAAGAAAAATTTGTTTATTATATAAATTAGATTCATCTAGTTAGTGGGAAGAGTACTGGTAATCAGGGTTAACTGCATATTGGCTATACTGATTCCTGTAAACAGGTGTAGATGTAATTGTAGATTCAGATGATGATATGTTGAAAGATACATTATAAAGTACAGTATTAGAAGAGAAATGGGAGGATGAGTAAAACAGAGGGAGGGGATGTAAAGGTTCTAGTATAAATGAAGCATAAAGTATATCAATTTCAGAGTAGAGTTCTTAAACAATTATATTTGTGATTAGTAAGAAAGGTTTAAGGTGAGGTTACAAACATAACCAATATCAACAATAGATGAAAGCCAAGAAGAAGAATTTGCAGTACACCATAAAGGGCTGAAGAGAAATACTGAAAGGGGATTCAGAGGATTATCGTGATTTTAGAAGAGAAGTGAGGACAAGCTACCAATGCAATTGGAGAGCTGAGAGGGTAGTGCAAACACTCCAAGGATAAAATCATATAGAAAGTAGACCAATACTAGAAATAGTAGAAGGAAGGAGAAATCTCCATCTGAATAAGATTAGAAGAAATAGCTGGTATTACAATGCTGAAACAGTTTAAACAAACAGATGATTCAAAGAAGGTAGAAGATGTAGGAGAAGTTGGCATAGAAAAAGAAGTATCTGAAACAATTGAAAAGGAGATAATTGTTTAAAAATTTGTAAAAACAAATTGAGGAACCAGAGAATATTGCTGAAGTAGAACAGGTTGAAGAAAGTCTACAACTTTCATTAACTAATAGAATACGCTGAAATGTATAAAGGTGAAATTACTAAATTCTAAATTTTAATATTGGTTAAGCACTTTTAGAGCCTGGTTACTCCATATTCATAGACTTAATATGTATTAAAGTCATTGTATGCAAATTTATGCAAAACAATTCAGAGCACCCATTTTTTTGAAATTGTGATACATATGTCTTTTCTATTTATAGCATTTTAAAGATATGTCAAAAGAACTAGAAGTCGAATATGCTAATACAGAAAAGGAGAAAATTTAAGAACATATTACGGAACCCAGTGTAAAGGAAGATGAAGCAGAAATTGAGAATGTTAAAAGGGAAGAAATTGAAATTATGATGGATGTTATTGAGTTTTTCAGTCCACCTTCAGAAAAACTGCTGATTGTTGAAGATATTTCTAAAATTGCAAAAGGGGAAGCAGTATATGAAGAAGAAAGTGAGTCTGAGGTAGTATCAATTACAAAAATAGAATTTACAAAAATGAAAGTACCAGAAGAAAAGATTGAATTAGAAGGGATTGAAGAAAAGATTGAGCCAACTACTGTAGAAGAAATAGAAACAGAAAATGGTAATAAGAAAAAAATAGTGAGTAAAAAAGAAATTATTGAAGCAATTCTATTACAAAAAAAGAAATAATACCCATCATAGGTGAAATCATTGAGCCTTTAGAAAAAGCAGAAAAAATGGAAGATGAAAAAGATGAAATAGAAGAGATAAAAATTGATTTGGAAATGATTGAAGAAAGATAAAAACTGCTTTCAGAAATAATCACAGACATTGAATATATTACAACAAAATAGATTTTCTAAGTCAGGTAGGAGACCAAGTTTGGGTATGAGTAACCAGAGTTAGTAACATCAATAACAATCAGTTTTGGAAATTCTCCCCATTATTTCAAAGACTGTACCATATACAAAAGAAATGTGGAAATAATGCCTTTATTCTAGCTGATGATGGAATACACAAATGAATTTTTAATGCAAGAGGTTTAAAACTATACTATGACATACCTCCAAATCCAGGAAAGTATAAATCACATTCAAATTTTAAGAAACTGTTGGGATGACTAGGGCCTCACTGATGAAAGCCAGGGATAGAAACTGATGTGAGGATAGGGATATTCTAAAAAGCTTGTTAAGAGCTATTGTCACACTCAAGCCCAGGAGAAAAAACTCTGTATCCATAAAACTTGTGTGTTCATTCAACAAGACCTAGAACCCAATCAAAAGTATAACAATCTAGTATGTGCAAGATATACAGGTCTGGACAATATTAAATGCTATGCCATTTACATGTGCTCTAAATCTTTGACTATATGAGCACTGCTTTTAAGAATACTAACAAGCTTTCCATTACTCCTGTTCCAGCAATGAAAACAAGAAGAGTAAAGAGACTTAAAATAAATGATGCTAAAATGATTGACTATAATCACAACATGAAATAAAGAGTTTAATTGATAAATTCCATTAATTAAGAGGGTGTAAGATAATTAAATCAATAAATTAATGCTAGAGATTTGGACATTGAATAGCAACATACCTTAACAGATAAATGATAGAACATAAATTTATTAAAAAATTAACTATGATATTTGCTGATTATAAATGAAACAAAAATATATGTGGGAATGTCTATACAATCATTATGACAAATTACAAAATTGAATATAAATACATTGTTTTATACATAAATGAGTGGTTGGTACATGAAATTTAGTTGGTGTGGTTAATAAACTATGGTTAGAATTATTTAATCTAATAAACAATAATAAATTGTAGTTTAACCCTCATCAATATATATATATATATATTATAACCTACACTCCCAACACTGCTCATATACATTACATGAACGAAATGCTCAGGCGCCAGTTCTATTAATGAATAGAACAATATAACAAAATATATAATACTAAATTATTACAGAGACTCTATATTTAAATTTATGTTCAGCTCAGCTCAGTGGGAGGCTATAGGCTGTTCATAAGATATATGATAATAAATGAATAAAAGAAGAAATATTATAAAACATTCAATATAATGTAAATTCCTTTGTTAATTAATTGTATGATAAAGAATCATAATGTTTACTTAGTATAGTCTATTAAAATATACTTTAAACTTAATTTCTTCCTTCATCCAAGTATAACACATATCAGCTTGCTATAATTATATTCTTAAACAATTATATGACTTGGCATATTATAATCTAAACATCTAGCTTAACGCCAGTCAAGAAATAAATAATAATATCTCAGGGAATTTTAACAAACACAGTTGAATTAATAAACTACATCGGCCTATAAGTTATAATTCTAAAGTATGACAAAAATGTAATAAAATAGATTGACTAAAATATTTTACTGTGTTTCAATAGTAAGATAATGACAAAAATAGGGTATTTTAATCTCATATCATCATCTCACAAATATACTGACCTGGCAACCTTTCTAGTACGTTTATTAAGTGGCAAATACTCTTTATAATATTTGGATTAAGAAATACAATATTGTCAGACACTAGCAAATTTAACATTATAACTCTAAAATAATATATCTGTTTTATAATAGATTTATGAAATGTGGAAATGTGGAAATGGAAATACGAATGTACACAAGAATAACTCAAGACACAGATTTTAAGATTTTAAATAACTAAAACAAATCATTTATTACAATAAACAAAATAAAATTGGTTTAACATAATATTTTCAAATGAGTTCTTTGTTTTACAGACTTTTAAATTATTAAATAAACTTTGAACATCAGTTTTTTTTTTTTTTTGGATTGTCCCTACTATCAAAGCGAATTAATAATAAAACTTAAATATCCCGACTTTGAACACATACTTTGCTTGCATGTTTCATCTATATGACCATAAATAAATGACATTATATTATTAACACACAAAAAAAATATAGATACTTTCGAGAGGATATTACTGTTGATTAACAGTAATAAATCAAATCATTTATATTTGGCTTTCAGCAAAGCAACTTTCTATAATTGACTAATAATCAATCACCTTCAATTATGTATATCGTTCATTCATAGCAACAAATCATGTTTATTCTGATGATTTGATGATTTGTAACATTTATTTGAATAAATACACTGTATTTTAAAATATTTACTTCCCGTTTTAATCTTAATACTTTATACTTCTATTAAATGAATGTAGTATATTTCAAAAGCATTTATTTCTCATTTTAATTTCAATAATTCTATACTTTATATACGCGATATTATTTATATTACGCGTGTGTGTATACGTTCAAGCAGCAATAATATAAAACAATTTTTTAAAACTCTCCATTCATTAAGAAAATATCATATAATTATTTTATTTCGAACAATGTCGTAATTCATCAATAAATACGACACTAATACTACATCAAGAGTTAATCTAACAATTTATCTAGCCACATATTAATTTACACAAAGCTATATTTTTTATGATTATATATATTATACGTTACAAGGGGAATCTACATGAGGAGCAGATAACTCTTACCGAACACTTCTACAATAATTCATTACCAAGAATCCAAGGAAAACGTCACATAACTTCCTAAACATCATTTAATCATATTTCAACAATAACTCATTTACTTCTAAATACATTATCGTGGGGATTTAATTCCTCTTCACCAGGGCCCTAAGAACATCACTTCAAAAAAATATCATTAATCATACATGTATAAAATAAACTAGGCTCTACTCATGGAAAATTATCAACATATATTAAATAAGCAAGATCTTTTATCCCTATAAACATTACAACACAATCAGATTTCTTTCTATTTTCATAGCTTCTCTAAATATTGAATATTATAAATGCACACTGGCAGATAAATACATACAGATAATATATCAATCCATTCAAGTCAGTAGAATATGACAGTGTACGAAATTTATGCATAAATTTATTCACAAACTATACTTTATCAAACAAATATTATAATTGTGCAAAACAAACACACACCTGCGAATAAAAAGTATATATAATATTAACTTTAAATTACACACTAAGCATGTAATACGATAATTAAATATTTCATTAAGGCATAACTTTTAATTTAATAAACTTTAGATTACTTTTTAAAATTTAACGGTTCTAATTATTAAGAACGAACTTTTTTTATATCTAACAAACTATTTCTATTATAAGTTTGTTGATTTAAACAAAGAACAAAATTTTCACTTTGAGACAATAAAGTATACAAAATAAATGTAAACCTCTCTAATAATACATTAAAAAAACATTTCTTTCTTTTATCTTCATAAAAGAATAATAATACCTGTTTAAACACAATCAATTTTTACCAGTGTACTCCTCACTTAGATACGCTTCAGAGACGGTCTCGAAAATCAAAATAACACTGATTATAAATGAACATAATAATAAATAAACTTATCTACCTATCATATATATTAATTATGACAAGCAATAAAAAAATAAAGAAACAAAGGTTATTAGTTTTGTAATTTAAAATAAAAGTTCACTTGCAAAGCTCGGTTCCAGGTTGATGAAATAATATGGGACATATTCCAAACTGAATTTAAACTAAAATGCACTTCTGCAGTATAACTTAAAAAAATATAAGCATAACTTAAATATGCCCAGCCCCTTTCAGTGTTCATAGCATATCCATTCGAGGTACCAAATCATACACAAGCAGTGAATTTCTCCTTTATTATACTGAAAATATAAGACATTCTCCATGCAGTTCTGGATTAAATACACGATTATCCTTAGTATTTTTCTGAATAGCATTTAATAATACTTTAAATTGTCCTTAGCAATTTCATAATTAATAATGCTTTATTTTATATTCCATCCCTATTGAAGAGAACAAAAATTGCCCGCATTTCTGTCCTTCTATTCAATTTAAACAGAAGTAGCTTACTTTTTATTTCCTTAATTTAAAAATACATATTAGCTCCAGAAATATCAAATAAATGAATACTGTTATCTCCTTATGATGAACTTAAACATAGTGTGATCTATCAAAATTGACATATCCTTAAGGTATAATCTTCACAAAGAACACCACACAAAAAATAGTGAGAAATTAAAATATATTCTATAGAACAGTTCTGCATGCGTTTTCCATATATATAAAAAAAAAATACATTGCTTAATGATACAACAATAATATTTATGTAAACCATTCTTATTTAAAATGGCAATTAAATGAAATAATATAGACTGGACATTATTAACATACATTTTTAAAAGAGTAATAGTTATAAAGGGATTAATTCAGAAATGTTTAAATCGAAGAGAGTTAATCAAACTGACGTACCTTTTTTAAAACCTTAGAATTGCATTTTTTTAAATTAATTTTTTCCATAATAAAGTTCTGAAGCTCCTTTGGATGTTTTTACTCTAAAGTCTTTTCAAAGTCAATTTGACTTAAGCAGATTGGCTTTAATTTTTACAATACATGAACCACTGTTTACTGGTTACAATTACATTACAAAGTGCCAATCTTACACTGGAAATCTTTTTTTAAAAAAAAACTACCTTTAGCAAAGTTAATTTGCCTTTTTCAAGGTTACTCCCATGCATCTTGCTAACTAACTAATTACATATGCAAAAACAAATCTTTTCAAAAAAAAAAAATCATTTTGATTTTTAAAACTAAATGAAGACAAGAAAAAAAAATACAAATAATAAAATAAATAGCTTTTACAAACTTGAAAGAAAAATGAATATTAATTAACTATCAAATAAAAATGATTAATAATTTATTCAATTTATAAAATAATTCATTGATCTAACTATCTATTAATCATTGGAAAGAAATATATATTTGTTAATTATTTAAGTTAACTACTGTAATTTAAATGTTTTTATTGTGAATGTACTATTGTTTGCTGTTATTAAAGATGAAAAGGAAATGAAACATAATGCAGAATCATATATGCATACACATGTACTACAACCTAAATATTGAACCATCTTAACTAAATATAATTGAAACTGCTATTAACTGTTGACAAAAAGGATAAGAATTAATGAATAAGGATATTTGAAACCATTCAAATAATACTACAATAATATAAAATAACTTTGCATCTTTCCAACAAGATGTATCAATTCCACTAATAAACAACCCTCCTTCCTTACATTAAGTACCTCATTAACCACAATAATACTAATAAATACTTATAAAGTTGTATATAAACTGCATAAGCAATCCATATTTAAGCTTTAAACAATCTCCAGCAAAAACTTTTAAAATTCTAAGGCTATTTCATTTTTTTCTATACAATATAACTATTTAATGCAGATACAAAGTATCTTAAACCCTTGTGCCCATTCAGATGGCCACAATATATATATATATATATATATATATATATATATATATATATATATATATATGTGTGTGTGTGTGTGTGTGTGTGTGTGTGGTTTTAAGAGCATGCATCATCACATTTCCACTAGATTTGGGAGATCACCCCAAATGTGCAGGAGCAAGATGATTCATTATATAATCAGACCCAATACTTAAATAGAATGGTTGATGAAAGGCATTTAACTATGTCTTACAGATAATATTGCAGGTTTATCAATAAAATAATAACTCAATAATAATCAAGACAGTAATATGTTATAATATACAATCATGCATATGAAGAAGGTCACATAAGACACTAAACATATCTCTGAATAATAGAGGAACAAATTAGCATGTTGGAATAGTTTATTCATATTTTTCCATAGACTTATCCATTAAAAGTGCCTGAAATTGATTCCCAGTAGAAAAAGCATCTACTTTGTGAGGGATAATCAGGAGTGGGTCTACACATTATGAAGATCCCAATGTTTATGGCAAAGCAAGAAAATTAATGAATTAAACGATTGTAAAAATACCTTTATAACACCTATAACATCTGGATACTTCATGTCACTAATGACTACCATAAGCTAATTAATTCCTGTTTAAAATAATATGCTATCAGACAATGTGATGCATAGATACAAACTCTCTGGGCAGTTAACCTATTCCAGATAAATATAAAATGGGTCATGAGCTAAAGGGCATAAATAACTCTTTCCCACATTTCTAAAATATCTCCCTACATTTCAATAATGATTAATGCACATACAGTTTGACATATTGTTTATATAAAATAATATTGCTGATCACACACATGCTGATAATATCTTGAATATTAAATTCATTTATGATAGATTTTACTTAAATAAGTTAGCAAGACATATTTCAATGATTGATTAAGGTTTTAAATTATAGTTAGCAAGGGTAACTAAGTACAGGATTTAAAACTTCATTTGTCATTTAAATAGCAAATAATATTATAGGAAGAATTTGTATAATACCAAGTGAGTTTTCTTAAGAATAATTAACTGTCATGTAATATTTATATTTCCAACAATTCATTAGGAGAAAACTATGAGTGGTAGAGTTAAGCTATTCACTGGGTTGATACCAACTTGGCATATTAAATTGATCAAATGACAAATTTAAAAAAAAATCAATCTAAATTGCTGCACTAAAGTTAAACCAAAATGAATACAGCTTTAAATTAGTTGCATAGACATTAATGAATATTTGCAGAAATAGCTTTGAAGAAACAAGAATATAAAGCTTACAAATATATTGTTAAATTGAAATGTTATATTAATAAAAGTTCAATGATTGGTGGCACTGCACACATTTACCTTGGCCAACTTCTTATCACCAAAGCAGTTAGTCAGTGGATCATGACCATGTACTGGTTTTGTTGGAAACAGGCATCATCTGGTAATTAAAGTTCAAATTCAGGCAAGTAATCTCCTTTGAACAGTTCACTTAATTGGGCCCAGATTTTTCAGGCTTTGGCATCCCAAGCAGGAATACAAGACTTCCAGGGGGCTGGGAAAGCAAATTGTCATTTCTTTTATTCTGACTTAATTTTATTTCACAAATTAAACTCATGTGGATTATGTTAGCACTCTAAAATAAAAATCAAAGAAAAAAATCCCTGATAGCCAAAATTTTAGCTATTTATACATGATGAACCTTTGTTTCCCTTTCATTTTAGTTTAGATGTTAAATCTTATTAAATTCTTGCTAGCCATTGTCTCAAACTCAGTATACTTGATCACACCTTAAATTGACTCACATTTTTATATATGGTAATGAAAAACCAATCAATTAGCCAAGTAAAATTTGAATAGAAATGTAATGTATCTGCCCTGTGAGAGGAACCACAGGGACAAACATCATACAAAAAATTACTAATGTGAATTAGCTTCATTTCACAAATAAACAACCAATATAAAAATTACTAACTACTAAGATTTATTTAGTTAATTGAATTAAATGTTTACATCAGTTTAACTTAAACCCTACCTAGAGCCCTGAAGGAGTACTAAATAAAAGATCGGGAGGATCCATTATATTTACCCTAGTCGGACTTTTGAATCTTCAGATCCAATAATCTGTGTTTTTCTCCTTTGTAGGTCCTGATGAGCAAAATAAAAGTCTTAGCTCTGATCTCAATCAGGAAACAAGAGCAAAAGATGCATACTCTTCTCCTACACAGTTTATATAGTCCTACCTGTTTTCTTATCAGTTCATTTTAATCTCTGTTTCTCATTTAATTAAACATGCCTCTTTATCTCTGTACTTATCTTTTCCAATTACCCTATTATTATCTTTCAAAATGTTATAATTATTTCCATTCTACATATTATTAAAGTTTGAATTTCTAAATATTTCTATTTACACAAATTTAAGTTTAACACACACACACACAGACACACACACATATATATATATATACACATACACACACACATATATATATATATACACACACACTTCTGGAGTAATATTTACAAAAGTTATAATTATTTTACCGTTAAACACAACACTTCCACCACTTACTCCAGAAGTCAACTGTTTTCCCCACAAACATAGTCGTTTAAATGGAGAGACTTTCTTTTATTGTGTATGGATCTAGGCAATTTTTCTTTTCCCCCTTCATGTTGAAAATCTCTTCTTTTTCATCTCCACCTAGGGTGTCTTCTGGTAATTCCTGCTCTGTGTTATTGTTTATTTCCTGTGGTTATAGTTGCTCAAAAATATCCATGTGCATCTCTTCCAGTTCCCTTTTACATATGTGATTCACATGTTGTTTATATTTTAATCCATTATGTCCTGTAATTCTATATATTTGCTGTGATATTACTTTCTCAATTGTTCCTTTTACCCACACTTTACAAATAACATATCTTATCCATACTGGATCACGTATTCCAAACAATTTTTGAGCTGTTTCTTTGCACACAATTTTTTGAGCAGTGGAACACAAAACATCTAGTTTAATTCTTAGCTTTTCCCCACATAGTAGTTCTGCTGGTGATTTCCCAATCGCCATTGGTGGTATTGAATTCTGGTTGGAAGGGGGTAAATGTTAATGCATATTTTACTATTTTAGTTATTAAGTAAAATATTGTATATACATATATATATACGTATATATATATATATTGTAACGATATATAAATATGTCGTTACATTAATTTAAAATAAAAACTTAAAAGTTCGCAAATAAAAGTAAAAAACTAAACACTAAAATTAAAACATTGTTAAACGTGTATACATTCGCACAGATGTTAAACTTTAAAAATTTTTTTTTTTCATAAACAAAAAAAAAAAAAAGTATTTGAATGTATTTTTTTTAAATAAAAAAAAATACAAGATTGAAATATAAAAATATTTTAATAAAAAAATAATGTAAGTTAAAATAAAAACAGGTATTAATTAATTCCTGTAATCTATAAATGGAAATGATTGTTTATTAATTATCTAAAAGCTGTTTAATTAAAAAGTCAGATGGAAAGTTAGATAAAAGAAAGAGATTTTAGCTTGACAAATGGAAGCACTAAGCCTTGGCCCGGACCATAACGAAAAAACAGATTAGTGACGTTTTGTTCAGTGAATCCTTGTGGATGATATAAAAAGAAAAAAATATTGAGTTGGGGAGCTTTTTTCAACTTGATTTTGGTGGGTCTGGCGACAAGACGCACTTGTCGTCCTCACTCACTTATTTAAAAATGCAAAGACTGTGATACCAGGACAGAACCAGCAACTGCCACCTCCAAAACATCAGACCGGTCTTCCAGGAAAGTCTGCGTGGGAATTGCCAACAGGAACAGGGACTTCTCTACCGTAAGCAATAGAACTGAACAATTGTAAAAATCATAACCTTAATTAAGAACTTTAAAGATTGCTAAGTAAATTTAAATTTTATAAAAAGGAACTTTTCTCTGACTTATGTGTCAACTAAATTGATAATGGTTAATTTTATATCTTTCCCGATTGTTAAAAGAATCATTTCCCTTTTAATATTTTTTTATGTGTAGTAATATTTTATTGTAGAAATTATTAAATGCATTACATTTAAGTTGTCTATAGACGTTTGCATGGATTCGTTTGCGGTTAATTAGATTTTGGTTTTCATATTTGATCAAAATATATAGACATTCGATAAATAATGATACCTTACGGTGAGTATCTAAAATGTATTTATTCGGATGTCTTTTAAGTTATTGGTGACAATGCAAGTATCTTATGGTGAATACTATTGGGTTACTTATAAGTTTCCCTCTGCGATTGTCGGTATCAATAATTTTGTAGTTTGATCGTTTATGTTTATTTTGAAATGTTTTTGACCGTGGAATCTGTGTAATCGATCTATACCCAACATTTTTAAATAAATCTGTGCGAACGTATATAAATGTTAAAATTAAGTCGGGCGCGAATGGCTATATAGTTTTGTAAAGTTGTATTAAGGGAGGGAAATCTTAGGTGATTCATTTCGTAGTTGAATTGGTTCAATGGATTGGATATATTTGTGTAATTAGTAAATGTAGTATGAGATCCGCTACGGGAAGGATTATAGATATACGCCACACACCCTCTGTTTGCCTATGGATGGGTTTGTAAGTCGGCAGAAGACCGCAGTCCATTCCTATGGAGTTTTTAGTTTATTGATCTACTTGCCCACAGATGTCACATTCCTGTTGGTGGAGAGTCAATGTCTTCTCTATTTCTACTTATTGTTCAGATGTACATTCCTGACAATATAGTATTTTGTGTTGTCGTATCATGCTACATTGAATACATGAATGTATCAGATGGATTGGCGCCAGTTGATTGCGAAATTTGTTGCCTAGGGTTAAATCAGGGAAGAATATTTTCCTTTCAAATGCAGACCTATGTAGTCCATTCATACTCGACCCTCTAAATAAAATATTAAACATTATAGCAAGCTATTTTAAATGTAAAATTAAAAACTAAGATAAAAATCTAAATGTTAAACTTATTCCTCGGGTTTAGAATGATTTTATATGTGCGTAAATAAATATTTTTCTGTGTTAATTTCTGGCATTGGCTTTTATTATTTTATTCTTTTATATTTAAGATATAAAATTTATAGATTTTTATCTCGGCGTCTCCGCTGAGCTAGTGACAATGGGCTAACGATCTAAATATGTAAATAATGTGGAATCCTAACAGCGCGTATCTGCCTACTTTATAAATTTTTCTAGGCTCAAATGCCTAGATGGCGCCCTTTGGTAGTGCGGTGCGGTGCGATGCGATCTCCCACTTCGTTTGGATCGTTATAATTGGCGTCCCAAGTGTGGCCTTACCTCAGAGATTGACCCTGAGAAGGGGAATTGATGCTGAAATTTCCTATCTTGAATAAACACGAGTGCCCTGAGAATGTTAAAAATAAATGAAGCCCGTAATATTTTTTCTGAAATCAGAATATATTGTTTGTATTATATAAAGTTATGAATTTTGTGTAAAAAGTGCTGCCAGTAAGAAAAATTGCGCATATGTAAAGAGAAATACGAGGAATAAAAAGTAATAAATAAAACGTAATAATAATTATAAATCATAATTTTTTTTAAAAAAAAAGTCTTGTTAAATTAAAATCTAATCGTTCAACTTGCCTAAGTAATAGTTAAAGGTAGAAGAAATGAAACTTGGAAGGGAGGGGGCAGAAATTTAGCTGGTAGTAAGGAATCATCAGTCAACTTTTTTTTTATCATTATATTTGTAATTACTGTTTTGTCTTTTAAAAAAAAAAGTTTTGTCCTTTTGAAATTTCATATATAACAAATTTGTATAACGTAATTACTAACACTAAGTAAATTCTTTTTTTTTTTTTTTTAATTTTTTTTGTTTTTTGAGGAAGTTTACTGATATGTAACGATATATAAATATGTCGTTACATTAATTTAAAATAAAAACTTAAAAGTTCGCAAATAAAAGTAAAAAACTAAACGCTAAAATTAAAACATTGTTAAACGTGTATACATTCGCACAGATGTTAAACTTTAAAAATATTTTTTTTCATAAACAAAAAAAAAAAGTATTTGAATGTATTTTTTTTAAATAAAAAAAATACAAGATTGAAATATAAAAATATTTTAATAAAAAAATAACGTAAGTTAAAATAAAAACAGGTATTAATTAATTCCTGTAATCTATAAATGGAAATGATTGTTTATTAATTATCTAAAAGCTGTTTAATTAAAAAGTCAGATGGAAAGTTAGATAAAAGAAAGAGATTTTAGCTTGACAAATGGAAGCACTAAGCCTTGGCCCGGACCATAATGAAAAAACAGATTAGTGACGTTTTGTTCAGTGAATCCTTGTGGATGATATAAAAAGAAAAAATATTGAGTTGGGGAGCTTTTTCAACTTGATTTTGGTGGGTCTGGCGACAAGACGCACTTGTCGTCCTCACTCACTTATTTAAAAATGCAAAGACTGTGATACCAGGACAGAACCAGCAACTGCCACCTCCAAAACATCAGACCGGTCTTCCAGGAAAGTCTGCGTGGGAATTGCCAATGGGAACAGGGACTTCTCTACCGTAAGCAATAGAACTGAACAATTGTTAAAATCATAACCTTAATTAAGAACTTTAAAGATTGCTAAGTAAATTTAAATTTTATAAAAAGGAACTTTTCTCTGACTTATGTGTCAACTAAATTGATAATGGTTAATTTTATATCTTTCCCGATTGTTAAAAGAATCATTTCCTTTAATATTTTTTATGTGTAGTAATATTTTATTGTAGAAATTATTAAATGCATTACATTTAAGTTGTCTATAGACGTTTGCATGGATTCGTTTGCGGTTAATTAGATTTTGGTTTTCATATTTGATCAAAATATATAGACATTCGATAAATAATGATACCTTACGGTGAGTATCTAAAATGTATTTATTCGGATGTCTTTTAAGTTATTGGTGACAACGCAAGTATCTTATGGTGAATACTATTGGGTTACTTATAAGTTTCCCTCTGCGATTGTCGGTATCAATAATTTTGTAGTTTGATCGTTTATGTTTATTTTGAAATGTTTTTGACCGTGGAATCTGTGTAATCGATCTATACCCAACATTTTTAAATAGATCGGAAGAGCACACGTCTGACGTATATAAATGTTAAAATTAAGTCGGGCGCGAATGGCTATATAGTTTTTGTAAAGTTGTATTAAGGAGGGAAATCTTAGGTTATTCATTTCGTAGTTGAATTGGTTCAATGGATTGGATATATTTGTGTAATTAGTAAATGTAGTATGAGATCCGCTACGGGCAGGATTATAGATATACGCCACACACCCTCTGTTTGCCTATGGATGGGTTTGTAAGTCGGCAGAAGACCGCAGTCCATTCCTATGGAGTTTTAGTTTATTGATCTACTTGCCCACAGATGTCACATTCCTGTTGGTGGAGAGTCAATGTCTTCTCTATTTCTACTTATTGTTCAGATGTACATTCCTGACAATATAGTATTTTGTGTTGTCGTATCATGCTACATTGAATACATGAATGTATCAGATGGATTGGCGCCAGTTGATTGCGAAATTTGTTGCCTAGGGTTAAATCAGGGAAGAATATTTTCCTTTCAAATGCAGACCTATGTAGTCCATTCATACTCGACCCTCTAAATAAAATATTAAACATTATAGCAAGCTATTTTAAATGTAAAATTAAAAACTAAGATAAAAATCTAAATGTTAAACTTATTCCTCGGGTTTAGAATGATTTTATATGTGCGTAAATAAATATTTTTCTGTGTTAATTTCTGGCATTGGCTTTTATTATTTTATTCTTTTATATTTAAGATATAAAATTTATAGATTTTTATCTCGGCGTCTCCGCTGAGCTAGTGACAATGGGCTAATGATCTAAATATGTAAATAATGTGGAATCCTAACAGCGTGTATCTGCCTACTTTATAAATTTTTCTAGGCTCAAATGCCTAGATGGCGCCCTTTGGTAGTGCGGTGCGGTGCGATGCGATCTCCCACTTCGTTTGGATCGTTATAATATATATATATATATTACAGTGGCATTGCATATTTTTTTGTATAAATTATGGCATTCAAACTAGAGTCATTTATTTTTAAAGCAGTAAGTTCTATTTCATGTCATTAGTGACATTCATCCATACTGCATTACTGACACATTCTGCCCATCTTTGTGAATTTATATATATATATATTACATGCTTCTAATCTGGAGGTTGTGACAGGATCAAACCCGTAGACTTTCTCCATATGTCCTGTCCCATGGATAGTTGAGCTTCCCATGACTTATTTCATATAAAAAGGCCTCTGGTGGTGATTCCAGTATGCCTGGCACATGCTATGCCTCTCCACTTTTCTCTAAGCATTGCCCTAGAAGGGGTCTTAGACTTCATTTTCATCCAGAAGCACAACATTATCTTTGATTTCTATGCCACTATGTCAGTCCACAATCCTTCATATTATTATTTTTATTGCTTCAAGACCCAGTTTTAATGTTATAATATTAAAATGGCACTCTGCTCAAATATATACACAAATTCCAAATACTACTAATTTTATTAATTAATAATGCTATTTGAATCTTATTATACAATCCTACCATCATAATTTATTATTTCTGTATTTAAGAGTATGTATTTGTCTTGGAAAAAATCAAGCATTCTGTCTTTTAAATGTTAATTAAAGAATTTTCAATAAATATTTTGTCATAGAATCAAATATAATTTTTCAAATGCATTTTATTCATTTTCATGACCTCAGTGGCATGAAAATAGTTTTTGTATATATGTAATGAATCCCGGAACACTCCCTGAAATTATGTTAGTCAGCACATTTCAGAACTGTAAATCAAAGCATTAATAGCAATTTTATGTAATCTTTCTAATAATTGGTTGGCATCTTAATACCATACTCACCAAAGCTGTATGTTAATATATATATACTATTTAGCTAATAAAAGAGCATATGAGAAACATTAGCATAAATTTCAATATGTAATTATCTACTATTTGGTAGACCGCACATTCACACATTCACATAAATGTATATAAATAATTAATCTTGATATTAAACTATTTTTTTTATTTTTTAATTTATTTGAGTTGTTTGAATTCCCCTTTTATCCACTTCCACACATACAACCATCCATATGTCTATTTATGTCATAATGTAGTTAGTTAATATTGAGTCTCATTGTCTTCTCTGCTCTGCTAGTGGGCTGGATTAGAATAAATTCTTTTGTGCCATCATTATATGTTATTCATTAAGTGTTTGATCTGGGGCTTAGGGAATGGGTTTGAATTCAGGTTGATCCCTGACCTAAATATCAGATTTAACTGGGTTTGAAGTACATTTTTTGAGCTCCAGCTCATGTTAGATGGATCAACATGTTTTGACCGGTGAAATAAATATATGAAGACTGTATAGAGAAAAACTTTCAAAAAATCCATTTTGTTTTATTTTTTAAAACAATATGTGGTTAACTGACATTTACAAATCATAGACTTAGCCATTCTAATTAAGAAATACAACAAATCACATAATTTAGAAAATAAATAATCTTAAATTTTATTTTATAAATACATATAATTTTACTGAATACTATAAAGACAAAAAGTAAAACATAAAAGAAAAGAGAATTTTTATAAATTGTAATAAAAAAAAATGATAACCTGCATTTCTGTAAAGCTTATAATAGCTTCTACATTTGAGGTTATATTAGAGTTCAAGAAATATAAATTACTTTCTGGATCTAATCATGATTGATATAATATCAAATTAATTTTGATAAGCCAGTTTCACATTAATATGTTGAACAAAATTAAATTAAAATTGTATTGTCTTTTTCTTGAGTTTAAAATAATCATTTTTAATTGTCAAGATTTCTGATATGTTTTATCATATGAAAGATTCATTAATCTTTTTTTTCTTTGATTTAAAGTTATTACAATTAAAAATACCAAATATGTATTTATTATGATGCAGGAATAATAATAAATGATCAATGTGATATAAAAATGCATCTAAATGAACAAAATAAAGAATTTGAAAGCTTAACAGAGCACATTGCATTTTTATAAAATTTCTAATTTTAATGTGCATCCTGATGCCAGATACTTGAACTTGTCTTTAACAACTTGTAAGTGAAGAAATATAAATGGTGATAAAAACAAAATGTATCACACATAACTACTGCTGCATTAATATATAAATAGGATGCATTTTTATATTTATATTTTATTTTTACTTTTAAAAAACTTATTTATTTATTGTTATGTATAACTTTTTTGAGAATTCCATGACCCTCAAAAATTCTTCAGCAACCTCTCAAATAACAAAACTTAAGAATTACACAATAGTTATTTAGAATATTACCAATAAGATATCTCATTATTTTTTATATTAGCTAAACATATTTCAAAAGCAACATCTTTAACTTATTTCAGAGCCATCTACTGTTGGGTATAGCATATTATTATGTATGGCTATTTAGATCTAAATAATTTTGCAGGTGAATTTGCATGCATTCAAAACCTTATAATATTTTCATATTAAGACTATTAGCTTAAATAGTGCTACATACATTAGTGTCAACTTTAAATTCTGAGTTCACACTAATGAAGGTAAAGGTCAGAAATGGGTTTGGAATATGAATATTATAGCATTTCTATTTTACATCCATTGATTATTTAAGTTTATAATAGATAGCTTTGCAGTAAAGGGAAGAAAAGTAGTCTTAATTATTTAATGTATAAATAGTTACTTGTGGTCATATGGAAGTTCAGCTGCATAGGAAATAATTCAAAAGTTGTAGTTCAATTACAAGATGTATGAAATGGCACTAAAGTTAATTTTGTGATGATGTTTTAATGGCCATCATGTAATAATGACTATTATTAATAGTAACTAGGTGTTATCGCTTTATCATATTTCTCAGTTAATTAATACTTTTCTGAAAGTTTTTGATAGAAACTTAATTATACCAGAAACATGTTACCAATCTGCCAATAAGTAAAAAGATTTAATTTAATTTATTCTTGCCAAAAATTATACTGCTTGAGATATTAGTAAATTAAATTTCATATTGTTAAGGAATATATTGCATCATACATATTATACTAGAATAAGTAAACAATAAAAATTAATAACAGTTTGAAAAAAAAATTATATGCAAATTATTAGCATTATGCAAATATTTTATCAAAAATAAAAACACAACATTTATTATTTAAATATTCCTAATATTAAAGACATAAATTAAAAGGTTTGACAATTTATTAACTTTAAAATAAGTAAAAATAAATAGTAATAAAATAACAAGTGAAATATTTAGAGTGTACAAAAAAGCAATATCAGAAAGAACATCTTAAAGGCCATTTAATAAATGATGCAGGAATAATAAATCACAGAGTTAAAGTTTGTAGCTTTGTGATAGTAATGCATATTTAATAATAATTGATATATATTTTTTAGGACTCTCCTGCATGAAAAGGCATTTATTATTTTTTAGAATAATGGTGTTTCACAGGTATATTACCTGATATAAATTGCTAACTCAATATCAGTTGATATTGGAAGAGATACCGATAAGAAAATGTAAACTGAAAATCAATTATTTTATAATTTATTTGTTAGTTATCTTATTTAAATTCAAATTTATAAAGTATTTATTTGAAAGAGATAGTACTGTAAGACAATTAATTTGATGACTTTTTTGTTTTGATAAACGTGTTTTAGATATTTCCATATTGATAAAAGCTATTTAATAAAGTATTCAGATTTTTTTTTAAAATGTCAATTCAATTTTTTTTTTGCTAATGTGTATAATATCTAAAAACGATTGTATTTTTTTTTTTAAAAAAAAAAAAAAAGGCAATCTAACATTCTAGAAGAAAACATGAAAATATATCAAATAGTTGTAAAAAAAAAATAATAATTGATAGAATAATGAAGAAATTATAAATATAAAGTTTATTCATATTATACTATTTCATCATGGTGGAATGAGAGAAAATATTTTTACAGCAGGTAGAGAATTTGAGGCATTTTAACTGAAACTGATTTTAATCAAGAAAAGATCTATGACATTGTTTTAGTTGTTCATCAATGCTTAATTATAATACACAGCTTAAATTTTGTGGAATGAGAAAATGTGTTATTATTATAAATGAAAAATCTGAAGTACAGTACTTGAAATAAACATTGGTAGTACCAGTAATGGGTATAGCTTCATCTATTTGATTTTTGTAATAATGTTTTTTAAAACTAATTATAGACAGTTTAATTAGTCATAGATCAAAATAACATACAAGTTTGGCAGCAGAAATCTTAATTTGATTTAATTAAAAGTAAAAACTAAAATTTCTTCTTGAATTTTGTATTTACAGTAGTATAGTGATTTATTTATCTTTTTCTGTTCAAAAGATGATCTACAGAGGTCCTTTTAATGTTATTATTTTAGTTTATTTATTAATGTTAAAAAGACTGTTGCTTTTTCAACCAGTAATGGAAAAAACTGTTTGACAAAACTTGTATGGTTTATCAACTTGGAAATGTAAACTAATTTAAATATCTTCATAGATTTGAGATAGAGAGTTGGACTTACATATTAAAATGAAGTAGACACTACAATGTGTAGTCTTGCTTTTAACAAGTCGAAAGCTATGGTATTTTATCTCAATGAAATGATTACTGCAATTAAAATTAACTATATATGTTATTTTGTATAATTTATTCTATGGAAGACAGCTTATCAATATGACAGTGTTAGAAATATTTCATTTAAATATTGTCTGTAAAATTTTTAAAATACAATGGTAAAAACAGAAGTCAAGTAATATGTTTTTTTATTTTATTTTGGTGGATGTAATACTAATGTGTCTATTAGAATAAAATTATATTATCAGTAGATTGTGAGAAATGAATTGAATGAACAATACAAGATTTCCAAAAACTATTTTATAAGGAACTTGAGTATAATGTTTAGTAGATCTTGTTTACATTATAAAAATATCTTACAGATGTTTTAAAAAAGTAAAATGGTATTATTTTCAGTGGGAGGATTTGACAATTAGATATGATATTGATTCTTTCAGGGAAAAAAGTTTGCTGCAGAATTTAAAAGATAATATTACAAAATATCTAATGAATACAATAATGGACCAGCATGTTGTATATGTAAACATATTTATAATTCATGGATTGCTTTGTATAATCATCATAAAACTTATTAATGATATCATTGATAATATTATTTAGTTTGTTTTTTTCTCTTTTGAAATTGTAATAGTCATATATATTTATAAGTGAGTGCTTTGTTAATAATGATAAAGTTTACATAATTAAAAAAAGCATATTTTTGAAATTATACATACATTTATTTTCAAACATTTTATAAATAATTAAATTGCATTATTTAATGACTCAGAAGTATTTAATAAATTTGATTTGGTCATTATATAGAAGATAGAAACTTCTAATTTTGATTCACAAATGAAAATTTGGTAAAATATAAAAAATAAATTAAATAACTAATCCGTATTGTCAACGTTTAATTATATATTTTATTCTTAGAAACACTTAGACATTGTTATTATTAAACATATTATTATTAACAGTAAGTATATTATTAGTAAATATATAATTGGATGTTTAAATTATTGAATAATAACATTAGCATTATTAATATTACAATACACACACGCATATATATATATAACAAAATTTAATTTAGGGTAATTAGTTGTAATTTGGCAGATGTTTAAATAGCCCAGACAATTTCCAAAGGTGTGAAAATGATTTAAGTTTAACTGTGGGAAGTTTAGTTAAACACTGTAGACCCATCATTTCATTTTTTTTTTCTTCATGCAAATGACAAAATAAATGTGACTAATCAATAGAAAGAAAAGAAATGTGACATTTGAAATGTACCTGCCACCAAAATTTCTGTTCGCTTTCATAGAAATAAATTGTAACAAAAATTATTTTAATGTGCTTAACGATTGTTAACAGAATAACTATTTATTTAATATATACTTTCTTGGATTAAAAAATAAATAAGCAAGAAATTTAGATATCTATATATTAAAACTAACATCATAAATATTAATGTAAAAATATGATCATCATTCTTCTTTTAATTATATGCATGAATTTGATGATATATATGTAAAATTCTTTTTTACAAAAATAAAAAATAAAAAAAGAAGGAAAACTAATCTTTAAAAATAAAATTAAAAAAAAAATGTCTTTGATATTTAATCTAATTTCCCAAACGTTTTAGGAAAGAGTATTATAGCAATATTATCCTTAGTAATTTAGATAAAATATTAAAAGTAACTCCCCCTCCTCATTTTGTTTAAAAGTAAAAATAAGTATCTTTTTTAAAAATGTAATTTTATAATATATTGACTATTTGAAGTTTTTTTTTTAGTAATCATATATAAAAAATGAAATAGCCATTTAAATTTCGACTGCAAGGCATAGTCTGTTCCTTTATTCTCTGCTTACAAAATTATATCTATGTTTTGGACTGTAATTAAAAATAGAAAATATCTTATTAATAACCATTATTGAATTGATACCTGAATGATGATGGAATAGCTGCTTTGAAAAAGATATTCCAATCATATTTAGAATCTATAAAAACTTTCAAGATTTATCCAACATGAAATAGAAAACCCAGTTCATGAGATGAATAAATCAATATATTAAAACTTAAATAGAAATAATAGCTTGAAGTCACTCATAAATTGTTATATTTATTCAAATTCCAGAAAAGAGACAAAGACAAAAAGGTTATGAATGAGTTTGCAGTAGATGTGAAAACAATATTTGAACCACAATACAGCCACATAATATATATTTTTTCATATGTCAAATGCTTTGACCGGGAAGTGAACCCCAGCCAACTTTTTGGAAGGCAGCTATGCTAACATCTTTTCACATGACATCTTGTAGATTCTTTTAATCTTTTATGAAGCAAACTGTTTTTTATTAAACAAATGTAATATGAAGGAAATTGTTTTTTTTTTTAACAAAAATAAGCATTATATATTTATGTATCTACACTGTTTTATTTTCATCCATGTCTTATAATTTAAATAATAGATATTACACATCTTCATAGTTTTATTAGGATTGATTTTGGAATATAATCAGATTTCATTTCTCCATTATCTTAAAATACTTTTTAAAGAAATGAGTAACTAACTAATCAACTGCTTCTCTTTCCCTACCCAATAAAAATCTTTCTTACAATTGTAGATTTAATATTGTTATGTAGAGCAAGTTGAATATCACATAACAAATTGTTCTTGCTAGTTTACTGTAATATTTTCATTAAAATATGATCTTTTTTTAAGTATGAAAAATATATTTTTTATGTTATGTAAATAGGAGAAATATATATTGCTTTTGTATGGTAAATAGGTCAGTCATATTTTTAACAATTCTATATGAAATTAATTTAGTTAATGTAATTTATTTTGTTATGATGAGTGATTAATGCAGAAACAAAATACATCAAGATTAAACTCATGCACATTATCAAACTGATAATCACAGTTAACCAAAACTTTTTAGTCATTTTTCTCATATCACTGGATGAAAAAATGCCTTTTCCATTGCTTGAACACTAATTAACAAACTAAACTTTATAAATTCAATCTAAGTCATTATATGCTGGAAATTGTTCTTTGAATTGTCAAGAATATAAAATCATCAACATCTGAAAGTCTGATTCATAATCTTTATATATAATTGCTTTAGTGTTCATTCTAATAGAAAAGAAAAGCAAAATTAGAGTAAATGTACATACTTATTTAACACGAAAATTCATTTTTACTGTCTCAGATTTTCCATGCACGAATGCTATTTTTTTCACAATGCAAAAGTCAAATAAATATATATGAACAACTAATTATTGAAATATTGCAAAAAAAATTTTGATTAATGCTGAAAAAGATTTGAAAAAAAAAAATTAAAAGCAATATATAAATGTACTTTTTTTAAATTTTATTTTATTTAAAAAAAACATGACTATATTGTTTTTTGATTCTCAATAGCCATATTAATAAGCACTTATACATAATTGAAATTAATTTATTTAATAGAAACACTTTAAAGTTATTTTTGTAGACTTTCTAAAATGATGTTAATAATAATAATAATATAACGTTGTAATTCAAATCTAAATCGAAAATTTTGCGTGCGAAAAATATATTTGTAAAATAATATAGGCGCTATTGCAGAATAATAGATTTCATTTTGTTTTTAAGTAAAAAGTAGCTTTGCAATCAGGTGCAATAGCGCCTATATTATTTTACAAATAATAATAATAATAATAATAATAATAATAATAATAATAATAATAATAATAATAATTATTATTATTATTATTATTATTATTATTATTATTATTATTATTATTATTATTATTATTATTATTATTATTATTATTATTTTTATTATTATTATTCAGCAGCAAATAGTTCACCTGTTCAGAGTCAAGACAACAAGCTCCAGAGTTTTACAAATAGAGAGAATTAAAAACCTAAAGCTGAAAAGGTAAAAGAAAAACTTCTCTGTACACACTTTATTCAATTCAGAATTAATTCTCACCTTTTTTCAATGTTCGGTGATAATTTTCATTGAAAATTTTAATAAAAATCCAATTATTAAACGATAATTTTAAAAACAATATGGCAACAGAGATATCATATGATCAGATGTCTCCATAGTAATCCTGCAGCAAGCAGTTCACTTGTTCAGTCAACATAACAAGCTCCATTGTTTTATTTTAAAAGTACTAAAAATCTAAATCTATCAAGATGCAATTCATGCTGAATAGTATTTTTTTATTTTACCATTATATTATTCCTTCTAACTATTATTTTTCCATTTCCCAAATTACAATTCACTGAAGTAGATTTTTTCATTTTCCCAAGATGCACTTTATGCTATCTAGTATTTTTCAATTTTCTCAATATTCTTACTGAACTAGTTATTTCCATTTTTCCAAGATCCAATTCATGCTGACTAGTATTTTTATTTTTCCAAAATGCAATTTCTGCTGGACTAGCATTTTTTCATTTTCCCAAGATCTAATTTCTGCTTATTAGTATTTTTTTCCAAGATACATTTCATGCTAACTAGTATTTTTCTATTTTCCCAAGATGCAATTAATGCTGACTAGTATATTTCCATTTTTCCAAAATGAATTCATTCTGAATTAATATTTTTTTTCCAATTTTCATAAGATACAATTCATGCTGAAATAGTATTTTTCCACTTTCCCAAGATGCAATTCATGCTGACTACTATTTTTTCATTTTTCCAATGAAGAATTTATGCTGAGTTAGTATTTTTCCATTCTCACACGATGCAATTCATGCTAACTTGTATTTTTCCATTTTTCCAAAATACCATTCATGCTGATTAGTATGTTTCCATTCTCCCAACTTGCAATCCATGTTGAATGAGTATTTTTCCATGTTCCATTTCATACTGACTAGTATTTTATTATTTTTTTATATTAAAATTATGTAACAAATGAGCAATAAGATCTAGCTACAAAAACAATCGCACTTTCCTCAAATGAGCTCAATTTTTATGGGACCCTATGTCAACTTAATACCAACTTCAACCCCTCCTCCATATTTTTCATTCATAATGTCATGTGTTTCCATATACTTTTTTCACTATCATATTTAAAATTTCTATGTAAATCTAATTTGACATGCATCTTGTTATGCAATAATTTTTTTCCAATTACTGTAAATCATGTTTTCCTTCCTATCAAGATGATAGGATTGTAAACCTTTATTACATATGAAGTATTATGAATCAATTTCTATTTAAGACTGAAATGTAACTTATATAATCTTTTTTGAGTCTCAATACAGTTTACCCATTGAAACATAATAATAATAATAATAATAATAATAATAATAATAATAATAATAATGATGATGATGATGATGATGATGATGATGATGATAAAAGAATTATTGTATAGATTAATCAAGAAAACTTATTTAGCCTCAAGATTATCAATTAGTTATTGATGCTTTTTTGGCAATATCAAAAGATAATGTTAACTCTATTTATAAGGATATAAACATTTTATTTGTATTCTTCATTAAATTAACCTTTTCGATGAAAGTTACGGAGACGCCACGTCTTTTGAAAATTTTTTGTCTGTATGTGACGCGATGTGATGCATTTAATGTTTGCATGCGCCATCTCTTGGTCAATTTTGGTCGCAATTTCTTCATTTTAGACTTATTTGATAGGAAATTCATGCTTTCAATTTTAGTTCTAAAAACATCCGCATATAGCGTAATACTTTTTCAAAAAAATCAATAATTTTGACAGCCAACTTGTTACACCCCTCTGTCTTTGTTCTCTGATTGGATACTACCAAATCTTCTAGGCATGTTTCTAAATGACAGATTCACAAACGAGCAACACTAACAAAGACAATTCACGTTATATACATTCGTAATGATTTTGTTGTAATAATTACATTTATTGCAATTTTTTATGTTCACAAATAATAAAATATAGTTCTCTATCAAAATATAAAGTTTGACTCGGAAAATTTTAAATATTAGAAGAAAAATAATTTGGAGAAATATCCGTAAAAAAAATAATTATTGCTACATAACGTAATCAGGAAATTCCTAAGGCGTGTTTCTAAATGAAGATTCAGACACGACAACGAAGCTGTGTACATTCGAATTGAAGTAAATAATAACATCTATCGTAATTTTTTACATTCATAAATAAGATTTGATGTTACTTTATGGAAATATAAAGTTTGATTTGGAAAATTTTAAATTTTACAAGAGAAATAAGCAAACTGGAAATAAAAAGAGAATTACTCGACCACTGTTGATCTGAATAACGGCACAATCATTGGTTGAGTTATAATTCTTTTGTTTTACTGCTACCTATTTTTTTACACATTTTTCTTATATTTTTCGACAGTTATTAACATTATTTTTATTTTTTCATTACATTTAACCAATTTGAATCTAAAATTATTCAATTTTTAGAAGCTGAATTAAAAAAAATCAGTGTATTTTAGATTAATATTTTAACAAAAGAACTGATTGCAAATGACACAGACCAATCACATTGTTCTCAGATTTAAGTAGAGGGCCAATAACTAAAAGAATCAGTTTAAGTAGAGGGCCAATAGCTAAAATCGTCAGTGAAAAGGTTAAAATCCATGAAAATACTTTTGTGGTGATTGTTAATTAGGTCATAATGCTGATAAGAGAATTAAAACTACAAACAATAATATTCTTTTAAGTAGACCCTATTAATATGAGCACATACTTTTGTTTTGAATTTAAAACATATGATTTATGACAAGGAAAAATAACTTACATTAATGTTTTATAATTTAACACAAAAATTTTCTGTAAGTTTATATATATATAACTTTTGATTAAAAATATAAAGAAATAAACAGGGAAATATTTTTTTTATCCAATATACATACAATCTAACGAAATCATTGAAACATAATTTATTATATATCACATAGAGAATATACATATATAAAGCACATCCAATATATATATATATATATATAATGTCTTGATAAGATTTTTATTTAGTATTTATTTGAGACACAAATTAAAAATAAATATTTTATTTATTTTAATTTTGATAATATATGTAACTATCATCTAGAAAAATAAAGTAAAAAATATCTTTCATTGTTTGAGGTTCTATTTTTTAATTCAGAATCTTATAAATGACATTCCATAAATTTATAGAATATATGTGAATTAAAGATATGGTGGCATACATACAATTTTTTTCTGTTTGAAAAAGTTATGCTTTAAAAAAATCATTTTGTAATAATGAAAATAAATAGTGAAGATACACTATGCTGGAGAGATTATAATTTATTAGAAAAATTACATCTTAGCACTGCTTTTGACCAGATCAGTCATATTCATAGAACTAATATGTTTATATATATATATATATATAAATAAAGTTTGATATTTGTATTCATTTCAATATATGTAATATATAAATAATATATATATATATCAAAATCAGAAATTTTATAAATTATATTTTTGATATTTGCTATAATGTAGTCTTTATCAACTATATAACGTTGTCTCGTTTTGATTATTCAACGTTATATAGTTGATAAAGACTACAAAGTGTATAGTCGAAAGTACTTCTAAAAGAATATAATTTATATAAATTGTACTGTATTTTGATATATATAAATTTACATTAGTTCTATGAATATGATCGACTGGATTGAAAGCAGTGTTAAGCTGTAAATTTTTCTAATAAATTATAATCTTTCCAACATAATGTATCTTCATTAATAATTTTTATATTCAAATTAAGGAACGAAGTTTATTCAATATCAATATATCTATACCAATTTAGATTTTATAATATATATTTTGGGGAAATTTTTTAAATGCTTTATAAAGCTATTTCAATTAGTAATGTAACTAATTATACATATATTAGTTAATATGATGCTTTCTATAATATCTAATCCTTTGAAAATCACTTTAAACCTAAGCACATTTTACTTTATAAATTGTCTTTTTTTCCTTTTTGTTTGTTTCCTCATTAGATTTTATAATGAATCAGCTATTAATGAGTTTATTTGATCTTTTAAAGTAAGCTTTTTAAAAAAAAAAAAAAATAAAGAAAAGAGATTAAATTTTTTTACTGAAAAATATTTTACATAAAAATAAAAGCAAACATACTTCTTTAGCAAAATAAATGAAATGAACCAAATAGCCAAAAGTTTATCCTTTTTATCTGCTTTGAGGAATTAATTATATTTAGGATTCTATTTTTACAGGTTGTATTTATACTAAGAAGATGCAGTCATTTTAATTGAAATTCAGAAATGAAAGAGAGGCAAAGAGATTGAGAATTCTTTTAGTGATCAAAAACTTATTAGAAATAGCATCTATTTTAAATTTTCTCTTTTTACATATTCTTTGATATGCTAATTATGACATGTATAGTAGTTGAATACTATCAGAAAATAAATCCGATTAATATTTTTATTAATATTATCTGTACGGTTGTTTGTAAAATACATAATTGGAATAAAAATTGTAACAATTTTATTAAAAAAATATTATGTATGTTCTAAATTCAGATTTATCTTTACTCTATAAATCGGGTTTATGTATATATAAGACTGTTACATCTGTGCATCTATCTGTACATCACATATCTAATTATAATATATATATATATATAATTCTTCGAAAACCAATATATATATATAATAGAAAAACAGTTAACAATTTTAACCATGTGTCAATAAAAATTATGTGATTGAATCTAGAAATGTTATAAATGTTCGAAGATCTATATAAATTATATAAGAAACAGAACTTCTAAAGTAATTGATTAGGTTAATCTTGCTAAAATTATTTGATAATATGAATAATGACATTTTATTTTTCTTTATTAAGTTTTTATCGGCTTGTATTTCCGAATATGTGGGTGTTAATATTTTTTTTTTACTTCTTCCATGTGAATGATTATTGCGAAATGTTTCAATTGAATTTTATCTCTTAATATTTTAATAGTATCAGTAGTTAAGACATTGTTGGCAATGTGTGTATATATATATATATATATATATATATATATATATATATATATATATACATGTGTGGATAAAGTTAATTTTTTTGTTTTGCAAATTTATAATTGTATGGATTATTCTGTATTAAGAAGCAAAAATAAAGTGTAGAATTTAAAAAAAAATAATAATGAAAAAAGCTTAGCTGAAAAAATTAAAGAACTAAAACCTCACATTTTTTAGCTTACTTAAGCTCTTCATCTATGAAAGCCATAATCTAGAAACTAACCTGAGAATTTGGGATGGGAAAGCACTGGATATGGATTATGATGACAACCTCCTGATATTTAGATGATCCTATAGTCTATAAAAACGTTTCTACAGTTTTAGCATCCTTTCTTATTATTAAAAAAATTGAAGTGTTTTGTCACATTATGGATAGTCCTGCTATCATTTTGTCTTTTCTTCATTATTTTCGGAATATCTATAATGTTGTTTGCTGATACAGGTTTTTTTGCTTGGAAACCATTAATTAAAATTATTAGTTTGAAAAAATCTAAAGATATCAGTACAATACAGATTCTATTCAATTTTAAAATATGAAAAGTGCCAAAATTTGAATATGAAAGCAATCCACTCATGCTACTGCATCATTATTGATAAAATATTTGGCCTTAAGGCAGTTCCAAGTGTGTTTTGTTTTAGTATTTTGAAAAGGAAAATTGTATTTTTCAGCAAATTAATTACAGATTGAAGCTTATTTATGCAATATATTTGTAAAATATTTATTTATAGTTAGATTTTATTTTCAAATATTTGTTTTTAAAAATAAAAATATATTTATGATATAAGTAGAACTTTTTTACTGGCTAATGACAATTGCTTTCATAAATATTGGGAAAGAATATTTTTGTGATATTTTAATAAAATCATGCATACTTTTAAAAAATATTTTAATTCTTTTATAATGTCTCAATTAAAATTTGTTTCTATTTTAAAAATGGATTTCAAATAATAAATATTTAAGCTACAGTTTTTATGAATAGACAAGTTTATTATCTAATAATGACAAGTGCCATTGTTATAGTTAAGAGTCCAGTCTAGTACTTCATTTTTCTATTTTGAAAAGTTCAAATATTAACTTTTTGATTGTCTTTCATTTGTAAGCTTATAATTGTAATAAAAAATGTAAAAACTATCAATATATGACATAGAATAAAGGTTTAATTGAAAATTAAAATGTCTTTCAGAAATATCAGAATTGCAATTGATAGAAAACAGGTTAAAAAATATTAAATTATAAATTGTTAAATTATTTTACTTAAATAAACTATTCATGAAAAATAAAAGTTTACATTTATTGTTACCTGTGCTAATAAAAAATGTTAATTTTTCAAAATTTTTTTAAATATTTAATTGATGAAAAGTTGTTTTGTAGATTTAATTGTCTTTACTATATTTCTTTAATCATACAAAAATGTATTATTTTTTTGTATATTTTTATTGATTTTTTTTTTGCATTAAATATTATAAACAACAAATGTCTATATAATAATTATAACATATTTTTAAAAAAAAACATTGCAAAGCAGATTTTTTCAACATTCCATAAAAGTGAAACAATAAAGAAAAGACAACACTAATATTTTTGTTTTATTCTTTTAGCTAAAAATAGTTAGGTATTTACTTAGTTAGATATTTGTTTATTGATCAATATTGTATAGTTAATTGACCTGGTTATTGACTGACCACCTAAAAGAAAATTCCTAGCCTGTTGAAAAAAATTTCAAGTATACCAGTTCATAGTTGAATCAGTTTGTAGGTAAAAGAAACAATATATAATAAATATTTGTTAAAAGGAATATTATGGTGCATTTCTAAAATAATACAATTAAAATATTTATTAAAATAATTATAAGCACTCTTATGAAAATACTTTTTGATCCAATTTTTACAAAAATTTAAATTATTTTGTTAATCAATAAAGACAGACAATTGTATTACAAGACTTTCATTTGTATGAGAAACCATACTTTCATAAAATTACTAAAATAAACATGAAATATTTTACATTTAGTGCAGGATAAATTGTTAACTGAAAATACAATGAAATCATTTTAACACAAATAGTGAATTTTGCATATGCATTTCACAATTTTTATGTATTAAATATTTTTATGCATCATGATGACTGAAATAATTATGCTTTGATGATTAAAGTTGTTGAATTTTAAACACCAGACTAATAGCATTCTAATTATATTAGTATATTAAAAAAACTAAACTATGATTTAACCTCCATATAATAATTCTTTTGTATTATTTATCAGTCAATATATCAACACTTCACCTGATCATCCCATATAAATTTTGGATTGTTACTCTTTAACTGATAATAACCAGATACCTATTTATTAATTAATAGTCAATTGGTTTACTGTAATCCAGTTTTTTGGGGGAAAAATTACTTGTTCCAAAAAAAAAAAAAATCAAGTTTCTTCATGGTATGAATAGCCTATAAAAGTTAAATTATAATTCCAAAATTTTAAATTTATAATTTAGTTAATAGTAATACTTTAAATGTGGGTATAACAGTAATAAATGACTTAATGCATAAAAATTAAAAAGAGAATTTTGTAGAGACTTAATAATCATTGTTAGTTATAAATAATTTATATTATAATCTACTATATAATTTTAATACAATATTTTTACATTTAAATAAACCTTGTTACACATAAATTTGATTTAAATTGATTTTTTGTATTGTTTCTTCAAAAGTTAAAAACATAAAATTGCAATCACGGAAAGAAGGAACAATTATTGATTACAAGATAATAATTTATTTTAAAATTAATGCAATAGTAATATATTTTAAGTATAAATATTTATTATAAATTTTATATTCAAATTCAATTAATAATGTCATTTTTTAAAAAAAAATATAGTTAGAATTAAAACTTTGATCTTAAAGTAATGATTTAAATTAATTTCATTTGTAAAATATTTATTGATTTTAATATTTCAAATAGAAACAGAAAAAAAATCATTAAGTTGAAAAGTTTATTTGGGAAATTGACCAATGAGAGCTCAGCAAGTAATTTTTTAACATTACTTTATCCTGGGGTTTTTAAGAAAAAAGCAGCAGACAACATGAAAGAGAAGTTTCAAGAAAACTGATAAAGTAGGTAGCAGTCCTGATTTTTGTTTTCTCAATAAAAGCAATTATAAAACTTAAAAATAGTTAAAGTCTTAAGCAAAAACAAAATCATATTTACAAAGTTATCTAAGGATATGAAATATTTTAAAGTAATTATTAATACTATGGAGTTAATAAATTAATCTTCATTATGACCTGGTTACCAATTCTGATCATCCACTTTTAACCAAGATAATACCACAAAAGAGTTTGAAAAATCCAGGTTGTTATTTTAATTTTGCCTAGGATAGCCATGAGAAAAGAAACACAACTGCAGTGTTTCTGAGGGAAACATGATGATAACCATGTAAGAAAACATTTATTTGTCTAGGCTAAATTAAGTGTTTTTAGTAATCATAGATTAAATGTGAAAAACAGATTAAAAATTCCTAGAAATAAATTTTTAAAGCAAATAGAAATATTTTATAAAGTGTTAAGAATAATTAGTTAATCACGAGTGTTGAATATAAGAAAAACTAATCTTTGTTTGAAGTAAACAGTTGATACATAAAAAATAATTTGCAAAATTTTGAAGAAAATATTTAGCTTATACTTAATAATGAAAAAAAAAACATAAAACAAATTAAGATTTCTTATGTTTAAATAGAAGATGAACTTTTACTATAACATTTTAAGAAATAAATATTAAAATGGGAAGGATAATTAGAAAAAAATCTGTGTAACTTTTGAAGGGTAAATGAAAATCACAAAGATAATGTACTACAAGTTAGAAAATTAAATGAATTTATTCAATATATGTTTGAAATTTTAAGATTAATGAATAACAGAAAAGGAGAGAAATTACAAAAAAAAAACTTATTGATGACTTATTTGAACATGTTTAAAAGTTTGTGCAGCATGAGAGAATGAAATGATGATTTGTTTAGAATATTCATTAATATTTTTGTAGTGGCTTTTGAAAAGCAACATTATATACAATGCAACTTTAAAACTAGCTAGTAATGATGCATCTGATTTAAAATTTTGTCCTGTCATTTGTATTTGTTGTTTAACGTTTTGTTTAACTATCCATGTCTTTTAGCAATGTGAAGAGAGGAGAAACACAAATGCGTGAAGAATAGTAAACATTTACAGGATAAATATTATAATATTAAAATAGAAACTGGAAAAGGCTTTTAAAAAAAGGATTTTAATTTTAAATTTGTTACTAATATTTTTTTTTTGTTTGATATGAAATATACATAAAAGGTATTTTTCATAATAGTGATTTAAAGAATTAATATATGAAATTTAGTATATAATGTTAAAAGTATTAAATTTTTTGTTATTTTTTCATGTTAGAAAAAAAAGTATGCTTAAATATGGCAAGATTGTACCTATGAGTTATAATATAAAAGTGTATGTGAGTGGAATATAGTGTTAAAGCTGTATATTTTGAGCCATGATATATTTTTTAGAAAATTAAGTATGATAAAATACTTTAAAAGGTATTTTGAATTTATTATTGTTAAAACATATTTAACAAAAGGGGAAATGAACTAGTGATCATAAATAAAATCTGATAGACTCCTGGAAAAGAAAAACAAACATGTTACAAAATATAATGTTTATGAGAGCAAGAAAGAGTGAATGTTAATGCAAGAGAATATCATAATCTTATTTGTTAGAAAAAAATCTTATAATAATAAAAGTAGATTATTTGTTTTGTGACATGATTGCAAATGTAGATAGGAAAGTATTTCATAGGAAGAATATTATATTTTTGGTATAGAATTGGTAGAACCATAGATGCTAAATACACTGTAGAAGAAGGTGAATTAAAATTCCAGGATAGGATATATAAAATATCATCTTGAAGAACTGATGAATAGTTAAGTGGGTGTAATCTTTGTGATACCTAGATAGTTATTAGAATGAGGTGGAGGATTTTTGGAAAAAAAATGAGTGTGGTACATACCATAAGTGCTTATTTAAGAAGGCAGGATAAAATTGGGGTAAGTTTCTTAGAAAAATGCTTACCTACCAAAATATAACCCCTCATAAATAAAAGAAATCTCCATCTCTCTATTAAGATAGTATTTAATAAAATCAGCTGCTCATCTTTATAATGTTTCATAGTAAGTAATAATATGGTAATCATCAAAAGGTAGACTCAAAATTTATAAAGGATTCTATAGTTTTTTTCCCTAAGTCTGGACAGATCAGCCTGTAGGTACAGAACAAATGTTCTATATAGTTTAATAAAATTGGAATAAATGATCACATGAATAAGAATAACTGAGATCTAAGATTAACAGAAAACACAAGTAAGAGAGAGAATGAACACATAAATGAATTGCATTATACGAAAAAAAATTAAAAAATCCTAACTTTATTATTCATTTTAAATACATCATAAATATTGTCTTTGTTTTTTTTATATTTACCGCAGCAGTAATAAATTTGTTAATAAGATGGAAGTCTAATATTTTAACAAAATTTTAAATATAAAATATAATTTAAGTATTACAAGATGATCAATATATTGGGAGTTACAAAATATCGGGTAATATAAAAAATGATTGTGAAGATCCCAGATAATTCATGAATTGAATGATGCAAATATATCAGATTAGTATAAAAGCATCCATAATAAAATAATAAATTTATAATTTTAAAAGAATAGTAATAATAACAAGTCAGATGTCACATGACTTATATATAGCTTGCACTTACAAATATGTAAAATTAAGAGCGTGCTAATAGCACGCTCTTAATTTTACATAATTTTAAAAGAACTAAAAGACAAACTAAGAGAAGGGTTAATTGTATATAATAACCATTATGTTTATTCGTAAATAATGTAACCAATTTGTTGTAAATGTGTAAAACAGTTTAATGCTTATATATATATATATATATATATTAAAGAAATACTATATATATATATATATATATATATATATATAATTGTTAATAAAGTATTTCTTTTATGTGTATGGCTGTTTGTTATTTATTATTAGTGTTGTAAATAAATGAATATTTTGATTTAAACTTTCTCATAGTAATTTTATTGAGTCTAAGAGTCATTTCCATCACAAGGTCATATCAATAAAGCACATTATCCACAATGAATTTATATTTCATATTTTACATGCCTTATTTGAGGAGTCATGTTTAATATTTTATAATTAATATACTAACTTTCAATTGCTTTTAAATGACAGCTATATTAAAAAGAGAATTTATGGTACTTCATATTATTATAGAATATAAAAAAAATATTGAAGAGCCATATTGAAAATACTATTACCTATTACCAAATGGAAAGCATATAATAGAAATCAGCAGTATGTTTGATAGTCATATTCTAATTTTGGAAATATAAGTTGAAATATATGTTATATTGTAAATTTAAAAGTACAATATTGTATTATTTCAGAGTACAAGTTACTAACCAAATATATTTTAAGGTTAGTAATTCTGAAGGATCTAGTTACAGTAGATGAATGCTAATTAAAGGAGAAGAGTATTTAATTAAGTTAGCCATTGTAGATAATAATTATATAATAAACTTTTGATTAAGGAAAATAAGTATTCTAGAGTAATTGTTGAACATAAGTATGTGAATAAATCTTAGAAAAAATAGATTAAATTATTTAAGAAAAGGTAATGAGTAGATAATGAGTTTTAATTTCCATGTCTTATATTATAGTTAGATTAAGTTTCCAATAGGAGGTTAATCAAGGTTTGTAATAGTAAGTATTTTTTATTAAATGATTGGATCCCAGTAAAATCTCTTTGCAATTCAATTATTTAATTATCAATCTAATGGTTATATTATGTTTAGAATAGAATACTTATGATCCCTGAGATATCCATAGGATAGCATCAATTATTATAAGTTAATGTAATTTTGTTAATATTTTTATTTTAAGATTCTTCAGATATAGAAGAATAGTTTAAATCCTTATTTAAATGAAATATTGTTAGCCATTGTTTGTGTGAGAGTTTTCCTAATGAGTATTATAGGATATAGCAGGAGAATTGTCATAATAGCATTGACATTGTGGAGTGTATTTTATATACTTCTCAATATTAAAACCACTCCCTTGTAATTGTTCCTAAAGTCTATCTTATGTTTAATATTTAGCAAGTTTCAAGCCCATAAAGGGTCTTATACTTTATTTTTGTTATAATTGGTGGTTTATTATTGAGCTAGTATACCAGAGGGTAGAAAAGAGAAGGTAAATTAGAAGTGTAATGAAGAACTGGTGGGGAAGGTTACTACACACACACACATACACACACAGACACACACACACACACACACACATATATATATATATATATATATATATATATATATATATATATAGAGAGAGAGAGAGAGAGAGTTGATAGAATTGGAGAATGTAGTATGGGTAAATCCTCTACATATATGCAAAATTACATAACAATGCAATTCAAATATCTATCAACTAAATCATTTTATTTAAGGTTAAATTATAATATGTGTTGAGATGATAATGATGTAATTAGCCCAATGAAACAATTATTGTAATAGAAAATAAATAGAAAATAATTTGATGTTGATATCTTCTAATCATACCACTTAAATTATAGTATCAGTTTTATATGAGACTCTTCATATAAACCAAATATTTGGCTGTCTATAAGAATTATGAGCATGAATATTGCAATTGATATATTATGATGATAAGATTTCTAATAAATTTATTATGGAGTCAAAGGGGTATTTTATTGCTCTCCAAATAGATAGAATATATGAAACTGCATTGTCTATTCTCTTTACATCTCAGGAAATATTAAGTGGGAACAAGTAATGGATAATTAAGGGATCAAAAATATTAATTTAGCAAGTATATTCAAATCCTAAAAAATACCAAGTCCAATCTAAAATTATCAGATGTTGGATATAATTTGTACATGAAACTTATGCTTTAGTGATAAATACATATATCCTTGAGACATCAAGGTATCAACATACATTGATCTGGTTATTTAGTGTATTACTAACTATTCAAAATACAATAGAATAATAAGTGTTTCAGGATAAGGTATTATCATTATTTTAATAATAATAATTTATAAATTAATTACTTTTCATATGTCTGTTATCAGATATTAATCAATTTATCATTTCCCTATTTATGAGATCCCAATAGTTACACAAATATTTCAGCTTTTGACTAATAATCTAATTTGCTATAGTGACTCTTTATGAGTGATTTCCATATTCCCAGAAATATATGCATGTACTTCAAAAGTCAAGAGATACTTGCATCTCAACAATTATGAATGATTGGTATATTCCTATACCAAAATAAATATAGAAGAAGAAAAAATTGGTCTTGTGAACTGAAGTGTCTATTAATGATATCCCCATTACTATTGCCTTATATCAAAATTATAACTCAAATGAAAAATTCTTCTAAATTGGTTCAATGAGTCCTAGAAGCAGTTTACTTAAAAAAATTAAAATTACATGACATAAATAAAAATATTGTCCTCATTAATCCTTATTAACCCTCTAGAATTCTGATAGATTTCTTTATTTTCATTTGCTTTAAGCTTTCAACATCACTTTAATATCAAACCATTATTATATATTAGAATATAATAAATTTGGCCTCATTTGATAGATATTTTTGTTTAAAAATTAAATAAATTATAAAAAATCTGATTTGAATTTGGGAATTAATTTATAAATTAGATTTTAATCAAAATAAAGCACTGCCATTTCATCAAATTTTAGGTGGAGAAGATTCAATTTGAAAAAATGAACAAAATCTTTTTTTTTCCATATGTCATAGCATCAGCTGGGAGGCAAACCCACAACCGTCTGCAACCAACTACTTGCTTTGCAGGGTGGCTGTGATGACCTCTCGGCTAACAATGCTTGACAACAAAATCTTCTTTGTTTGATATTTGTTTTAAAAATCTGACATAATTTCTAGACAGTTGTATTTTCCACAATCTTAATCTCTATGGTAACATTACCCAGAAGAATACATTATTATATATTTAAAAATAAAACATTTCTGTAAAAAATAAATATGTAATAATATATATTTTGATTTCTAATAATTATCACACAATTGTGATACAAATATAATCATAAACTTTCCAAAAAAATCAAGTTTTTAGATCATTGTAATATTTGCTAATATTTTCTTAAAGTAATCTTGCAAAGTTTGAGTTCACCAAATATACAATGACTAGGCATCAACATGTGGTTTTGAATACTTTGAAGTTCCTTTTTATTCAATTATCCTGACATCTTTAGAATTTTTTTAAAATTAAAATATTAGAAAAAATACATGCGAATGTTAAAGCTTTAAAAATAAATGCTAGCAACATTTCTCAATAGACGGCGAAAAACATAAATTAATTTTCTAGATTTCTCAGGTGTGGGTCTGACACCTGGAATAAAACATTGGTTAATAATATATTAAATGTGTGTATATGAATCAATATTCCAGATGTTTATAAATACAAAATTGTAATACTAAATAAAAATATAATTTTAATTACCTCATGAGGATCGATTTCTTTTAGCAATACTATGTTGAGAGTATATTACATAATGACATGCATAGCCTAGTAAAAGAATATAAATCCCTTTTTGTTCTATTTGTCAAAAAAAAGTCTTTAATAAATTATCTTTTTCAGTCTTTTCTTACTTCAAGGTTCTCCACTAACTAGTGATGACTTAAAAGATTGATGAGTTGTTGTTTTTTTTAATTGACACAATATAAATTTCAAGCTGACCTGACCTTTAATAAGTAAAAAAAAATATCAAGCTTATTTATTCGTTCTTAGATGTTATTTTGACCTTTTTGTTGTTTTTCTTAAAATGCTTTGGTGGAAAAGCAAGATTGACAGCAAGAGTTGGATCAACTTCTGGCTCCAAATTATCCTACTTCAGTCTAGTTTTTCTTTTTGTTTGCCAGCAACTTAAATAGTTCTTTTTTTTTTAATATAGAGAAAGCAAAAAAAAAGATGACCAGTCTCCTTGCTGGTTTACCAAAACAAATGTTCTTTTTTAACCACATGTGAATTACAAATCTATTGTTTTGGCTTGGAAATGCACACATTCACAATTCTCCAACATTAAATATTTCAATTTTTCATTAATATTTTTTTTATACAATGATGATGAGAATACTTTAAAATAAACATTATTGTATCCTTTTTTATTATTATTGAATTCAAATGCATACAATAAACTCTTTAAACAATTCTCATTAAAAATGACAACAAATAGTAAATGTTGATTTTTATGTGGATACTCATTTTTAATGATTGACATTTATTAAAAATTAACAGATCTATAATTTGAATACCTTGAAGATTTATCATTTCAAAATATTAATATTAATAATAACAATATGTTAAGTTCTAATTAAACTTGTTGTTAAAATAACATAAAATACAATAACATTGTTCTATGTAGTATTATTTAGATAAAGTATTTGTTTATTCAAAAGAAAAAAAAAGTAAGTTGGATTTTCATTGTTGACTCCTTAA
Organism: Epiperipatus broadwayi; assembly: GCA_028023455.1. Classification (NCBI taxonomy): domain Eukaryota; kingdom Metazoa; phylum Onychophora; class Udeonychophora; order Euonychophora; family Peripatidae; genus Epiperipatus; species Epiperipatus broadwayi. Next base: position 3,019,254 of record JAQFVV010000024.1, on the reverse strand, counting down.
CATAATAATCTCATGCATTTTAAATAGTATAATGAAGGGTTACTCTCATATTCCCTTCCACTTATATAAAAAAACGATCTATATAATTCATATTCAAGCCAATAAATAGATTAAACTCATTAATAATTCATTTTAGTTACTAATGATGTTTTAACATATAACTATTTTTACCATATAATTTATAATATATAATGTATTATATATATATATATAAACTGAATTTTAGAAGAATGATTCATGCTAATGCAGTTAATCTCTCAGATGTGTTGGTTTTAAACTGCCTGCAGGCATTTATATTCCAATTGGTCCATCAGGAGCATATATCATTAAAGCATTTTCTCCTATTATTACCACATATTGTGTAAGGACCCTCCTCAAGTTGTTCTGGGCTGAAGTAGTTTTCCCTCTAGTCTACCTAACATTGTGATTAGTGTAACTTCTTGGTTGAGGTGTAAGGTTATGATTCACCTTATGATTGCTATTCTGATTACTATTATAGTTAGCATACAGTGATCATCTTTTTGTTTGATGATTATATCTGACCCAATTTTAGATATGATTCTTGAATTGATGTCCATAAAGTTTGTAATTAATATTTGCTAGAGTATAATCTAGATTTTCCCTTTTAGGCCATGGCATTCATTTATATATATTGTCATCATTCAAAGTTTCCAGGATATTCACTACTACCTCAACTGTATGTCTATCCATGATAACAAGCAAAGGCTAAAATATTATGAGGTAATTTCTTGTGCAATATGCACACAATCTGTGTCTCCAATACAGGGAAGTTGATTAAAGTTTTAAATTTAGCTACCTATTGCTAAAAAATTGCGTAATGCTTCATTTACCTGTACTATATTTTTTTGAGATATTTGGTGATGAATACTATCCAGATTATCATTCGAAAAACTGCTCATGATCACATGTCTTAAATTGTCATAAGTCTTAGGTTTCTCAAACAAGGATTACCACCAGTACTTATCAGATGAGTAAAGATGGTTACTGGCAATGGCTAACTTTTCTGCATCACTCAGTAAACTTAATGCAAATGGTTTATCTAAAGTGTTTAAATACTCCATTGGAATTTCACTATATTAACCTTTGAAAACCTTTGCATTAATGAACATGAATATATTTAAATTAAAATAGAAACTATGCATTTCAATTAAGTTCCCTTTCTTAATCTTCCCAATATACTCTAACATAATGTTAATATCACTTGCTTTACTTATCAATGTACCATGGTCAACAATTCCTTCTAAATTTATAAATCTCTCTTTATTTGTAGAATGATTCTAAATTTTCTTCACAAGTTGAATCTTTTTTTAAACAAATTTTATCTTAAGGTTACCTATTTCTTTTTCCAAGGCCATGATTTATTCATCTTTTTCTTGTACAATCAACATTAGAACCTCAATGTTACTATTGTCAGTCGATGTGTCCTTGTTTATCACAGCCTTACAATATTCATAAATGTTGACTTCTTTTTAATTGCTATCAATAATATTTTCCTTGATATTAAACTCCAATGACTTCCATAGACTCATACATTCATTTTCAACAAATTGTTTTAACTTTTCATCAAAATTTTGAAAATCATTAATCACCCCTATTCTTATAATTTGTTCTTCCAATTTATTATTCATTTCTTGGAAATGATTGGAAATTGCACTAGTAATTGTCTACATCCTTTCATGAACTTCTTGTATTTTTTTCTTCTTTACCTTGCAAGTAATATCTGTGTAAAATTCTTTAATAAAGACCATGACTTTTAACTTTTGGAGATCAAGAGCATTTTCCATTTTAATCTCTATTTCTTTATATATAGCCTGAAAGATCACTTCATCCCAGTTTTAAAATTTTGGAATTTCCCTCTTAATGATTTTGCTTATTGAAGCTTCTAGTTTTCTTTCTAGATTCCTCTAATTTCTTACTTACATATTGCATTTCTATTTGAACTACATCTCTGGATTCTTCCACCTTTCCCTTTATAGCCAGAGATTCACTATTGGTTTTTTCCCTCTACAATAAAGATTCAACTCTAGCTGCATCAAATTTAGCATCCAATGTTGCATTTAATGCTTGGGTTTCAGTTTTAGCTTTATCAAATTTAGTATCCAGTCTTAATATTGCAACAATATCCTAAAACATTTTTTTATTTCTGTCTTATTGAGCCATAAATTTGGTATACACTCAATATTTCAAGATTAGTATCAGTCATAATTTCTATATTAGTATAACAAACTATCTAATAAAATAAATGGGATTTAAATATTTTAAATAACTATTTATCACAATAGTGTGATCAATAATTTGGAATCAATTACATCATCCACTGCTGTTTACAAAAATAAATTAAACAACATAAACAAAACAATATCTAGATGGTCATTTGATTTATGATCTTATATTCACACAAGACTGTCAGCATCACCGGGTGGAAATCAAATATTTTATCATGTTAACAGACAAATATTGATATAAGAATTTTTAACTATTTGCTAGATCACTAAATGATAAAATATATTTGTTATTTTGGTGCATTTAATTACATACATGTGCCAATTATTATTTGAGCCCAATGTTGAAAGCCAAATTATATAATAGTAAACAGTTTATAAAGTTGGAGTTTATAATATGGCTATAACCTTGTGTATATGCCAAATTACATAATAATGCAATTCAAATATCTATCAAACTAAATCATTTCCTTTAATGTTAAATTATAATATGTCTTTAGATGATGATGATATAACTAGTCAGTGAAAGCAGTAATGTAATAGCAAATAATTTGATGATGATGTCTTCTAATAACACCCCTTAAATTACAACATCAGTTTTACACAAGACACTTAGTATAAACTAAATATTTCACTGTCTATAAGAATTAAAAGCATGAACATTACAGTTGATATCATATTACAAAGATAAGATTTTAAATTAATCTATTATGGAGTGAAAGAGATTGTCTCCAAATAGATAAATATATGAAACTCTATATCTATGTTCTTCACATCTCAGGGAATATTAAGTAACAACAAGTAGTGGATATTTAAGTGACCAAAGATATTAATTTATTAACTGTATTTTTATATCCTAAAAAAATATTGAATATTATCTAAAATAAAATAAACAATTTATTTTGTGAGATATTAGATATAAGTCATACATGAAACTTATGCCTTAATGGTAGATACATATTCTTGAGACATCAAGATATCAACATACAGAAATCTGGTTATTTATTGTATTATTAACTATTCAAAATATAATAGATGAATAAAGATTACCAAATAACTTATTATCATTGTTTTAATAATAATAATTTATAAATTAATTACTTCTCATATGCCTGTTTCCAAATATTTTTCAAATTATCATTTCCCTATTTATGAGATTTTGATACTTCTTATACAAATACTTCAGTGTTTAACTAACAACTCAATTTGATATAGTGACTCTTCATGAGTGATTTCCAAACATATTGTTGGAAATAGATGCATATATTTCAAAAGTCAAGAAGTACTTATACCTCTTATCTAATATGAACAATTAGTATATTGTTATTCCAAGATAAAAGTTAGAAAAAAAATTGCCCTGTGATCTAAAGTGTCTATAAATAATATTTATATTATTACTGCCTTACCTCAAAATTATGTACCTTAATTTTATTTATACCTCAAATAAAATTAAAAAAAAACTCCTAGAAACAGTTTACCTTAAAAATTACATGACATGAATAAAGATATTGTCCTCATTAATCTTTATTAATAATATATTAAATATGGGTATATATATGAATCAGATGACATTTAAAATTACAGATGTTTATAAATACAAAATTGTAATAATAAATAAAAATAAAATTTTAATTACTTTGTGAGGATCGATTTCTTTTAGCAATACTATATAAAGAGAAAATTATATAATGACATACAAATGAAATTACATACTTTAGAATGCATATAAAGGAATAAAAATCTTCCTCTTATTTGTTCTATTTTACAAAAAAATGAAAATCTTAAAGAGATCATCGCCAGTTTTTTCTCTCTTCAGGTTATAACTAATAACGACTTGAAAGAATGGTGAAGTTTTTTTTTCAATCGATGCAATATAATTTCAAGATGATCTAACCTATAATGAATAAAAAGAATGTCGAGCTTCCTTATTGACCTTAAACTTTATTTTAAATGTTTTGTTGTTGTTTTTAAAATGCTTTAGTGGGATGACATTGTTGATAGCAAAAGTTGGATTAGTTCGTGGCTCCAAATTATTTTTCTTCAATCTTGCCTCTCATTTAATTCAGCAGCAACTTAAATAGTTCGTTTTTTTTCAATACAGAGAAAGCAAAAAAAAAAAAGGATTACCAACGTTCTTGCTGGTTGGTATATGAGTACCAAAACAAACTAGATGTAAAATACAAGTCTATTGTTTTGACTTAGAAACGCATGCATTTACAAGTCTCCAACATTAAATAATATTTTGTTACTACATTAATACCTTTTTACACAATAAAGATGAGAATAATTTAAAATAAACATTACTGTATGTTTTATTTTTATTATTATTAAATTTAATTTCATGCAATATTAAACACTTCTTATTAAAAAAAATAAGAAATAGTAAATGTTGATGTTCATATAGGTATTGATTCGTAATGGCTGAAATTTACTAAAATTTACCAGATCTATAATTTGATTACCTTGGACAATTCATCATTTCAAAATATTAATAACAACGTGTCATATTATAATTAAACATGTTGTTAAAATAACATAAAGTACAATAACATTGGTCTATGTAGCATTATTTAAATAAAATATTTACTTACTTAAAAGAAAAAAAACTAAGTTGGATTTCTATAGATAATCCCTTAACATAATCTCATGCATCCTATACAGTACAATGAAGGCTTACTATCATAATACAAATACAGTAACTTTTTCTCATAAATTTAAAAACAAAAACAAATAGTTTTGTTATGCTACTTTTTTAACCTATAAAACATTAATTAAATGTAGCTTGTATAAATAATTTTTACAAATTATTTAAATCAATTTTTGGTGTCCCTTAATATTAATTTACAATTCACTTCTGTTTGTTATGTTCCTCTTTTAATTAAATGTATAAAGTTATTATTGAAATAAAAAACATTAAGACTTAGTTATAAACTAAAGTAATTGTGAACAGTAATAAATAAAATAAGATATATATTTTTAATATTAAATTAGGTCATATGACATTTGACTTGATTTTTTTTGTAATTTTAATATGTATGACAGTTATGATAATATATATATATATATATATATATATATATATATATATATATATATATATATATATATATATATATATATATATATATATATATATATATATATATATATTGTAACCTAGTGTTATTGACACTTGGTTTATTTGGCATTGTTTCCACAGGTAAACAATGCTATCCTTTTTTTAGAAAATAAAAAGATAAAATAATAATAATATTAAGTGATTAATAAAGTATGCTATTTACTCACTTTATTGTGTTTTAAGCAAATAACTAATAAATTTGGTAATCCAAGGTCATTTTGAAGAAGGGCATGAATAATTTAATTAAAATTTAAACAATAAGAGCAATTTAATATAGTATAAAAGCACATATTATAAACAGTAATTGATTTTGGATGGGTGGAGGGGGAGAGTAGATGAGTATCTTATCATAACGCACAAGAACTTCTGGTAATTTTTAAATTATTTTAGATAATAATGTATACAGAATTATACATCACTTATAAGCAGTGTTAATTAAATATATTTATTATTTTTCATTATTTGTCAAATTACTTTGTAATTTATTTAAATCCTACGGAAAAATATAACTGTAATAAGTTTTTTTTTTCCTTTTCTTTTGTTTATGTTATAATTAAATGATTATTTTTCTGTAAGAGGTCACTAAAACAAGACCGCCAAAATTTGAAGAAAGTTTAGTTTGACATTAGTTTTACAAGGAGGAAGCAGTACTGAAATTTGGTAACAAATTTTTTATTATTTTTTATTGCAGAAATAAATATAAGTCCAGTAAATTTTTAATAATATCATGCGTGGCTAATCCTATTTGATAAGATATTCTGTTTTCTGTGGCCATCTACCTATTTTAAAGCTTTTTATACGTAAAATTGTGCTATCTTATGCTAAAGTTCAAAATGATCGTATTAACTACAGTAATCACGGAAAGTGTCATTATATTTAAATTAAGAAATATAAGTAATTTCCAGGAAATAAACAATTATTTGTTAACTTTACCTTATTTAATAATCTTTGCATGGTATAAAAGAAAAATTATAATTAAAAGAAATATTAAAAAAGCCAAAGAAAGTTAACGAGAAACATTTCACGCTCTTTCTAAAAGAAATTGTCTGCGTTTGAAAATAATGTAAGTTCCCCACTTTAAAATATGTTTTATTCACTAAAATTATCTAAAAATAATATTAATGATCAAGGATATTTACTTATGCACCTGTATATTTTTTAAAAAGAAAATATAAATTTTCTCAAGGCAAATATCGGAAAATTTGTATGTGTGCATAGTACGGAGAATTCCTTGTTAAAGAAAAATTACAATTCCTAGAGTAGGAATAAAAAACTAAAAAAACATTAGTGATTTAATTATAACCATAATATAATATGTTATATTATATGTCAATTGGAGTCGTTAAAACTTCATATCTACGTAAGTCAGCTGCAGTCCTTATAATAATAGTATTTTGGAAAATTCGCACATTATTTTATTCATAAGACAGCTAGCTAAAAATGATACATATCGCCAATAGTAAAAAGAAAAGAATTGTATATGTGATCGTCTATCGTCAAATATTCGTCATGTTAAAATATGTATTGTTTCTTGGATCCCCAAAATTATAGCAGTTAATTCAAAGAAGAATTAACATCCAATGCTGCTATGTTTTTCTTTGCTTAATTTATTAATTGCACCAGAATGGAGGCAACTTTTATATAAATGAAATAATAAAATGTGTTTCTTATTTTAAATTTGCTTCGTGAACTACGAATGGATCAAGTTCTTCATCTAGATAAATTGCCCAACGGAAAAACATTTTTCTCGTGAGATAATAAGCACTTGTTAAGTAATGACTTTTTTTTATTAATTTGTAAAATTATGTGTATTTTTTTTTATATCAACAGGTGAAAGGCTGTATAGTCAAGTAATATTTAAATGACCTTGTACTCATAAAGGTATGTTTTCATGTAATTATTCTAGGTTAAATTTATATTCGACATAAAAAAAAAATTTTTTTTTTTTAAAAAATGTGTTTACTTATGATATGCATTATGGGTGTAGATTTATATGTTAGATGCATAAAAGAAGAAAAATTTAAATACTTAATAGGTAAAATATCTAGTTAAAATTATCAGAAGTAATTAAAGAGAAGTGCTACACAGGATATTACTTATTTAAAGTTTGAAACAAATTTATACTATGTTAATTGAGGAACTTATTCCCAATTATTCTTTTTAACGCATTCACTTAATTTAGTTCAAGATACTATAATACCAATTACTTGTTGAATGTTTCTTTGGCAAAGGTGAAAATTATTATGGTTAATTCTGTGATATCCATTGATTTCAGACGTTGATCTAAGTATACCCCGGAACATAAATTTAGTGTAATTAGTGTATTTGCTTGTCTTGCCCCAATATAGCATAGGTATATGCTTAATATTCGCATAAGTAATAATTGTAATGTATCTATTTTGTGGGATGGAAAATGATCTCCCCAAAAGCTTTATTTTCCATGAGGGGAATAGATAAATCTAGTATTCAGGTATATTTATAACCCAAGTGATCGCTTCTCAGAGTTAGGACGATCAGTAATTTATATTGTATTTAGTGTATTTCATTCGTTAAAATCCCAGGAGAGGATTATATTTGGTGTGTGTTCCTATTATGCCCAAGTAAGAGGCAAGGACCCACCAAACTATTTTAATGTAGTAGTTAACTCTACAGACCTTCGGTGTTATTCCATATTCCTCATGAGAAAATAGAGATAATTCCACCACGGAAGGTGTTGAATATTGTGTTTTGTTTAGAAAGTTATGGCAAGATAACGGGTATATTGGAGGTTAATTCCTCAAGATCCATTTAGTAAAATTAGCGTGCTAGTATATATGATCAATGTCTGGATTGTGCAGCGGAATAGTGCTGGTAATTCACACATAAGTCAATGGAGAGAGTAAGTTTAAAATTGCGTGATTTAGAAATTTTTATTTGCCAATGGAGGATTCAAATCCTAGGTTTAATTCGGGTTAATGATTAAGTCGCACTCACAATATAACTTATACTGAGGAATACAATGTGTATAACAACTTCAGTTGTTATTAAGGTAAATATTAAAATAATAAGTGTAACTTCTGATAAATAACCCATAAATTATAATAAGTTATCTAAATAAAAACTATCATTTAATTAAAGATATGATAATAAAAATCGTTTGTACGCATTGCCTAGAATCAGATTATTTTTGTTTTAAAACAGATCGTTAGTTAATAAATTTAAGTAGCTGTTCATATAAGATACACTAAATGGATGAGTTGATGTATCAATAATAATATTTATTTTGTTATATTCAATTTGCATAAATGTAAAAAGAAGATGAAGAAGTAGTTCGAATCCAAGTCTAAAAGTATAGACGAATTAATGTTAGTTATATTTTGTTTTATCCATATGGGATCGAATAAATTGTATATGTTTGTTTATTATGTTAATCCTAAAGGATAGTTTTGTTAAACTGTAATAATAAATTATAATCTTGTTAAAATTTAATAATAAATTATAGTCTTGTTACAAGTTGTTTTGAGTCATTTTTCTTGTGTGCTAAATAAGAGTGTATTTGCATAATACTTGCAATACTTTTCTTGAGTCCAAAATCATTTATGAAATCTTAAATTCAATACACCAGATAGACAATTGTAAGCAGATCAGAATATTTCAGTATATTTTAATTTAATAAGAATTATTTATGGAATTGAAAACTTCAGACCAAGACATTTTATTTTATATGTGTGTAAAATCACTTTATTCCCAAACTAGTAGCTTTTTGGTTGCACATTGTTTCGTACAACTTTAAGTGAAGTGTCTAAGTAATAAATCTTAGTGAAATTATTGTGTTGTCATGGATAATGGAAGGACACAAAAGCACCCTTGTCTTTTCATCATTCCGACTGAGATTCTGGATTAAAAGGGGCTGTATTATTCAAAATTATGCGTTGTTATTGAATATGGTTATCATCTCGTTAAATATTATAATAGTTGATGTGTGGATGAAGACACCTGGAATTTAATAAGGTAAATGTTTCCTATAGCCGACCAGAATGTCAGTCATATGCGACAACACAATACTGCCGAGCATTTTTCTTTAAAAATAACAGAGAACCCTAAGATTAGTGTCATTATTATTAGGTGCTCTTAAATTAAGAATTGATTCATTATGATCAATATTACAAGCGTGGCATGGCTTAAGAGATTGAAACGTCTAATTGTATAAAAACAAAAATATTGAGATCATATTGGCAAATTAATGAATGTTTTGTTTTAGTCAGTAATATTAACAATGACATGAAATCATCATCATCATTGTCGAACAGTGCAAGTACTTCCAGCTCAGAGAATGTGTTTTGGATAGAGAAAGAATGTTAATTTATTTTTTTTTAAAATTATTTTATTAATGATAATTTTTTTTAATTCTATCTCTGTCTGAAGTGCATATCGCTGTAGCTGAATTATTATAACTAACCAAACGAAGAGATATTAGATAAAAATATAGGGTTTGCTACCCGAATCATAGACGGAAGCGATTAGGATTCCGAAGGGATTTCATAGATATGAAGTCGTTGTTTTTATTGGGTTAGAATATATATATATATGCCTATATAAGTATTTTAGACCATTAATAATGGTGAGATTCCACCTTAATTGTTAAAAGTAGATTGATTGCCTTGACAACAATTTGAAATTGTTAAATGTTATTGATATTGGGATTATCTAAGTGTTGACTGGTTTTTAATGATTACTTATAAACCCATTTAGCCTTGAATATTATTACACTTATTATTTAAGTAATACTTTGGGTCTTGAAATTTATAATTGCAGTCTGTAGTGTTATAATTAACTATTTATTAGTCTGCATTCAGAATAAGTTATATTTACCTATTTAAAGAGGATATTTAAACTTCTTTGTATTAATAATTTCAATCTCTGTGGTCAAGTTGCAATCTTTAGTGTATATATAAATATATTAGAGGATTAATAAAGGTCGGATTCCACATTTATTATTAAAGACAGCTTGACTTGAAGACAGTTTGAAGTTGCTGATGGCTATTGATATAGGAATTTTGTAAGTGCTGACTGGTTTTAATGATATATATATATATATATATATATATATATGTGTGTGTATGCATATATATATATATATATATATATATGTGTGTGTGTGCAGGTAATTACTTTAAATATAATTAACAATAGAAATAATAGCAGATAAAAATTAAATTAGTTACATATATTAGATATATAATTTAAAGAATTATTAATTATTTACACACAGACAAATCCTGCATTTTGATTTTTTTTTATTCCCCATTGTGGCAATTTTGGTTAATAGTTCAATATTTTATATTAGTATTAAAATCTTTATTCAATATTATGAATCAATAAATTGTACTTGATGTATTAGAAATAACAGTTTACAAAAAAAAAATATCCTAAAAAAATCATATTTGACTTTTTTCATATTGACTGATTATCATAAATTAACAAATGAATGAATTTCATTTTTTAAACATTAATGAATAATTACAAAGTCATCATAATTCTATGAATTTCTGTTCTAAAATTTAAGATTGCATTTAGAATTGTAAAAGTGTCACAAAAGTACTTACTACTATGTTTGTAGAGGGTAATGATCATAATTTTTTTTTATCATTATTTTGAATTTCTTATATTTATAAAAATTATTCAGATTTTAAAAATATTTTGTAAGAAAATCGTAAATATTTCTTAAATAACAAAATTATAACATCTTTTTGTTCATTAATATCAGTATTTAAAGAAGAGTTAATAAGTTATTTTATTTACTCAAAATCAATAAATCAAACAATCAGTGATTGTCTTTATTTTTTCAGTTCATTTGTAGTTCTCTATGTTGACTACTGACATTTTCAGACTTGTTTTAATAAATCATTGCTTATTTTATTTCCAGTTTTTACTTTCAAATGAATGTGAAAATATTAAAATAGCTGTAAAGAGAGCCACAAAAGAGTGACTCAATGCCAAAACACCATTACAGTATTCTACAACATACTATATCATTAGAATATTTCAAATATTGTTCTTAAGCTGAAAAATATACTACTGTAGACATTGAAAAATTCATTAAATGCTCTCTATTATGTATTTATTCCAAACCACTCCCTTTAATAAAATGTAATTAGTAATTATTTATCAATACATTGAAAGATTCTTCTAGTGAAAGAGTGCATTAATTGCAAATACATCACTTATAAAATAAATGTTTATAATGTATATAACTGTGTATGAAGTGTCTGTAATCAAAAGTTAGTTTTAATAAATTGTTGAAAATATGTACATGAATAAATAAAAATTGAAATATATTGAAAAAATATAATTATGAGACATAAATACAGACTCTATCATATTTATATATTTTAGAGGGCGATGCTGAATTTCATAATCATGTGAGGTGATTCAATATTTGATATTTATTTCAGTATAGCAATAATCACTAAGATTATTAATTTTTATGTATATAATATTTATTTATTTCAGATGAGATGCAGTATATCACCTAGAAAAACTAATGCTCAATCACCAGGTTCAATAAATAATCCTGGTCTGCCTATACGCCAGTGGCGACATAAACCTGATGTTCTGGTCAAGGGTTGCTGTAATTATACTGCACAGGTAAAAAATTAAAATTAATATTTTATCTAACTGTTAGCATTTAAATAAATCCACCTTTCTTCTATCACTACAATATGGTAGATATTCTTACATACAATTTCATAGCTTATTCGCATTCATTAATAATAAAAATGTATCTATTTTAAGTCATCATCTGCTTTCATAATCAATTTTAATTTTAAAAATTGAAAATTAATGAATATTTATTTATTTATTAGCATGCATTATTTTTGGAAGATATTGACAAAACTGTCACTTACTTAAATAGAAAATTATCTGAAAATTTCGAAATACCCAATTTTTTTTAAATTGATGGGTAATACAAATAGCTTTCATCATTTCTATATGATAAAATAACAATTTTTTGAATTTTGTTTATTATTATTATTATCATCACCATCATCATCGCTATTATTATTATTATTATTATTATTATTATTATTATTATTATTATTATTATTATTATTATTATTATTATTATTATTATTATTATTATTATTATTATTATTATTATTATTATTATTATTATTATTATTATTATGAGTAGTATTATTATTATTATTATTATTATTATTATTATTATTATTATTATTATTATTATTATTATTATTATTATTATTATTATTATTATTATTATTATTATTATTATTATTATTATTATTATTATGTTTCAAAGCAAAACTTTATTGAGTCTAAAAAGTTACAGAGTCATATATTGATTTTTTACAAATGAAAAACAAATTACAACTTTCAGTATATAAGTCTTTATCTTTTCTGCATCCTTTTTTTTTCTTCTTGTTTTTAAATTTGGTCTTCTATCTAGTTCAGTTTATGCTTGCATTTTTTTTTTTTTAAAGTTGGAAAAATTGCTGATGTTGAAAATGTCATCATCTGTCTTATTGGTCTTTATATTTCATAGACTGGATCTCTGTTTCAAGTGTGACCATGTGGCTGCAAATATATCTGGTTGAGCTAGGATGCTGTCTCTTTTTCTTAACAGTTCTAGTTTTATTGAATATGTTGCTGGGTGGCGTCGAGGGTTATTGGCAAGTGCAAAAGTGCATCTGGTGCACCAGTAGGCATAAAGGCTGTATGTTGCTGCACGAATAGCAGGGTTATTGCCTTTTTTAAATGTATTTATTATTTCATCTATTGAAATAATAGCCTTTCTGTATGTGGTAAACATTGTGCGACGTATTGTTTCTAGGGCACTGCAGGAATGAAGAAAATGATCTTGTGTCTCTTCTTCTCTATGACATAGTCCGCACATGGGGTCTATATTGGTATAGAATCTACGAAATCTAAGGAAATGGGTTGTGGGTAGAGCTTTGAGATTAAGCTTAAGTAGAAAATCGAATAATTTTGGTTCTAATGACCATTTTCTGAATTGTTGCAGTAGCTGCCTGTTGTCTATTCCAAGAACTGATGGATGTAGATTGGGTGTCTGGTTGGGATGTAGTATATTGTAAATGTCCCAGTATGTATACTTGTTGTCATTATTGAGTGATATTTTGTTGTATATTGGCTTGAGTTCTTCAATCAGTGTGGATAGATATCCAGATGAAGAGCACACGTCTGATCTCCAGTCATTATACTGATTACACACTCCAGGTCTGGAAATCTTTTTATGGTTGCTGTTATTAGATTTACTGATTTCTGTGTGTAAAAAACATTGATTGTATGGAGTCCAAGTCCATTGCTATGTGGTGGTCTGCTCAGATTTTTTAAAGAGATTGCCACTGTCTTTCTCTTCCATATTAGTTTGTTACAGATTGACGAGATTTTAGATATGAATGTTTTTGCAAATTTGATTATAGGTGTATAGTATGTAATTTTTGTAGTTATAAGTTGATTAAATAGTGCTACCTTTGCATATATTGACAGGTATGACTTTTCAAGTGAGGCTGTGATTTTTTCAGCATCTATTTTTAATTTATTTTGAATTTTTTGCCTCATTCCATTGGTTCCAAGGTAGAATGGGAAACCAAGGAAAGCAGATGGTTTACCATTAAACATCTCTGTACAGTGCTTGCCTGTGTATATTGACCATGCAGCAGTTTTATTTGTGTTAATTTTTAAATTAAAATTTGAGGTATAATTCTTGATTATCTCTTGTAATATGGGGAGGTTCTTTTTAGAGGGGAGGAAAACGGTTACATCATCCATATAGGCTATGCATGATATATTTAAAGCAGTGTTTGGAATTTGAATGCCTTTTATTTTTTTCTGTATCTCTATTAATAGAGGATTTATATATATTGTAAAGAGCAAGGCACTTAGGGGGGATCCTTGTGGGATGGATTGACTCGGTCTGAAGGCTGGTGATTTTTTTCCATTCAATGTGATGTGAATTTCACGGCTGAGTAGCAGATTTGCTATTATATATAGTAGGGATGGAGGTGTTGTTGTTTTTTTCAGCACGTCTAATAATTTGGCTATAGGCACTGAGTCAAAAGCTGCTTCAATGTCTAGTTGAACTATAATTGGTGCATATTTCTTTCTTTTTTTTACTACTTCAATAATTGTTTTGTACATTAAGGCACCCTGGCCAATGGATGATCCTTTTTTGGCATATTGTGCTGATGATAACACAGGGAGTATGTGTTGTTCTATTTTTTCCTTTATCACTCTTTCAAGAATTTTTATTCCTAAAGGTCCCATTGAAATTGGTCGTAGATTAGATAAAGATGATATTGCTGTTGGTTTTTTGTTAAATGGAACCATTGCAATTGGGTATAGACTTTGTATGTTGTAAATTTTTTGGGATATGTAATTGGCTAGATCGCACAGGTATTTTGCTGTGAAGTGACTAAGATGTTTGAACACAAATTTGGGAATTCCTTGTGGTCCTGGGTGACATGTGTTTGTTATTGTTGCAAGTTGAAATACAATGTCAGTTGTTGTTATTGGTGTGTCTGTTTCAGGGTTTCCAAATATGTCTTCATTTGGTATGTACACACTCTGTTTTTGCAGTTTTTTTTTAAAGTGTTGATATATTGGGTTTATCATGTTATGTCCAGCTGTTATAGAACCATCTATTTCAAGTGCCATAGGCACTCTGACTGTGGATGGGTATCCCAATGCCCACCGTATGTATGCTCTGGTCCAAGTATGTTGTTGTGTAAGGCATATTTTTTTCTTTTTTATTGCTACATATTGCTTTAGTGTATTGCATGTATTGTTGTACATTTCTGTAAGTTTTTTAATTTGTGTTTGATTATCTGTAGTTGGTCTGGAAATGGTTATTCTTTTATGTAGTTCATCTGCCAATGCTAATAATCTGGTGGGGGGTGTTGAGTTGCAGGTAATATGATTGATGTTGTAAGAAAGTATATTGGTGAATGCTATATACTTTTGTACTGGATCAAGTGACATGTTTTGAAGTTTTTGGAGCATTATATATGTTTCTGAATATAGGAATTCAGTTGTTTGTGCTGGAAGAAGTATTCGCATAGTCTTTTGGAGGGCTATTGTTGTATTCTGTATTTTTGTTAGGTCGAGGGTGATGAACTGAGCAGCATGATCTGAGATTATAGATGGACAGAGTTCAAGATTAAAATAATGATGTAACATTGGTGAGTAGAAACACAAATCAATAAGTGACTTATATCTATTGTTATTAAAAGATATTGAGTTTGATGGGAGAAAACCCTCAGCACTCATAAGTGGGATTGTTATTTGATGGATCCATTTGGTGACAAAAGTTTGGTAGGTCATGTTGAAATCTCC
This sequence comes from Epiperipatus broadwayi, assembly GCA_028023455.1. Classification (NCBI taxonomy): domain Eukaryota; kingdom Metazoa; phylum Onychophora; class Udeonychophora; order Euonychophora; family Peripatidae; genus Epiperipatus; species Epiperipatus broadwayi. The sequence continues at coordinate 3,003,537 of JAQFVV010000024.1, read as the reverse complement.
CAGGAGTATTATGGGATTTGGTGTTGCTGTAAGCATTGAATTTATTGTTGCTATTATTCTGGAGATGATGATGGGGCCTGGTGGTATATATACAAATACTAGGTTAAGTGTGATATTTTTATGATGGAGTGTTAATATGATAAGATTAGAGTCAATATATATAATTTTAAAAGAATCAAAAGGGCAGTTGTGGGAAATAATTATGCCTGTGCCACCTGATGCTGATGATGATTGCCTTGAGCAGGCACAAAAACCTTGGCTGTCTAAATATTTTGATGGATCAATTTGAGAGCTGCTGTATATTTTTGTTTCCAAAAGCCCAAGTATGTGTGGTTGTGTTGTATGTAACCATTTTTTGAGATCAAAAAGTTTTTTGGTGGCATTTAAGCCTCTAATGTTGAGAGATCCAATTTTTATCTTCATGTTTTAAATAATTTTTTAACAGGGTATTGATTTTTATTTTATTTTTAATACTAAATTTTTGTTTATATTGCAGTAGATGGATGCTGATACATATTTAAGACGTTGGGTTTATTATCAGTTTTTTTTTCATTTAATATTGCTTCAGACTCTATACAGGCAATTTGTGATGAAACCGAACAGGTGTCCATTTGTTGTTGGCTTATATCCATTTCTATTTCATCATTTTCTAAATTGTATATGTCTGATGAGTTGTGCTTTTGGTCTGTTTTTTTTGCCTTTTTGGATTCATGATTTTTACTTGGTCTGCCGGGCTTCCTTTTTCCCTCTGGTGTATTCTCTTGAATAGGTGGAAGAGGGGCTTCTATTGCATCCATTATGTTTGATGCAGTTTTGTTTATAATTGTAGTTTTTTTTATTATTGGTATCTTTATATTATCTGGATTTATATTTTCATTATATAACTGTGTGTGTTTACTTTCTGTTTGTTGATTTTTACTTGGTACACATTTTGTTTTATTGAGATGCTGATCCTGTGATGTAATTGCTGTATTTTGTGTTGTGGTTTCTTGAGAATTATTTTCGTTTGAATCTTGGATTTCTGTGTTAGTTTTTGTGTTATTATTTTTTTGGTTGGTCTTTGGGATAGGCAATTCTGATCCATTATTATTTTTGTTTGTGGGTGTTTGAATCTGTTTTTTTCCGGTTTCTATTATTGGGTTGCCAATGGATGTAGTGTTATTATAAATTTTATTTTCATCACTGGGTTGTTCTGGGGAGAGGATTTTAGTTTGTTCACAGTGATTGCTTTTTGTGTTATCGCACTGAGTTGCTAGGTGTCCTCTCTGTCCACAGCCAAAACAAAGTGGCTTTAGACCTCTTATGTGAAGAGAGAGTGTCGCTTCTTGATCTGTAATCTGTGTTGGAATCGTTGAGGCGTCTACGTTTTTATGTAGTTTTATTTTAAATTCAAAACGATTACTACATATCGGTATAGGTGTGTCTTTTAAATATATAGGCTGTAGGGCAATTACTTTTCCAAACGGGTTTATCATTTTTTGAAAATCTTGTACGTTGTATTTAAGATAAGTATTTTTAAGCACTCCAGTAATTATATTTTTCCGGTTTTCATCTATAATTACGAGTGCGTAATTATCAAGTGCTAAAATAGTGGATTGAAACCGTTCTTTTTGCTGCTGAGTATAAAAATCAATGGTTATATATTGAGAATTTGGGTGGTCGGCGATACAAGAGATTGTTTCCCATAGTGCATTTTGCGTGATTGCTTCATATAATAAAGCTTTTGGGAAACGATATAATGAGCATTGATTATCGGTTACTGCGAGTACTAACGAAGTTGGTGAAAAAAACCTGTGAAATGTTTCAAATAACGTACGAGGCACCGTATTACTGAAACGGTCCGTCACATTTTCAAGCGTTTCTTTTGTCCAGATTGCGGCTGGGGGTTGATTTTCCTCTCGAGTGTTTAGATCAAGATTTTTAATATCATTTGTGTTTGTTCTACGAGCGCGGTATTTGAGTTGGTGCTGTAGTATTGCTATTACTTTTAAGTACTTTTGCATACGAAATAGGCGATGTTGAAACTAACGATGTTGTTAATTTTGTATTGGTGCTTAATTCAGCTCACGCTTGACTGGGCAGTAGCCATGATTTATTCTGACTCAAGTCAGTATTTTTTTAAAAAAAAAGATATTAAAACACACCGATATTTTTCAAAAAACACTATTAATCTATTATATAATTCGATTTTTCCTGTATTATGTTTATTTTTCGCATAACAAGTTGGAACAAAAGTAAAAAATAAATACTTACATCGGAGAACTTAACGATTGCTTCTTACCTCAGCAGAGATTTGTATTATTATTATTATTATTATTATTATTATTATTATTATTATTATTATTATTATTATTATTATTATTATTATTATTATTATTATTATTATTATTATTATTATTATTATTATTATTATTATTATTATTATTATTATTATTATTATTATTATTATTATTATTATTATTATTATTATTATTATTATTATTATTATTATTATTATTATTATTATTATTATTATTATTATTATTATTATTATTATTATTATTATTATTATTATTATTATTATTATTATTATTATTATTATATTAAACAAATGTTACATAGAATTACAAAATACAAAAAAGAATTGCATTCTGTTACATAGGCAATCATGCGAACTTTGGAACAAGTTCTAAATTTTAAGTTCAATTGTATTTTACAGTTTATATAATCTTTGTTTGATGGTGATACTGTTATAGGTTTGATAGTTGACTTATGAGTGACCATGTTGCTGCTACAATGTTTGGAGGGCTAATTTTGTAATCACATTCTTTTATTTGTTGAAGTTTTTTTTTTTGTAAATGTTGCTGTATGTCTTCTTGTATTGTTACAGAATGTAAATGAGCATCTCATAAATCAGTATGCATATAGTAGAAAAATTATTGCTCTTATTGTTGGGGTAGTTCTTGTTTTAAAGGATTGTAATATGTTTATTATTGATATATTTTTCCTTTGGTATGTTTCTACTAATAGTTTATGTATATTAGACAGACTTGTACATGAGTAGAATATATGCTGTTGTGTTTCTTTTGCTGTTTGGCACAGATTGCAAAAAGGATCATTGTTTTATATAGACATTTGTATCAAAGAAAATATGTTGTTGGTAATGCATGGAAGTTTATTTTTAATATAAAATCAAAATATTTTGGCTCTAATGACCATTTATTGAATTTTTTTAGTAATTGATAATTGTTAATTTCAAGCATTGTTGTTTGTGTGTCTTGAGTATTTTCTGGGTGTAATAGTTTGTAAATTTTCCAGTATGAATATTTGTATGTTGATTCAATGTTAATTTGAGTAGATATTGTTGTGACACTTTGTACTAGTGAAGGTAAATACAGTGAATTTGATGTGGAGTATCTGTTGGTGTGATTGGAGCAAACAATTTTAGTTTAGGGAATTGTCTTATTGTTGATGCTAGTATGTTGATTGATTTCTGCATATGGAATGTGTAGGCAGTGTGCAGTCCTAATACATTGCTTTCTGGAAATTTTCTCAGAGATTTAGCTGATATTGTGACTGCTTTGATTCCCCATAGTAGTTTAGTGCATAGTGTTGATATTTTTGATGTGAAATGCTTAGATAATTTTATTATTGGAGAAAAATATGTTATTTTTGTTGTAATTAACATGTTGAATAATTGAACATTTGAGTATATGGATAGGTATGCTTTTGATAGAGAGTTTGATATTTTGTTTATGGATTCAAGTAACTTGTTTTGTATGTTTTGTCATTCGTTCCCAAGTAGAATGGAAATCCCAGAAAAGGAGTGTATTTGCCTTGAAAGTATTTTGTATATGTTTTGGTTGTATATATGAACTAAGCTGCTGTTTTATTCGGATTGAATTTTAGTTTGAATTCAGATGTGTATTGATCTAATGTTTTTGTAGTATTGGAAATTCTTTACATGATTTTAAAAAATGATATCATCCATGTATGCTAAATGTTGAATGTTTTGTTGTGTGTGTAGAATTTGTACTACAGGTATGTTTTTTTTTTTCTTATTAGTGGATCTATGTAGAATGTGAAGAGAAGTGAACTTAGTGATAATCCTCATAAAATAGGTTGTGTTGGAATGAATGATGTTGACTTTCTTCTATTGAGTGTGATATGAATTTGTCTGTTAAGGAGAAAATTGGTTATTACATGGAGTAGTGGAGTTGATATTGTGGTATTGACTAATTTATTAAGAAGTATCTTGATTGACACTGAATCAAATGCTGCTTAAATGTCTAATTGTTCTACTATTGGTGCATTTTTTGTATTATAGTCATAATTGTTTTTAAGAATAATGCTGTTTGTCCTGTAGATGATTCTTGTTTTGCAAATTGTAGAGGTGATATAAGTGGAAGTGTTGTTTGATTTGATCTTTGATGACTTTTTCTAAAAAATTTATGGCTAATGTTCCCATAGAAATAAGTCTTAGATTGGTAATTATTGATATATTAATTTTTTTATTAAACGGCACTATGACTATGGTATTTAGTTCTTTAATGTTCTATATTTTTCAAGAAAGATGATTTGGTAGATTGCAAATATATTTTGATGTGAATTGTCTCAAATGTGCAAAGACAAATTTTGGTATTCCATTTGTTCCAGGATGACATGTGATTTTAATTGTATTAAGTTTATCTGCAAATTGTTGTGCACTAAATGGATAATTTGTTTCTGGCTGTCCAAAGTAGTTATCTGTAGGTTTGAATCTTTTATGTTCTTGTAGTTTTATTTTTGAAGTAATTAAATATAATATTTATCATATTCTGTCCTGTATATGTTATTCCTTCTATTTCTAATGCCATTAGTACTCTCAATTTTGGTGGATATTTTAGGGCCCATCTAATATATGCTCTGGACCATGTGTGTCTTTGTGAGAGACATATTTTTTTAATTATATATTCCTTTAGTTTGTTACATGTGTTATTGTATATTTGTGTGAGTTTGTATATATTTTCCTGTGAGTTATGTGAAGGATGTGACATTCTCATTCTTTTGTTTATTTCATCCACTACTGTTTGAAAGCTTTAGGGTAATGGTGAGTTGTATGTTAGATGATTTATGTCGAATGATAGTATGTTGATAAATGCCAAGTATTTTTATATTGGGTCAAGTATTATAGTATCATGTTTTTGTAGCATTATATATGTTTCTGAAAATAAAAATTCTGGTGTTGATCTTGGAATGAGCATATGGATTGTTTTTTTTCTAGTTGAGTGGTATTTGTTTGAAAGTTTGTTAAATTTATTATAAGTGTTTGTGCTGAATGATCAAAGAATGGAGATGGATTTAACTTAATATCTATTAGGTAATGAATCATTGGTGAGTAGAAGCATAAGTCAATTAGTGTTGTGAATCATTTGTTGTGGAATGAGATTGAATGTAAAGGTAGGAATCCTTCTCCACTCATAAGAAGTATTGTTAGTTGGTGAAGTCATTTTGTTGTAAATTGATCATAACTCATATTAAAATCACCAATTAATATAGTAGGATAAGAAATTGATGTTAGCATAGAGTTTATTGTGAGAATAATATGTGATATTATTTAGGTCAATGTGGAATGTAGACAAAGATAATATTGATGCGTGTGATACATTTATGAAACATTGTAATTAATAAATGAGAATTGATGTATGATATTTTAAAACTATAAAATATGGTGGTGGGAGTTATAATTATTCCAGTACCTGCTGATGGTATTGAAGCATCACATGAACAAGTGCATAAACCATGTTTATATAAAAAGTTGGATGGATCTATATGTGAGCAATTATAGTGGTTTTACAATACTTAGCCATTTACTAAGATATTGTAGTTTTGATCTTGAATTGATTCGTCTAATGTTAAAAGTTGTTATCTTAATTTTCATGATGTTGTTTTATTGTATGTTAGGTGATTGTAATTTTATTTGGTTATTTGTGAATTGTGATTTGTTTCTTTAATTTTCTTATGTTATAATTCTTGTGGCATGGTTTGTGTAGTTAATGATCTTGTTTAATATGATGTTATATTTTTAGTTTGAGTTTTTTTCTGCTTGATATTTTGTTGTAAGCTATTGAATTCTATTTGTATGTTTTCAGTTGCAATATGAGATATGCTTGATTTATTATCCTTGTTTTCTGTGGTAATTTTTTAATACCAGGACTTATTTTGAGCCATGCTGTTTTTCTTTTAATTCCTTGTGTTGATGTTTCAATGATTGTCTGTGCCAGTATTATAGTTTTCATAATTTCTGTTGATGTTTCATTAATTATAATATGAGTCATTTCTTTGTCCATGTTTTCATCATTTTCTTCTATATTCATTGAGTTATTTGTGTTTTCAGATTTTTTTGTTGTATGGGCTTATTGGTATTACTATTATCTTCATTTCTGAGATCATTTTATTTTGAGTTTTTTGTCTTATGATCATTGTTGTTTTCATCATTTTGTATGATAATTTTGGTTTTATCTATTATTGTTGTGTTGGTTTGATGTTCAATGTGTGATTCATTGTCCTGTTTTTTTTTTTTTTTGATGTGTAGAAAACTCATTGCAATGAACTGCTAGATGACCTCTTAATCCACAAGGGTAACATTTAGGTTTTAATCCTCATATATAAACATAATGTGGTTTCTTGATCTAATATTTGTGTTGGGATATTGTTTGGATCAATATTTGAGTTCAATTTTATTTTGAATTCATAGTTATTTGTAGCTATATGTATGGGTGTGCCTTTAGAATATATTTCTTATAGGTTTAATACTTTTCTGAAAGGTTGCATTATGTTTTGAAAGTCTTTTATTTTGTAGTTAAAATATGTGTTTTTGAGTATACCACTAATAGTATTTTGTTTAATTTTCATCTACTATTACTAGAACGTAATTATCTATTGTTTTGATAAATGTTTGAAAACGCTGTTTTTGATCTGTTTCAAATATTCAATCGCTATGTATCTAGGATTAGTGAGATCTGCTATTTTAGAAATTGTTGTTGTTGTTGTTATTATTATTATTATTATTATTATTATTATTATTATTATTATTATTATTATTATTATTATTATTATTATTATTATTATTATTATTATTATTATTATTATTATTATTATTATTATTATTATTATTATTATTATTATTATTATTATTATTATTATTATTATTATTATTATTATTATTATTATTATTATTATTATTATTACTGTTGTTATTGTTGCTATTATTATTGTTGTTATTGTTATTATTATTGTTTTTATTATATTATTAATAATAATACTTGGTCTACTTTTGTTGTTATATTTAAATTTGCTGTTCGAATATCCTTAAATTTTCTCATTTACTCAGGCTACTCTCTTTATTCAATCAGATTTTTAATAATACTAATTATTTTAATTTAAATTATAAGAAATATTATTATATTCAAATGTCATAGTTGATTAATTTAAATTTATTTTATTCATTTATATATGTTTTTTTTTACTTTTTTGTTTGTTACTTCCTTTTATTATTATGTTATCCACATTATGTTTATCTCTCTTATCTTTTTAGTGTGAAAACTGTAATTGGATATATGCTGTTGATGAATAAATTGAATTGAATTAAATTATTTTTATTAATTATTTTTTCAAAAGGAAACTTAGACTAAAAAAGGGTTACAATGAGGTACTTTGATATACATGTAAATGGGGCAAAGGATTAAATTGTTTGGATAGGTTTGTATTGGTATATTGCCATGTATCCAACTATTATTTATCATGACAAAGATTTTATTTGAGTTGTTTTATAAGGTTACATTGATTTTATACTTTAGATTTAAAGATTACACATGTATTCATCACAATATTTGTTATGTTCATTACTATCTTGGTACTGTTTTTATGTCTGCTGGTAAATATCTCTATTGGAAAAGTTGTGTGAGCCCATATTCTGGGTTATTATGTCACTATTGGTTGTCTGGATGGTAGGTGTTGTCTTGCAGTTCTTTCTAGGTTTAGTTGGTGTTCATTTCTAGAGAATACTTGTATACTAGTTTCATTGAGTTAAAACTACATCTGAGAGTTTCTTCTGGCTGTCCACTTTTGTTTGATTGAAGAGATTCGTGGGCTTGGGTTGTGATGGAATTGGCTAGATTAGTTTTTGGATAATGATCTGGTAAGTTTCACACAAAGGGATGTCATGATCAGGCTAGATCTGGATGTTTGTTGCATTATATTTAGATTATGTAGTGCATTTGAATTCCAGTTGATGGGGAAATTGATGATTTTGATGGCACTGTGGTGTCTGAGATTGATGAGTGGGATGTGGAACTCAAGAGTAATGCTCATTTAATGGGATCAGATTAAGCATGATCTGGGTGGCAGTTTGTCACTTAAGAGTGCATCTTTGAAGAAAGGTGGTTGCTGATTATATAGAACTATTATTATTGTTGTTGTTATTATTATTAATGTTGTTATTATTGAATATTTTACTTGTCTTTCAAGGGTAACTTTATTGGACCTTACAAAAGTTTATACATAATAGGCATAGAACATATATTCAGTGAATATAAAATATTTTCCTGAGATTAAAAAAGAAAGCAAGTATCAATCCAGTCAGAGAAGAAGGAACTTATTTATGGTTTTATCCTGTACCAATATTGCCTGACTATATAATCCAACAGAGTAGTTTTATTTATCTTAAGTTTATTTAAAGTGAACCAAGGAAGAAATAAGTCTGTCTCATGCAGCTAGTATATTTCCATTAATTACAAGTGCTAATTGTATCCTAAAAGGCAGAGTATGACCAAAAATATTGTTGTAACCTTTCAACCATTGAAATATGTTTGTGAGAGATTTTTTTTCTTTTCTTTGTTAAGTTGTATTTTCTTAGTTCTTCATGACCTAAATATTGATGCAATTTTCTTGGGAAATATTTTCTGTAAAATTATCTTATGTAATTTATCAATAAGTGATAAAACTATTTTACAAGGAGGAGGAAGGAATACTGGTAACATTTACTATACATATAGTCATAATATTATTGAGCATATTTCAGGCTGAAATTGGATCAAAATCTAGATTTCTTTAAAAAATTGAATGTATATTTCTGAAAAAATGACTCTATAGTTTTTATCTTCAGTAAAATACATTATGTTTGAAGTGAAAAGAAAGATTAAAAAAGAATGTAAAAAATTCAAGTTATAATTTTATGGTTTCATGATCTCAAAAAAAAAGAGAGACTAGAGTAACTAATATCTCTTGATGCAATATAGGAATATGGTGGAAAAGATCAATTAGTGTGGAACATTTGGAGAACTTTTGAAGACATACTTAATGGAAAAAAATTCTAGTCACTTTAAAAAAATATCTGATAATATTTCACACTTGATATATTTATTATATACACTGGAAAGATGGAGAATAATAAAAAATTTGGAGTGTAAGAATGTAATTATGATGTTAGCTATATGTCATAGTTCTTTATATCATGTTGAGTCCATATCATGCATTAAAATATTTATTATTATTATATTGTGCTTTTATTTGCTTTACTTAGAAATTATGTCAGATGTTAGTGATAATTTTTGTATACATTTAAGTTATAAAAAATATAAAATCTCATTTAATCATTAATATTAACTTTATACTTTAAATCAGTTAATTTTTGTTTTTATCATTAGGTAAATAGATCCTTTAAATTCTTTTACTATATTATATCTTTTTAATTAATATTCTTTTGCGCATAATATAAAAAAATGAGATGTAAAATGTCTTAAAAAAGTATTAATGAGGATATAAAAAAAAAAAAAACTCTAAAATAGCTTAAAATCAATAAAAGAGAATAATTTACTCAATAATGTAATACCACATTTTAGTATTTAAGTTGAAGTCATCAGAAAAATAAAGAAAAGAGAGTAATAAATCATTATGAAGTAGATGAAAAAATCTACAAAGAACTGTATACTAATATAGTAAGAAAAAATTAATAATAGAAATATGGCAAAATTATTTCAAATGCCATGTGCTTTAAATAAAAAAGTGCAAATTAAATTTATGAAAAATGCTGAAAATCGTGGAATCATTATATACAATTTAAAAAGGGTAAACAATAAAATAAACAAGTTTTAATAAAACTACATATGAAATGCCTAAGTAATAAGAAAGTGTCAAGACTCTGAATGAACGCACTAATGAAACTTCTATCAGTTAGTAAATATTTATAAAATATTAAAAATCTTGTCAAAGTATCTCAACCAAAATAACAAATTGAATTTAAAAATTGTCTAAACACTTTAGACTCTATCAATGTAATGAGTAAAGGCATAGAAAAGCCAATGTGTATAAGTTACTATTTGCATAGATTTTCTAAATTATGAAAAGGAATTTGATTATAAAGCCTTTCTGCTTATAATGAAGCTTTGAATGTTGTCCCAGAAAATTCAAGTTATGATGAATATTTATCAAATGCTACATCAATGATTAGAATGCATAAGAAAAAAAGAAGAAATTAACAGTAATAAAATTTTTGGCAAAATGAGATCATATCACCAGAACTTTTTATAATATTTTGTTAGAAAATTTTTTGTAGAATAAAATAAGAAATAATATTAAAAATAAGTAGATATTATTTAAATTAACTAAAGTTTACAGGTCTTGAAAATAATTTTTTTTATAATAGCTGAAAATGCTACAAGATTTACTAGATTACAAAAAGAAAGCTAAGCAAAAATTCTAAGAAGACTAAATTTATGTTCATTGATTTTATTTAAAGAATAAAAAATAAATAGAATTTAAGAACTATAACTGTCTTGATTAATTTATTGAAACATATTTAAACTTATAATTGAAATCAGTCATATAATGAAAGATTGATGGAAATTTTTTGGCAAGAGAGGGTGTGGGCCAATTTAGTTTTGCCTTGTCTAGCTGTTAACTTTGTCTGCTGTTTTAAGAAAATATGTGCAATTTTCATCTTAAAAACAAAAGGTTTTAAGTCTTTATACTAATGTCAAAAGATGTGCTCAGTTGGAGTACCTGGTTCAGAGTTATCTAAAGTTTCAAATTAAAACATAAAAAACTTTAAAAAAAACATTGATTCTACAGAAAATTCTAAAATTACAAGAGGATCTCAGAAGAAAAAAGGTAGGAAATCATATGTAATCACTTCTATCAATGAGAGTTTTAACCCTAATGGTAAACAGGATCCAATAAATGTTGACACAAAATTTGGGAAAGGTTCCCCTAAGAATAAAGTGGTGGGAGACATCGTTGCAAATTTAGATAATGTGATTTTACAAAATAATAGCATTATTAACATTTCTAAACCAGAAAGACCTAACAAAACATAGCTAATTCTAAAAAATCAGTTTTTGGCTCAAAAGATTTGAAAAAAAAAAAAGATTAGAGCATAAATAGAACATCCACAAAGAGTAACTTTCTGAATTTTAAGGAGTCTTCCAAGAAAACTGAAAAAGGGATCAGTTCATAGAAATTTCCAAATTTGCTTGAAAATAATGTTGTTAGTGATAATAGTGTAAAAAATGCTTTTGCACAAAGAAACACTCATAAATCTTTGTTTAACTTTAATATACCCAATGTAAAAACTGCTAAAATAGTGAATTCTAAGGAGATCCAAGATCTTGCAGAGGAAAATAAAACTGTAAAGACATCATATGCTAAAGTTGTACAAACACATAAGGTATTACCTAGTTCACAAACAATACCAGTGTTTTTGACCCAAATTGGTCTAATATTTATAATGAAGATGCAGTAGATCAAAAACAAATAATATTTACTGATGATATTTTTTTTGATATAGATATATATGATGTGACAATTAGTGAAATTATCAATGAATTTAATCAAACCATTTTCCACCAACTGTTAAATTCCTTTCTTAATTACTATAATCAGATGTCTATTATTTTAGCTGTAACAGTTCAAAATAAAAAACTCTTCCCCTTTCCTACAAAAGAACTTTGTGGTTCTCTGACAGCAAAAGAACTATGGGATCACATACACAAGATTCTAAGTCATCCAAATAATAGGTACATCAATATCAAGTGCAAGAACATTTGGAAAAAGAGAATTGTGCAGAGGGCATTGAAATTTTGCAGCAATAAACTGATTGTAACAGTAAATATGGATAGGCCCACAATACTGCAGGGTCATATAAATTTTGAAAAACAAGATTTGCAAAAACTATTGAAACTCTATGGGATGGTGGAAATGTTTGAGTACACCCTTAAAAATGTGTGAATAAACCTGTGCTCACAAATGCAGCCAATGTCACATTTTTACTAATAAAAAGTATCCAACCCACAGATATCCTGACACTCCATTGTGCAGAGTCAGACCCCATGGTTATTTTTTTTTGGGAGATACCACCAGAGTGTTTTTTGTGCTGGTTGCAAACTCACTTAGTGAAGGAGTGTCCACTTAGGGTTTGCAATTGGTGCAAAACCAAAAGAGCAAAATGTCGTTGATGTAATTGGGGCAGTATAGATGGCAGACAAACTAGTTTTCCTACTGAAAAGCAAAGTATGCAATCTCAATCTGAGGACTGTATGTTGTTCAGCCAGATGAAGTTAGAGAAGGCATCAGTGATGGAGATTTTAAAACCTGTTCAAATTCAAGTATTGGAACTTCATGAAACAATCATCCACTTCTTGAAGGATATTTTATTGTCACCAGTTCAGGATTTAGTTTCTACAGAAAACAATCCTATTGTATCAGATGCTGATTCTGACTTTAAAATAACGGATGAACCTACAGTGCAATGGGAAAAAATAAAAAGAAAAGCCTCCAGGAATGAGAAAAACTTAAAACATCATTTCACATTCTCTAGATCCCAAACATGTCTGACTCTAGCAAGAGCTCCTCGGAAAGTGAGTATAGTATAAACAAAAATAAGGGGGGGAATTAAAGTCCAGTGAAAAATACAAGGATGGAATAGTGGAGATTAGTCAAGTGGAATGCATGAGGGATCCTATCAATGTGAACTTATTACAGTCTGTTTGACAGCCAGGTTTGAACAAACAGGAACTGTCATTCATGGATGGTATTGAGAATCCTTCTTTTTTAAAATTGCCTCAAGAGGTAACTGTCAAGTCGAAAGTAGAAGAGACTTGTTAGCTTTAAATTGTTGTTGATATATTTATCAAGAACATCAGGGTGATAAAGGAAAGAGACAATAGACTAGCTCTTCAATGAGCATTCAGGAGCATGTGAGAGATGAGTGACATTGAGACATCCACAATGAAATAATTAAATATATGGACTTGGTGTGTATCCAAGCTTAATTTAAATCTATGTATATATTTGTTTTAATGATAAATGTAAAGTAATATTATCATTGTATACTCATGTTTAAGTTAAATATGTTAGTTTATATGGTTGGATTTTTTAATGCAAAGCTGTCTTGCTCATAGTGAATAACATTAAATTATATACCTTTGTTAAACCTTCCTTTGTAACATTTATAACAATAAACCTTCCATTGAAAAAAAAAAAAACCATGACAATTTGCTTGAAAATACTTTTTTTAATACAGATATTTTACTAATGTTTATTTATAGATACTGGATTTGGAAAAATAATATGTGTTTTAAAATAACTGCAGAATGTATTGAATTAGTGAAAATTATATTGTGGGATTAATTTTAAAAATACACGAATAAGAGAAAAAACATTATTTACTGATATCATTGAAAAAACTGAGAAATAAAACTGCAAATGGCTAAAAGAGATGATAATTGCTAAAAAAATACAGGCCCTGAAATGATTTTCCAATTGTTAGGTCTAGAAAAAGACTTATATGTAAAGAGAATTGATAAGATGAAGGAGTTTATTAGAATAAAAAGAAAGAGAAACTATAAGAGCAAAATTGGTGAGATATTCATTCTGGAGTTGATTGTGTGTTGTGTACATATAGTTGATTGTGTGTGTGCGTGTGTATGTAATAAAAGACTTAAAAAAATAAAAATATTCTCTCTGATATGTTTTATCTAAAACTTGTCTTATTTTGCTTCCTTTCTCCACATCTTCATATGATCTAACACATTTTTAGTTCTTTGATAGTGAAGTCAATAATTTATAATGGTAAAATTTATTTAGATGTATAAAAGCAATAATATTTAAACAATGAATGATAGAGAGAGACAAAGACTATATGAATGAGACAATTTTCAATTAAAGGTATCTTTCAACAAAATGCAATTATGTAATAGCTTTTTCTAATTATTTTTAAAAGTAAGGATACATTTTTAAATTAATAATTATAAACTTAAGATAATAAACGTTTGTTTATTAATTTTATTAAAAATATTATGTTAAAACTAATATAATTAGTTTTGCTTTTTATGAATGTCATTGTAATATGATAAGTGATTACTATTTTTATTGAACAAATGATATTGTTATTTTGATGTTTCGTGGAAAATGTAGAAATAAAGCATAAGATGTTAAAATGAAGAACGCCACGTTTCTTATATTTTGTTTTGAAAATATTCATACATTCAGAACTGCAGATTATTTTGCAAAAAAATAATTATGTAAATCAATTAATTATAATAGTTATTTTATGGTTTATGGTTCAGGAGATCAAATGACGTTTGGAACACAAGACTAATTTGAGACACTAACATTTTTTTATTTTTCTCAACAATTAATCAATTTAATAACTTTTAATTCTAAGTCTGTTATTTTACCACTGTTTTAATATGGAGTTGCCACAATGTTATTCAGACGATACATGATTTTTCAACAATAACTTATGACTATTATTATTACCAATTTAGCAAATTTAATAATTAATTGTTGATTTTTTAAGTAACTATAAAATATAAAACATATATATATATTGTAAACTAATGCTGAAATAATGAATTATATTTGCTTGGAACTTTACGATTTTAATTTATTTTTTAATCATCTTTATTCATTGGTTAATCAAGAATGGTTATTTCATTTATAATAATGTTAATTAGCTGTTCGTTCTCTCTTGTCTCTCTGGGATGGTTTGCCTCATTGACTGTAATACTTAATGAATGATGAAGTGATCTGCTTTTAATTAATTATGAACACCAATTACAAGTTGTAAAAAAAAAAGAAGCTGCAAGCAAATGCTATTATTCATTTGTATCTTATTAGGTTGAAGGCGTTATAGCAAAAAACAAAAAATAAATAAAATAAAATAAATGATTTCTATCAATTACGTTGTTATTATCGTTATTATTATTTAAAAATTATTAACATTATCTTTGCCTAAACATGATCAACGAAAAAAAAGCGTTTTTAAAAAGTGAATATATATGTATATATTAAAAAAAATAGCATGAAGCAAATTGCCTTATAAATAACTCAATCTGATGACATTGTTTTGTCATTTCTTGATGATATGATTATGAGAAAGAGTTTTATTTGAGTTAATATCGCATGGTCATTTTCTTTGATTTTTTTTCTTGCAAATAATGGCTTTTAAAACTATTTGTTCATTGTTTTTTATACTGATCACTTTTATCAAGGCCTTTCATTGATAACTTCTTTCTATTAATAGTTTTATTTTATATTATAATTGAACGTTGTTCATGAAATATATACGTATGCAAGGCGGTGATCAGAATTTTTGAACTGGTAGATGAAGATGATATGGTGAAACTAAATAATGAGTGCAATCATAAAAACCAAAAAAATGCATATTTCTGTTCATATAGTTATAAAAATAAATTGCATCACATAATTCCAGCACATTTAATTTATATTTTCAGAATAAAAATCCTACCAAATTTTATAACCGGCAACAGTATGTATGCAAGCAAATTAAAATGGAAACAGCTTCTATCTTTCTATATTATAAGTATTAGTAAGACAAATAATAGAGCAAAATCGTAAATTAGCCAAAACATTATTAGAATTTTATATAAATTGTTGTAGAATAGTTTGAGTGCAAAGCTTTAAAACCAGTAATTATTATTGATAACTTTTATAAAAGTTAGAAATTTCTTAGCGGATTTATATTTTTATTTCATTATCTGCAGTTTATATATCATTTTAGACATGCATAAAAAGCATCTAACATCTTCTGTCTTATACTTTGGCAATAGTTGGAAAGAATATTAGCAGAAAAATTTAGATATAAAATGTATTGTTTGTGACATATTAAACCGGTTGTTTTATTCTCTTCAAAAGCAACCAACTGAAAATCGAAACTAAAATGTATTTTTAAAGATTGTTAAAGAAAAAAAAATTATATTTTAAAATTTTGTACATTATTTTTATTTATATATTAAGAATACATGCCATAACAAACATACTCAATTAAGGAGGGAAATTGTAAAAACATTTTAATTAAATTTAAAGAGTTTTGATTGCGATAAGTTTCTTTTTATTTTTTTGATCATAATCTATTTTAAAAGCTGAGATTTATTTTCTCATTTACTTAAATTTAATTAACATTTGAAAATATATAAGAACTCTGGTTGGATTTTGTTTTTAATTAAGATTAAGCAGGAGATGGAGATTTACCCTGGTCAAAACTTTTTAATCAAGATTAGGTGGGAGATAACCATTATATATATATATATATATATATATATATATATATATATATATAAAGCTCTGTTTGTTTGAAATGTATAATTTTTATATTTGTTAATTGCTCAACGCAGATCACTGAAGTTGGATTTTTGTGGACTGCTAATAGTATTTGCTTCTTGTTGCGCTAAGAAAGAATTACTTAGCTAATTGCTAATAGAACAGGTAAATATGCTAAGACATTGGAAACAGTGAGCATTCATCCAGAATGCAGAAACTACCTACCTTAAAGAACCATTTTAACAATATGCAGTGCTAAAGCAATACAAAGATAAACCCTGGAGCTCCATAATCGTTACATCATGAACATGACAAAAGCCTAGCCTAAAACTGATCCTAAGGATTTCCTTCTTATTCCTGACTAAATAAATGGAAATCAAAAACCTTCATGATGAACTATAGGTAGAAATAAACTGTGCATTACCATGCTGGAAGAAATCAGCCAGACAGAACATTATGGCTCAAATGTAAATTAACATTTTCATATTATAACCAGAGCTTAAAATCTCTTAGTCAAAATCTTTTTGCTTAAGTTTCAGCTTAATATAAAAAAATATGCATCTACAATAAATTATGTACAATCACTTAAATATCATTAATTACTTTAGAAATATTTTTATTATGTATTGGAGTTTTAGTTATAAGATTTTATATTTTAAATTTATTTGACTGAGGGTGTATTGTGAATTTATATTTTATACTCAGTTTATTTCTCTTTGTATTTTATTAACCATTGATAAATGTTTGGGCAGATATTAGTAGTTTTCTTTTTAACTCACCTGTCTCTTATTTTTTCATTGTAATTAATTTAGTCAATCTGGGTTTGTGTTTCCTGCATACCGTAAATGTTTTGGCTAGTGATTTATTGATTGTATTGTTATGTTTTTCTTAAATTCATGGATATTTTGTTTTCTTCTATTTAAGATTACATAAAATCATAATCTTTTTCTCTTGCTTATCAGAACCAATCTTAAGGGTATTAAACATGGCTTCTTATGAGTGTTTGCAGGATATTTAGTTTGGAATTTAATAAATTTATTCATAATTATTTTTGGTTGACATTTGTCTCTGTGTCGTTTCCTCAATTGTCTCAACAATGTTAATGATATATTTCTTTCCCTGAGTCTATCTGGTAGCATTTATCATCATCAACTTTTTGATTACCATAAATTAAAATTTCTAGGTTGACAGTTGCCTAGTGGTGTCTTCAGCAATCACATGAAGTGAAGGAGTAATCAAGTGGAAATGTTGGTATATCAATATTTAAATTTTTTAACATGAATAAACCCACAAAATATGTTTTTTATATATGCAACCCATGAAAATCTTCATATTAAGGTATATATAAAATAGTACAATACCCATTATAATAATTATATTTATAAAGTGCATACTCATTACTTAAAGTATTATTTATTAAGGCTCTTGTCTTTTAAATAAATCTTGTGTTAAAGATTTGCAGAGATCCCTACTGTTATTTTTTCAGGCATGTAGTCTTAACATTATAGCCTTACTAAATAATACCCATTATAGAAAATATTATATATAAAAACAAATAATTAATGGCATATAAGTATAAATGCAACTGCATGCATATACAAAAATATTAAATAACTAAACAGATAAATGTTTTATAAATCTGTTTTAAATTCTTATATACTTAACAAGATCAATTTGGATCAGACCCAATAATACCAAGTATAAACTGACTATAAATGATATAATCATACATTATGTAAATAAAGTGTATGGGTTTAAAAGATCCTTAGTATTATTCATACAATTTTTCAAAAATTGAATAGAATTTATACACACTCATACCAAACTTTATTATTAGAATAAATGAAATTAACCAGTTCTAGTTACTTAAATTACAACAGTCTTTTTTTCAATATATTTATACAAGAACAAATTGGATTAAATATTTAATTTAATATTTAAATAAATTCACTGCAAAAATTAATAATAATAATAATAATAATAATAATAATAATAATAATAATAATAATAATAATAATAATAATAATAATAATAATAATAATAATAATAATAATAATAATAATAATAATAATAATAATAATAATAATAATAATAATAATAATAATAATAATAATAATAATAATAATAATAATAATAATAATAATAATAATAATAATAATAATAATAATAATAATAATAATAATAATAATAATAATAATAATAATAATAATAATAATAATAATAATAATTCTAATTCTGCAGCAAACTCACCTTTAAGTGTCCAAACCTCAATCAAACCCAACATTATTAAAGACAATTTTTGTATCTCTTAAATGAAAAAGAAAAAAATCTAATCATATATTATACATTTTTGTTATCTTTTATTGTATACCTCTACAAAACTTATTAATAACTGATTTTATCAATTGTTAAAAAACTATCAATAATCCTGCCAACATCTCATGAGATTAACAGACTGGCACTAATACCATGTCATTAGCAAATTCCATTAATATACAAAAAGATCCTTATGCCAATATCACCAAAACTAACATGGAAGTTTTAACTGTAAAACATAATTTAATTTTTTTTAAAAAAAAAAAAACTACTCTTAATGAATTGATAAACCTCAACTTAACATACAAGACAAAGAATAAAACCAAACTTCCCCTTTTTTGTTATATGGATAAATAAAATGCTAAATAACATCAATGAGAAATTCAATGACTCCATTTCCAGGGAACATTATGCTACATTTTGTCAATTTTTTCTTGATCATTCCATTATCCTATCTGCTATTGATATATATTGTTCTTGTATCATTTCCCAAGGGCATTAATGTATGAAGCATTTAGCTCCTATAATTTATGAGACCCTATTCTATACTAGACTGATCACTCTAACCCTAGATGCTTAAAGTTATGTAGTAAAATTGATTTTAATCCCCAATGGCTATATCTCAATTTTATAATGGAAACGTTACAAGCAATAACTCATATTGCTCCTAAGAAAAGTATTTTCATTATATAATTACTGTTCCAAATTCAATATTTTATTATAACCATTATTTTCAATAAGTATTATAAAATTTATATAAAAAATTAAAAAATATAATCATAAAAGAACAAAAATGAAAAAATAAAATTACTTTTATTTAGAATAGCTTCTCAAATAAATAAATTGATTGCTTTCCTACAATCAGTTATTATAATGGAATAAAATTAATTTTTATTATTGTATACATTATTTACAATATATAGTATAATAATTGTCTAAGAAAGTAGAAAAAAATATCTATAATTTTCAAAGTATGAAAAAAAATACATTAGGCCATTAAATGATATAATACACAGCTAAACTAAAAAAAAGTACATAACACACTATGCAAAAAAAAATAAAAATAAAACTAATTTGATTTTTGAAAAATATGGGCATAATTAAAAAAATTATAAGATGTAAACCTTTTGGATTAAAAAATTTCTATGAAATTGAGACATATGAAAATGTCTTATGGTTGAGTGTTAATTAAAAGCACATATTTCTTAACTTTTACCCTAATTTATCTAATCAATTGACCACATACTCTTGCATATTAAAAACATGGAATTCTATTGACTCTTTGTTGTTCTATGAATAAATTTTTTGGATTATAAAAAAATATCAAGTTATTGTTATGGGAAAAGAAATTTTACTGCTGTGAATAGAAAGATGGTTTTTTAATCATATGTAAGTAAATAAGCATTTATTTTTAAACGAGGCTATGTGTACAATTGTATTACATTCAAAGATCAGCCTTTCAAGCTAATTGTGCATGCGTCTTTTAAGAGTGCTAAATAATAAATGAATATTTCCTTTTATTCCTGCATAAATACTATATCTTGTATTGTAGAGGGAAGTAATCATTTATTATTTAACACTCTTAAAAGACGCATGCACAATTAGCTTGAAAGGCTGATCTTTGAATGTAATACTCTTATGTAAGAAAAAGTACCAGCATAGCCAAAAATGTTCTTTCATTTTTTTTCTTCTTTTGCACGTGATCAATTTTATACAAAGTTTTTATTTATTTTTAAAAATAAAGCTCGCCTTTATAATATAATCAATGCAATGCTTTTTTTAAAAAAAAAAAAAATCATACAAAATAGGTATATGAGTAGGATGTTAGTGGAAATAAAAAATAAGATATTTATTTATATAGATTTTTTTAAAAACAGAGTGATAAAATATACATCTAATGTGGTATCTGTTTCAATTTATACGAAAACCTTTATATTAGAGTGCTTTTCATTAAGAAAAAACAAAAGTGTATTGAAAAACTTTAATTATATGGAGCTATACATCTGATACTTTATTTTCAAAAAAAATAAAAAAGTCAGCAAGCAGTTCCAGGAGATAATAGTGATCTCATAGAAAGATATTTAACCTTTTTATATTTTTATAAACTTGCACATGAGTATAAGTTTTAAGTATATCTAGAAAAATTAAAAGAACATGTAATATCAAGACAATGATTATCTAGTGATGTAATAAAATCAATTATTTTTTTTTTATATTGTGCACTAAATAGATTTTCTAATAATGATTTTAATAAATAAACAGAAAGTATTAAAACTGTCCAATAAATTATTATTGGCCAACTTAAAAATTTTAATAATAGTAGGAACCTGTATACAGTTTTTAATTTTAGATATAATATTAGAGATTGCAAATACTGAGGTTAAAATCAAGGAAAAGAACATCAAGGTGAACATAGAGCAACTATAATAGCAATATTTGTTAATAAAATGTGTTCTGCAAATCATATTTAAAAAATTAGATTTGCTAAATAATACAGAGATGGCAGAACACAGAAAATTGTAAAAATATATCCATTGACATTTACAAAAAAAAAGAAGAAAAGAAATCAATACATAGATAAGATAACCAATAAATAGTTCTACCATCAATAATAGAATAAGATTAAATGAGCTCAGATAACCTTATTTGAATATGATTTTAGAAATGGTGGCAATGGATCAACAAATTTGAATCCAAGAAATTGTGTGACATCTAGAAAATTCTTATTTGATAAAGATGAATGAGATAAGAAAGTCTCATCTAGAAAATTCTCATTTGATAAAGATAAATGAGATAAGAAAGTATTTGAAATGATGTAGACCAATGATATTTTAAATAAATAAAAATAATTCTAGTATATTATAAAAATATATGAAAACTACTTCACCAAGTGCACATATTAATAAAACAGTGAACATCTAAATTTTACAAGTGCAGTGTTTACATTATTATTATTATTATTATTATTATTATTATTATTATTATTATTATTATTATTATTATTATTATTATTATTATTATTATTATTATTATTATTATTATTATTATTATTATTATTATTATTATTATTATTATTATTATTATTATTATTATTATTATTATTATTATTATTATTATTATTATTATTATTATTATTATTATTATTATTATTATAATATAAAAGATTATCATCCTTTCTCACTGACATCATTGATCATTGGTTGGGTCATATAATAAGATTTGAGTTTGGAAATAAGATGACAGCTTGTGTCTGAAACAAAAGTATCCTTGCAATTTTAATACCACTATTTAACAGTGCTCGTAAAAAAATGATGATTATTTTTTATATAATTATATAAAATATAATAATTTTATGCAAATAAGAATTATTTTTTGTAATTCTATATGTATATGAATATTAATTAATGCTTTGATAAGAATAAAATACATATTGCATAAAGCATTTTTGTATTAAGTGTTTTTATGTTAATGATGAATCACTTGTAAATATATATATTGAGTTAAATATTTGCATGGATTATTATAATACAGAATAAAAATGAGGAGATAATATTCATATAAATAGAAATAATCTTTAATCTTTGATGTTACCAATAAATTATCAATTGCAATTAATTGACAATCTCATTTTATGTCAACAAAGACTCAAGACAAAAGAGCTATTATTGGTTTAATGAAAAATCTGGTTTGGCCTCAGGGATTGTCAAATAGTAATAATTGATATTTTTTGTTAACATCAAAGATTGAAAGTTATTTCTATTTACATGGATATTATTTTCTCATTTCTATTCTTTATTATATTGAACCAGAGAGTTCTTTCTTCTTTTGATCACCGAGGACACCATCAGGTCACTGAGTACCAGAAAAGAGTATATACGGTGATCAAAAGTTAATGGTTTTGATGATTTGCATCAACCAGACCCAGCTATATCAAGAGCTCATTAATATTGTTTGGATAATTGAGAAAAAAAACACATAGACAAAAATTAGCTAATAGATAAAAAATTATTCAGATAATTAAAATTATAAATAAAATTGTGATACTGATATATATTTGCATGTAGATACAAGTGAATTATCTCAAGGCATATATCAACAAAATAAATGAATAACACTCCAGCAGACAATTCATTTTCTAATAGAACTTTAAAGGAAGGGATAATATTCATTTGGGTAATGACTTACCTAATAACTTTGGTTTCTTTTTTTTCAGAGATTTTTAAAGATAAAATGAGATAGTCCTGCATGTATCAATGAAAACCATCACAGAAAAGATTTCATTAGATATTGGATCTGGTGATGTCATTTGTCTGCAAACATCACAGGTATGACTGTGTTGCAGATCACTCAGGTATATTACAATGCAAGATAACCATATGAATGAAAGAATACGATGGAGTATAATGTAAAATGAAGACAACAGAAATATCTAGTTGAAGAATAACAGGAAACATAAGACATACTCCAGCATAGTTAATTTAAAATAATCAAATCTCTGATTTAATGAAAGTAGGAGTTCTAACTGGTGAGTCTTCAACCAAAAGATTGGCTGAAACTGTGTTCTATATTTAATTTTTTTTAAAAAAAATGTCTCAAAGGGAGACAGGCAAGCAATTAGAAAATCATATATGTCTGCCCAAGCATTTATTAAGAAAATAAACCAACAATGATAAATCTAAATAGTTTCAAAAAATAAATTCTTGATACACACCCTGTCTGATAATAGAAAACGACTTTAAATAGCAAATATACAATGTTACTAAAATATCACACAGAAAGAATACAGACAATAAACATTAAAATACAAAATTTTCTAGTATAGCTAAAATTTAGATTGAGCAGAGACTTAGGGATCAAGTATCCTGGCAAGAAAATAAAAACAGTTACCTTTGGAAACTGTAAAAATTCTGTGAGTGCTTACATTTGGAAATGTTCAAGCACTTTTCACCTTAAATGGCAGCAAGTGTGGAAACATACTCTGGAATAGTTCAAATTTAGGCTTTATGGCATACTTGAAGGAACAGCAAGGAGGTCATGTTACCTCTTAGATTAGGTCTTTAATTCACCCAGTGAATAAATCTGCCATTTGGAATTTTAATGAAATCCAAGCAGTTTGTTAGAAATGTTCAGTTGAAGGTCTTTTCAGCAGGTAACAAATAATACTGCTGAATAAATTGAGCTTTTTCACAATTTTCTTGAAGTAAATTTATCAAGAAGCCAAGAATAAAAATAAGTCTGAAGAAGGTTTTTTTTAGACTCAAAATTCCCTCTCAGAATAACCTAATAATCTAATAATAGAATGGAATAGAAGAAGTCCTAAACTCTGGGTTTATGTATATGACTCTCTTATGTTCAGCATAAACTTTGTTTTTCATCTTTTAATTAATTAATCAGCATATGTCCAGGGCTAATTCAATCTCATGCTCAATCTAATTAAAATATCACCAGAGTCTTAACTTATTTGAAAATTAATTATAGAAATTAAAACTCCACTCATTTTAGTTAAGAAAAATGAAAATAGATTAATATTTTTAGGCAACAAGAATGCAACTAACTTTTTGTTTAATAAAAAAAAAACTTTTTCATAAAGATAAAAATAAATGATAATTTATAACGTTTTTAGAAAATTATCAAAACAGATTTTAAATTAGTTTTTCAAAAAACAAATCACAAAAAGGAAATAATAAGTATGTGCGTTATTACACATATAAAACTTTTTAAATACTTTTCTTTTTAAATCTTTAAAAAAAAATTATGTTAGATTTAGTTTATGGAATAGAATTTTTGTAGTGGATAAAGTATCCGGTTCAATATATACATAGGTAAGATGAAGAAGGATTAAAATTATTAAATTTGTGGATCAGAAAAAAAAAACATGTTTTACATTTTAAAAATCTCTTACAATGTTATTTTTTCTATAGAAATAGAAAATCTAATGCTTTATAACATTTTTAATGAAATCATGTCTTTAGAATCCACAATGATTGAAATTTTGGAAAATGATCTGACTTCATTTATAATTATGATGAAATATTAAATCTTTTATCTCATTAATAATATATTTTTAAATATAAACATTTAATCTTCAATTAGTTTTTTAAAAGTGTCATTTATCTTACAGCCTGTTTTCTATTTCAAATGTCTTTAGCATCATTATAGTTAAAATAATTTTGATGATAATGACAAGAAAATCTAGATAAAATACTGTTGCTATAAGAATAAACAGCTGTCTATCTTCAGACAACTAAAGTACTATGGCACAATAACTGGTTTATGTGAAATACTCAAGAAATATGTTTTCCCAAGCTTGAAATTAGAGCCAAATATAATTGATATTTTCAATCCTTTCATCAATATATTCACAAACACTTATAGTTACTGCTTTAGGGATATAAATAAGCAACTTCTTATTTAAATTAATAAGATACATACAAAGAATTACACATTTAAGAATTGTTTAATAACTATGACTGAACAAAAATATTTAATACCATTTTAATTAAATTTTTTTATTAGACATTTTTCCTAATTTCTTATATTAAGTTAATAAAATGTATTGGAAAAAGTGTATGATTTTGTGAAGTGTGAGTATTTTAGAACCTAATCTTTGCATCTCCAATTATTTATTTAATGTTTTAAATATTAATATAGTTAATAAATATAATTTTATTTCAAGAGTAACATGAATTTACAAAAATGCAGTTTGACTAATAAGAAGTATTATTAAATTCTATTTAAAAGCATTAATTCATATTTAACTAATCATGAAAAACAAACATTTTAAAGAAAGTATTTAGGTTTCTATATTGATAATTTTGACAAGAAGTATAGATTCAAAAAACAACTATTAAAAATATTTTATGATTAAATGGTCTTTTTAGCTATTAGAAAAATCTAAGATAAGCATTTAGTCTACCACTTGATTTGTTATATATTGAGTTAACATGTATATTTAAAAAAATGTTGCATTATATTTTCAGTGATATGAAGGATGGATTTAAAAAGATATTGAAAATAATTTATGAAATCTATAGAAAGTTTGATATGAAAATAAATGTAACTCAATTTAAAAAAATTAAAATAGGCAGAGATAATAAAAGTTTAAGAGAATTTATTGGATGGAAAGTTATAAAGCACAAATAGTTACAGAACAAATAATAAAGAGATTGATTTAAGAAATGCAAATAGTTAAGAAATTTTTAAATAGAAATAAAGATTATTATGTGGTAACTGAAATTATATAGATTTAATCATTTCTGTAATTAGATTGTAGATTTATATAGAAAATCCATTTAGGCAATAAAAAGAAGAAACAAGACTTATTTGACTGTTTGTGTATGTAAAGATGGATATGAATAGAAAGGAAATGTTAGAAAAATAGAATTAATGAAAATAATGAAAAGAGTAATGCTTAATTTAAAATTAAATAGCTAAAAAAATTAATTGATTAAATGGATTATGAAATAAATGCTGGAGGACAGAAAGAAATACATTGGAACATGATCTTCTGAATGATAAACTACTTGATTAGGTAATAGTTTGAGTTAATTTGCCTTTCAGAAAATGGTAAATACTGGTGACAATAATAATAGTTTAAAATTAATTATTTTACAGTTTGTGTTGATGCTATTTTACTTATAGTCATAGAATGGACTATTTCTGTCATTTATTTAAACTGTTAAATATTTTTAGAAAAATGCAAACTTTACATGTACTTTTACAAATACATTCAACAATTAGTAATCTATAATAAAATAATTAAAAAATTGGTTTGTAAATATTATACTAATACAAATTAACCATAACTACAGAATTGTAGAATTATGATTATAATAGTAATATTCTTCCAATAGCCATTTTACTAAAAAAAAAAAAGAAAAAAAACGAATACTTTTTTTCCGGTTCCTTCTCATTGAAATTTGAAATTTGTATGAAAAATTTATTGTTAAGAATTATTAAATACAATTTTTTTTTCATGGGACTTAATGAAGAATATTCATTTGATTAAGAATGCACTTTTAAAAAAATTAAACAACTTTTAAAGATAAAATCCCATAATGTTGTACTGATAGCAGAAAGTTATTTAAAGTATTAATACTAAAAATAAATTATGAATGTTATAAATAGGTATAGAAATTGTTTTGAATAGGTAGGATGTTTAAAATTAATACTTGTGTGAAGATTTGTGATAATGGTTACTTTTCTTATAGTTAGTCAGAAAACTATTTCCATCATCTAGTTGAATTTTTAATTTTTTTTTTTTTATATATATATCTTTTTTTAATTTACTAACTATATTCAACTTCTAACAACAACATACAAGTTATCATGAAACATAACATTCTGAGTGGTATTTTTTCTTTTTTTTTATGGGTTGCTGGAATGATCAGTAAATAATTTCCTAAGTCACAATGTTGACTTATGTAAATATTTTTTATTGTCATGTGAACAACTTCTTAAATTTTATTTATTTTTTTATTCCTACCTCCTTTCTAAGGTTCTGGTAGGGTATATGCATGCTTTTCTACTTTATACAAACCAATATTTTCTTTTCTAATAATTGTTTTGTTTTTTTAAACATTTTTTAATAAGTCAGCTACTTTCACCAATATATGTCTTATATATCAGGGCAACGAGGCTTTTCATAAAAAAATCATTGTAAAAAAATAAGATACATGGGCCCAAAGTAACGTTTCATGAATGTATTAATAGACATATGTTTGATTGGAAGGCACAGAAATGTTGTAGAAAGGAGAAAAAGTAAAAAGAAAAGGAAATTTAAAGAAACTGTTCATATGGCAATGGAAAATTTTCTCAAATCTAACCTAGTTACTTAATGTATATGGTTGTTTATTGGTCATGGATAACACATAAGAAAAATAAGTGTTAAATTATTGGAAATATGCAGTATGTATAAATGAATAATGACTAACATTTTTATAACTGATTTAAAAACTTTTTTATTTAAATTTAAAAATAAAAATTGGTAAGTCATCTATAATTTAAGTAAAACTTTAAGTTTGTATTGTATAAAATAAATAACATATCATTAAAAAGAAAAATAAATTTTAAAGCTTCGACATAAGTGAAATACATTAATCTGGCAGACTTTATTTTTTATTCATAATTAATGATTTTGATACACATAAATTATAACAAATGCGAAATTAAGAAAACTATTCCAAATTTAAAGACTATATTTTTACTATGAACATTTTAGTTTTTAAATTTTGGCCAGTTTTTTAATTTGTAATTTACTTATTTTTAATTAATATATTTGCTTTTAATTTTTGATAACACATATATACATTTATATATAAATATTAAAAGCGGCTGAGTAGATAAATAATTGTGATTTGTTTTTATTTATATATATAGTCACTGTATAATAATAGCAAAAAAGAACTATCTTTGAAATAAGAAACTTAAAACAAATCTATTTATTTGAAAATACTCAGAAATTTTATCCAGTTTTTCAAAAATTTAACCCTCTTGTAAATTGAAAAGTATAGATATTTTAAATTAACAATAATGTAGGTAATTGCTATTGTTTCAAAATTCATAGCATCAGTATAATTATTATAATAATTGCAGTAGATACACTAAGGCAAATAGTATATTTTTTATTATAACATAAATATGCTAACAAAATTTAACTGATTGCATACTTACAATGGTTGACATGTTCATGTCTGAATGTTAAAAGTTACTGAATATTTAATGGCTGAATATAGCATTTTAATTGGATTTATTTTACAACTAAAATTTATAATCAATATAGAAAATTTGGAATAAATTGATAAAACATATTTATATGCTATTTATAATATAAAGAAAAGGGTTTATGTTCTAAATTGTATAATTACTTATCTGCTATCAGATTTGTATGACTATTCAAGCAGGTTGTCTGGGGTTCAAATATCTTAGAGTTTTTGAATTTTAGGTAATAAAAAAAATTAAATAATGCAATCAA
The DNA here is from genome assembly GCA_028023455.1 of Epiperipatus broadwayi. Taxonomy (NCBI): domain Eukaryota; kingdom Metazoa; phylum Onychophora; class Udeonychophora; order Euonychophora; family Peripatidae; genus Epiperipatus; species Epiperipatus broadwayi. The sequence continues at coordinate 2,974,670 of JAQFVV010000024.1, read as the reverse complement.
ATGCATAATTATACTGATTTCTCAAAGTAAAGTAAAAATTTGCTCTTTTATTATATACAATTTAATTAAAGAGGATTAAACACAGACTCTTATGCACCCATTAGTCATTCACTCAATCTTATATAACCAATATACATTACCATATACACATGAAAAAATAGAGTGAATTACTGAATGGTGCTTCAAGATCTATGTTCAAATCTCTTTTAATTACATCTGGCTTAAGTTTATACCCCATACTTGTATTCATATAATATATACAATGTATTATATATATATATATATATATATAATACACAATATGTTTTGTATATATAATATATATATATATATATATATATATATATATTAAAATACAAAACATATTGTGTATATTTATCTAAGTTTATTGTTCAGAATTTTAGTAATGGTATATTGCATATAAATAACTAATTGTGTATATAAATGCAAAGTGCACATTTGACAGACAACCTAAAATATAAGGATTTTTATAAATTAAAAAAACATCATGTATTTTTAATCAAAGACAATGTCTTATAAAAATACGTAAAATATTTATATTAATATAATATTTCTAGATTTTACAGATGATGTAATTGCTTTTGCAAATAATACTTCAGAGCTGCAGTAAATTTTGCAAGAATTATCAAATGAAAATAAGAAATTAATATTAAAGTTAAATGTTAAAGAGTCTAAAGTAATGTTCAATGGATTTTCTTCAAAAAAGAAAATAAAGATTGATATTAATAATATGACAAGAATTTATCAACTACAAATACCTTAGTGTGGTTTCAATAGAAATGTCTTAATATTAAAAGGAAATATGTCTTGTGTTTGAAAAAGAAAATTTTTAATAAATATGTTTTAACAATGCTTTCTTAAGAATCTGAGAATTGTACCCTTAATAGAAAGGCAAATCAGAGGTTTCAGACCATTCCATGAAATATAGAGAGATGTATGTTAAGAGTAACAAGAACAGATCAAAAATGAATACATGGGGGAAAGAACAAACTGGTGTCACTTATATCATTAAAAGAATTAAGATATCTAACTGAAATTAAGCTGGAAAAATTGCTAGACAAGATGATGATAGATGAACAGTTTAAATTTTAAAGTGGCATCCAAGAGATTTTAAAAGACCTAGAAATAGACCACATGTGAGCTGAATGAATCAAATAAGAAAGTGTGCTGGAGTGGTGTGGAAAAGAAAGGCTAGAAATGTGAGAAACTAAATTGAACTTGGAAATATTTTAATTTTGCAGTGGATCAATAATGATTCAAAATGGTGACGATATTTCTAAAAGTATTTTTTTGACTCTGAAAAAACTTCACAAATAGTAAAAAAAACAAAAACAAATAAATTTAAAAAAAAAACTGAAATATGACATTTTTGAAAAATTTATTTAAATAATTATTTGCATTGTCCCATATCACATTATTTAATATGATAATTAGAATTATCATTTTTTTATTGTTGTTACTGATAACTTTATGTGTTTATTATCATTTTATATATTTTAAAGTGAATTTTATAGTTAGAAGAGCAATTATTTGTAATATTAATTTTAGACTACATAAAATTCAGATTTTCAATCCAAAATAATTTTGCTAGATTGTTCTGGAAAAAAAAGATTGCTGCTATTAGTATTAAACAAATGCTGCAACACAAGAAACTTAATGGAATGTCATTTCATCCCATCGCTTCTATTCAATATCAGAAATCATTTAATATATTAGTCATGTTAATAAATGTCTTCAATTATGATCAAATTACTCTACCAGTTATTCCGACAGACCGACCTCCACCTAGTACTAAGGATGTAGTAGGCAGGTCACTAGATCTAGTGAAAAAATATATTCCTATAACAAAAGATACTTTTCAAAATAAAATCAAGATATGGGAAGGATACTTTGTTATTAATCCACCTGGTATACAAATCCAGGGGAAATTAAATATAACAAATCAAAATATTATTTCTCTCTTCAAATTCTGGTACATGAAACCTAAATATCTAGATTTTGTTATAAAAATCAATATGCAGGCCGTCAGCACTAATTGGTTCCTATCTGCTAGAAGACACATATCCAAATTAGATCCCATATGTCCGTTGTGTAGTCAGGTGGATGAGACATTTGAAAATCTTGTTTACTCTTGCACTGGACTCTGGAGAATAAAAAAAAAACTATATATGATAATGTTAAGATTGATTACTATTTGATCAACTCAATTAAAGACAGTATCAAATCCAGAGTTTTTGCCAATATCAGGCTATCTATACTTCTGAACTATATAATATGGACGGTGAGATGTAAGAGTTTAATCTTTCAAGATGATGAATATTTTTTTAGAAAACTGGTTAAGATCAAGAAATGCGATGAACTTCTCATACTAAAAGCACATTCCTGGACACATGGAATTTAATATCTATTAAAGAATAATCAATAGGTATCAAAAACACTTGCTTTCAGTGCTTATGATTAATAGAGTAATAGATATAAAATGTCAATATGAAATGGGCACCTTCTTCATACCAAAATAGTTTAGAATGTGATGCCCTGAATAGTATCATATAGATGACTTTAAACTCACTTACCTGGATGCTTATAAATGAATGAACAGATGCAGAAAATTACAAAGCTTATGAATGGCTGGAATTGAATATCAGTAGTGACTAATTGAACATTTTCACACTGGTGCAATGACAGTCTATAAGTTCTTTGTGAAAATGAATATGGACTTGAATGAATCATTGTTGGAAATACTGATTCTTGCTGTGGGCACACCAGTGCGTAATTGCTTTTAAATAATTACTCCACAGATATTTGTTTTAAGAAACAGTTCTTGTACATAGTTGGATGTTTGCCCTCACAACTATTGCACTGTCCTAAGGCATATGATAGTACACTCAGACAATAAAAAGTTTTAGTGAATTTAAAAAAAAAACCAATTACATTTAATAATTTTTAGTCACCTCAGGTATTTGTTTCTTTTAGCTAGAAGATTCCTATATCTGTATTTATGATAAAATCAATACTGATTAACAGTCCATCTTGTAATAGAAGTATCCCAGCTGGCCATATGAATAAATTATGAACATTAAATAATGATGCTTAATTCTTCCGAGGCTGCAGAAAGGAGTTTGCTATTAACTGAAAGGAGACCCTTTGATTCCTCTTGGAGGCCTTAAAGGAACCGAGCAGGGCAAATTCCTAATGTCCACTCCATATGTTCTTGTCGTTGCAGCTGTTATTACTATGTGATTATTCATATAGTATACAAACATGGATGGGTTACTCACCAACACACATTATCCAGCGTGGTGAGTTTATTGGCTTTTTACCTCTGAGTTTAAGATCAAGAAACACCATGGTCTTTCTTCTCAGTGCCTGATAAGGCATAATGAATGTTTGTGTAAATGATAAATATTTTTCCAATACATATGTACAATTATAACAGACAAAAATAAAGCATGGCCCAAATTCCCAGGAGGCTGTAAAGTCACCAACCATGGCAGCGGTTGGTGGCCAAAGGCGGAGGGTGCTAAAAATCCCCTGATTGTGGACCCAGGATGCCATTTGATGACAACTTTTTATTTAGGTACTTACAACTGCAGATCACTTTCAAGTGAAGGAAGATTGCAAGAATTAGAAGAAGAACTGTCTTATATTAAATGGGACATTATTGGACTTTGTGAAGTTAGATGAAAAGGTGAAGAAATAATTGATTTAAAAAGTGGACATATACTCTATTATAAAGGCACACATATTGGAAATACAAGTGGAGTAGGATTCATTATAAATAAAAAGTGGAAGAAGAATATTGTGGAGATTGATGGTGTATCAGACAGAGTGGCAAGATTAGTTATTCAATTTAATAGCAGATACCAAATGCAGATAATTCAGGTTTATGCCCCAACAAGTTCTCATAGTGATGATGTAGTAGAAGATTTTTATATGGATGTACAAAAGGCTTTTGCTCAGAGTAAACAACATTTTAAAATTGTTATGGGAGACTTTAATGCTAGAATTGGTAGACAAATGTAAGATGAAATTGCTGTAGGTAATTTTGGTTATGGTAATAGAAATGAGAGAGGACATAGACTTGTGGAGTTTGCAGAAAAAGAAAAACTTTATATTATGAATTCATTTTTTGAGAAAAATGTTAAAAGGAAATGGACGTGGAAGCATCCAAATGAAGGTACAGCAGAATTGGATTATATTTTGACTAACAGGAAATACATATTTCAAGATTGTAATGTTCTTAATAAATTTAACACAGGAAGTGATCATCGATTAGTAAGGTGTAAGTTACATGTTAATGTAAAACTAGAGAGACAAAAATTATTAAGAAAAACAATATTTACAGTTGATATTCCTAATCTTCAGAAACATTCTAATGAATTTAAATTAGAACTTAGAAATAGGTTTCAAGTGTTAGGAGATTTTGAACATGATTCAGATTTGAATGAAATTAATATGAAAATAACTGATACACTTTTAAAAACGGCAACAAAGATAGCAAGTAGAAAAAAGCAGCAATTGACCAATAAAATTTCTACTGAGACTAGAGAATTTATGAAGAAAAGAAGGAATATGAAGATATACAAAAATGATGTATTAAAAGAATTGAATATCTCGAATTTTGTAAAATGGTACGGAAAAGAGTTGAAAATGATATAAGAAAGTATAACTGTGAAATAGCAAGGAAAGCTGTAGAAGAAAATAAAAGTCTCAAGAATGTTAAACAACATTTTGGTATTGGTAGGGAATTTATATCTGCAATAAGAAAAAAAGATGGAATTATTACTAAAAAGAGAGATGACATCATGAAATTGGTAGAAGATTTTTATCAAGAATTATATAGTAATAAAGAACAAGTACCTCTTATATCTATTACATCTTTCGAATTGCCCAGAATTTTAAATGAAGAAGTGAGGCATGCAATTAAATGTATGAAGAAAGGAAAGGCTCCAGGAAATGATGGAATTATAATTGATATATTAAAAGAAGCAGGTGAAGAAATAGAAACAATTTTAGCAAAGTTATATACCAAATGTCTAAATGATAAAGATGTACTGGAAGATTGGAAGAATGCAGTAATAATATTAATATTTAAAAAAGATGATAAAGAATATATTAGAAATTACAGACCTATCAGTCTTTTGTCAGTTTTATATAAAATTTTTACCAAGATAATTACAACTCGTCTACAGAGAACTTTGGATTTCCACCAACCAAGAGAACAAGCTGGATTTAAAAGTGGTTTTAGTACAATAGATCATATCCAGGTATTGAGAGAAGTCATAGAAAAGACAAATGAATATGAGTTGTCATTATGTTTTGGATTTGTAGATTATGAAAAGGCATTCAATTCTATACACATTTCTTCAGTGATTAAAGCATTGGATCATCAAGCTATAGATCCAGGGTATTGTCATATTTTAAAGAATATTTATAAAAATGCAACAGCAACAATTAGATTACATAATGATACTGGAAAAATCAACATTGAGAAAGGTGTAAGGCAAGGTGACTCCATATCTCCAAAACTTTTTACAGCAGTGCTGCAATAAGTATTTTGTGGATTAAAATGGGAAACTAAAGGAGTGAAAGTAAATGGAGAGTATTTAAGTCATTTAGATTTTGCAGATGATGTAGTTGTTTTTGCAAATAATGCTTCAGAGCTTCAGGATATGTTGCAGGAGTTAGCAGATGAAAGTAGAAAAGTAGGACTAAAGATAAATGTTAAAAAGACTAAAGTAATGTTTAATCGATTTGCTCAAAATATGAAAATAAAGATTGATTATGAAGAATTAGAAGAAGTTAACAGTTACAAATACCTTGGTCAGATTATTAATACAGATGGAAACGTAATGGAGGAAATTAATCATAGAATTAAACTTGGTTGGAGTGCTTTTGGTAGAAATAACTTGCTACTAACAGGAAATATGCCTATGTGTTTGAAAAGGAAGGTTTTTAATAAATGTGTTTTGCCAGTTCTTACTTATGGATCTGAGACTTGGACACTTAATAGAAGAGCAATACAGAGAGTTCAGACCACTCAAAGAATATGGAGAGATGCATGTTTGGAGTAACAAGAAGGGATCGAAAATGCAATGTGTGGGTAAGACAACAAACAGGTGTTACTGACCTTATTGAAAAAAATAAAAGATTGAAATGGAGTTGGGCTGGACATATTGCTAGAAGAAATGATAATAGATGGACAATTGAAATTTTAAACTGGATTCCAAGAGATTGTAAAAGACCCAGAAAGAGACCACATGTGAGATGGATGGATGAAATAAGAAAATGTGCAGGGGTGTTGTGGAGAAGAGAAGCTAAAGATCGGAGAAGATGGATTAAACTTGGAGAGACCTTCATCCTGCAGTGGATTGATAATGGTTGATAATGATGATGATGAATTCTTCTGATTGAGAACATTTTATCCATTGGACACTATTTAAAAGATAAAAAAGATGATAAATATTGAGTTTCTGAGCCATATCTGATTATAGAACTGTGCCCTTTCAATAGTGAAGTGCACATGACATTACAGGTGCTCATTAGAATGATTATATGAAGGCAGTTCATGGGCAATAGCCTACTAAGGATTTATTGGATTACATTTGTTATTCACTATAAGAATGAGTGATTCATTGAACTGCAGAACATGAGCTGTTAATTGAGAACTGATAATCAGAAGATAATCCAAAATTCACACTTGTACAAAATTTATGTTTGTATTAATTTATTTTTTTTTCTGTACAAAATCACTTTATATCATACTTATTTAAGTTTAATAAATTTATTGGGAAAAAAAATTTTTATTGTTAATTATTTATATTAAATTATTAATCTTTATGTTTTTTTTTTTTGCCAGCAACATTACTTTTTCTCCAGTTCAATGAGTAATGTAATATTTACAGTTAAATAAATTTTTCTTATAAAAAAATATTATAATTCATATTGTTTCTCTCACTTTTCTTAACTTATATATATATATATATATATATATATATATATATATATATATATATATATATATATATATATATATATTGGAAGTTATTAGATGGATTCTATCTTTTGTTAATATTTATAGATAGTTAAAAAGAGCACACTGTTGTATAATGTTTTCCTAATGGTCTGTGATGATGATAATTTAGTTATATTTATATATTGGACTATTACCATCATCTAATATAAATATTGAATGTCTTTAGAAAAATTTAATTTTATTTAAATATTCTAAATACATTTAACTGCTAGTAATATCACACAGTTTACTAAGAGTTGAATGTATTTAGAATTTTTAAGTAAAGTTAAATTTTTGTAAAGACATTCAATGCATATTTTAGATGATGGAAATAGTACAATTTATAAATACACGGTGTGTAACATTGTGCTTATGATAAATATTGTGTCAAGTTGTTCGTTTAAACTTATAATTAATATAATGTAACCACATTTTTTATAATATATTAGTAATATTATTGTGCTATAATTTAATAAGATGATTATTTTTCTGAATTTTAACTTCATTAATCTTTTTTTTTAAACTTTCACTGTAGCATTTTGTTATTAAATTTAAACTTTTTTCTATTCAGTTTTTTTCTTTAAATATTATCTATTGTATAATTTGTTCACTCTTGCCTATATAGTAAAGAAGACATTCTTTTCTGTCTTTTGTCCACAACTAGAAGCTATAGTTCCGTTATTGAAAAGAAAAATTGTAAAGAATATCTCAGCTTTAATTATATTTCAGAAATATAACCGTACACGATTTTTTTATTTTTATATATGATTTATTTAAATTATGTCTTTTTACAATCAGTGCAAAAATATTAAGAATAAAATTTTAAAACTTTCATAAAAAAAAAAAAAAACAACATTAAAATATATCGCTTACGAATAACTTTTGTTTTTTTTTTTATAGTGACATTCAGAAGTGACTAATATTATTAATTTTTTTTCTTATATGTCATAGCATCATCCGGGAGGCGAACCCACAATTGTCGGCAACCAACTACTTGCTTGTAAGGCAGCTGCGATTTTAACTTTATGTAGTCTTATTTTTTTATATAAAGTAATGATAATAGCATTAATAATATCACTAAAATAAAATTTGATCCATATGGAAAGCCATATCACATACCTACCATCATGTTACCAATCTCTGACTTAGCCATATCACATACCTACCATCATCTCTTCATCTAAACTACCTGTTTTGGTGAAGTCTAATATTCAAAACTTATGTCAGTTGACTTATTCATATAGATTTTTCCAAGTACAAATAACCAATAAACATAGTGCAGTAAACTTCTTTTTAATTTATGGTAACAAATTTCACAGTTATTGTAATAGGTCTTTTATACCAATCTGAGCATGTGCTATTGATTTTCATTTTTAAAATTCAATAATACTTTTATGTCATAATCAAGTTATAATAAAAATAGTTTACATTCATTTATATTAAAAGTAAAATCTTTTAATTAAGCCCAATATTTTCAGCCATCTGCTATCAACATCAAGTATGAACAAATAAAAAAAGAATTTACTCCTTATATGATGTTAAGAACTAAATAAATAAATGGTCAAACAGCTTTATAATTCAGAAATTTAAGAAATGTGAGTGCCAAAATTACAAATACTGGAATAAATTTGAGGATTTTATGCTCCAAAGCCTGATAGTCTACCACTGATACCCACCATTTTTCATGACATCTGTTTATCAAGTTTAAGTATGAACAGATAAAAAATAAATCCACTCTTTACTTAATGTTTAAGTACTTAAATAGACACATGGAATAAACAATAATTACAACAAGTGGGAAGTTTAAGTCAGTTGACATGTTGGAATTCCACTCAAATTAGTTTGAAATTTAAATACAAACAACGGAGGAAATGACTATTGAATTAAATACCCTTGAACATTATTATATCACAATATACTATGTATAGAAGAAGCAATACTTACACCTTTAAACTGGATCCTATATAAATTAAATACTTATTAATTCTCCTATGATCACATGATTACTTTTATTATCATTATGTTAATTAAAATCAAGAATAGAATAAGTAATATTTTTATATAAACTTGATGCAGTCTTTAATTTTTCAAAACTGATTTCTTTTATTGTCAATAAATATAGAATTTTTTCTTTTTCTTTTACTCACAATTATGAAATATTTAATGTAAAATAAATGTAAAATAGTAGGAAAATCCATAATGAAAGTTCAAAGTAAACTAATTTATATAATGAAAATTACTAATTTATTTAATATGTAATTGTATTATTGTAATGCTAAATATTACTACATATAATGGTTTGAAATGTTAGTGATAATACAATGTATAATAATATATATGTTACTTTGAAAATATAAATAAAATGTTGGATAATATAATATTTTGCAGTAATTTAATTTAGCATGTAAATTTATAAAACTGAATAATTATTTGTTCTACATTGAATATTTGTATTTAAGCTGCTTGAAGTTTCAATATTATCTCAGCTGATTTAATTTTATATTTGCTGTCATTGCTATTTCTATATTTATATTCAATTATGCAGATGATAAGAGAAAAATGGATTAATTTTTTTTTTCTTGATCATAATTAAATTTTGATAACAGCTGGCATGGAAATTGTTCTGGATTGAAAAATATTAATTTTAATTATTAATATTTATTTTATATAAGATCAAGTATAGGTATGTAAACATTTTGTTTCATTTGTAAAAGTTTATGTTAAATTACCAATAAGAACTGCATTTTTTTTTATTTTTAAAGAATTCTCTATCAACTTCAGATAAATATGTCCATAATGTAACCAAATAAATAAAATGGAAAAAAGGTTATACAATAATAAATATTATATAACTTAATTCAAAAAAACTTTTCTAAAAATATTTCATTGGTCTTCTTTATGTTTCTTGTATATTACTGAAAATGTATGCAAATTATTATATGTAATATCACCTAACTTTATAATAATATAAATATATATTAATTGCAGTAATACTTTTTATTATATAAATTTGTTTCATTTGAATATTTTATATAGATTTTTCTATTACTTTATATTTATTATTTGTAAATCTAATTTTGGAAGATTAGAGATTAAGTCAGTTTTATATATATATAAAATTCTTCTTTTCTTATTTTAATCAATGTGATAGTAATACAAGTAATCACATGTTATACTTTTTGAAGCCAATTATCATCCAAGCACAACAGTTCCATTCAATTGACCAAAGTGAGATTGTTTTTTTATTTTTCTCAGTTGGGAATTTTACTTTCACCATTTTAAAAAACTGTGTACAGCAATGCAATTATATATTTGGAGAGAAAAAAGTTGAAACTTAGGTGAACTATTGAATAAAGAAAAAATAACTTTCTGAATAAGAATTATAATGAAACTTTAATTTAATGATGTTTAAAGACAAAATAAATTGCTATAATATAAGATTTATGAAATCAATTATGCCACCATAGATGGATAATGAATGGTTTTATTGTTGTATTCTCATAAATACTGAATAGTCTTTCAGTTATGGAATTAAAATATGACTAATGTCAAAGTATTTATCAATGTCCTTCTTTACAGATTTATTTGTTATTTACAAATTCACAATACATCTAAGCATTTTTTACATTATCCTGAATATGCTACACATAATGGGCATGCATTTGTTAAATTTTATAGATATATTCAATAATTTTATGTTATTAATATATAAATATTGGAATTTAAACTCAGACTATATATATATATATATATTGATATATATATATATAGTTTAAATGCATATACATAAATATATTTGCTTGTAATGTGAATATTTATATATATATATATATATATAAACATTACAAGCATAAAGCTAAACTAGTCAATATAAAATCAAAACTACCCCAAATCTAAAATTAAACCAGACCAGAATAAAAATAATATTAAAACACAACCTAAGGTTTCACTGCTACAAGCAGACTTCTCAAGTGTAAAGAAATAATAAAAAAAAAAAAAACACAACTTATATATACTATTAAAAACTACCCACAAATCCATTCACTTCCCATCCACCCTTAATATTAAAAGAACTCTTAAATAAGTTAATTGCTTCAGAATCATAAATTTTCAATAATAAAGACTCTTTAATTCTTCTTTTGATTTCATTTCTCTCAAAGAAGACAACCTTAGCTTCATCAAAATCAATAGTGTGGCCTGTATCTTTTTCATGGACATACAAAGCAGAACTAAGATATCTATTTTTAACTCTACTTTTATGAACCTTTACTCTTTCATTTAAACTCAAACTACTCTGACCTATGTAAACCTTCTTACAAAATAAACAAGGAATAAAATATACCACACCAGGAATAGTCTTTCTATCAAAAACTTCCTTTGTATTATTCAATAAATTATTCAATGTAACACCCCTTTTCCAAGCAATTTTCTTATTTCCAAACAATTTACTATTTCTACACACAATTTTATAAGAAGACAATTTTAATGGCAAAGAAATAAAATCATATTTTTCTTTAACCTTTACATCCTTACAAATATTACTATTAAATAAAATACTTTTAACAAATTTATCAGAGTATCCAACACTTAAATAATCTTTATAAAATTGATATTTCTGAAACAAAGCTACCCCCCTAGAATTATTTAATTTAATATTCCTATGACAATAATTCCTTAAAGCAGCTACTTTATGAGATACAGACTGATAGCTATCAGGTTTAATTATAGATCTTAATTCTTTACTTTTAACTAAATGACTGCACAATAAACAATTAGTTTCTATATTTCTAATCACCAAAAGATATAGAAACTAATTGTTTATTGTGCAGTCATTTAGTTAAAAGTAAAGAATTAAGATCTATAATTAAACCTGATAGCTATCAGTCTATATCTCATAAAGTAGCTGCTTTAAGGAATTATTGTCATAGGAATATTAAATTAAATAATTCTAGGGGGGTAGCTTTGTTTCAGAAATATCAATTTTATAAAGATTATTTAAGTGTTGGATACTCTGATAAATTTGTTAAAAGTATTTTATTTAATAGTAATATTTGTAAGGATGTAAAGGTTAAAGAAAAATATGATTTTATTTCTTTGCCATTTAAATTGTCTTCTTATAAAATTGTGTGTAGAAATAGTAAATTGTTTGGAAATAAGAAAATTGCTTGGAAAAGGGGTGTTACATTGAATAATTTATTGAATAATACAAAGGAAGTTTTTGATAGAAAGACTATTCCTGGTGTGGTATATTTTATTCCTTGTTTATTTTGTAAGAAGGTTTACATAGGTCAGAGTAGTTTGAGTTTAAATGAAAGAGTAAAGGTTCATAAAAGTAGAGTTAAAAATAGATATCTTAGTTCTGCTTTGTATGTCCATGAAAAAGATACAGGCCACACTATTGATTTTGATGAAGCTAAGGTTGTCTTCTTTGAGAGAAATGAAATCAAAAGAAGAATTAAAGAGTCTTTATTATTGAAAATTTATGATTCTGAAGCAATTAACTTATTTAAGAGTTCTTTTAATATTAAGGGTGGATGGGAAGTGAATGGATTTGTGGGTAGTTTTTAATAGTATATATAAGTTGTGTTTTTTTTTTTTATTATTTCTTTACACTTGAGAAGTCTGCTTGTAGCAGTGAAACCTTAGGTTGTGTTTTAATATTATTTTTATTCTGGTCTGGTTTAATTTTAGATTTGGGGTAGTTTTGATTATATATATATATATATATATATATATATATATATATATATATATATATATATATATATATATATATATATATATATATATATATATATATATATATATATTGATATGAAGATTTTCACAGGTTGCATATACAAAAGACATATATTGATATACCAATGTTTTGACTTGATCACGCAAGTCATCCACTGGGTGATATATATATATATATATATCGAGAGAATGAGAATCAATTCCAGTTATTAGTATAAAACAAAGTCCTTTGTAAAAGATATAGACTCTTACATCTAATTTTTAAATACATTTATTGAAGTTGGAAAATTGTTTGTTTGTACATTTTTAATATTTTTTAAGTTAAAATAAAATTTTAAAATTGAAATACATTTCAATTTAAGTGAATTACCTGAAATTTTGTATGTTACCAAGTAATAGCAGGCTTATCCATATGGGGACACTAATCTTTTTGGTACATCACCTACTTTCTTACATATGGTACAGAAGGTGGAAAATTATGGAATATTTTGATATTTCAAATCTAAAAGTTATTCTTAAGACTTTCATTTGTTTTAAGTATACCTCACAAGAGGATGGTACAATGATTTTTTTTTTCATTTAATAATTTAATAACATTTTAAAATCCAGATTTAATAAAGTTAAATTCAATATAATTTTTTGAAAGTTTGTGCATTTTTTAAAAATCTCAATGAAAGTGATAAAGCACATTACTATTTAAATAAGTGACTTAGTTATTTTGATATAAAAGAGTTTGTAATGTTCATGATCTTTTTAGTTGCAATGGTAAGCTTCAGTTCAGTAATAAAAAAGTATATTTATAGTATGGTTTTGTTAAGCCTTTTTAAAAAAATAATTTTTTTTTCAAATAAAAAGAAAAAAATATCAAACAATTTTAAACAGAAATATTACTAACAGATTTCTTATACATATATAATTATGTGCATATATTAAATATAATATATACATAAAGAATATACATATTTACTTACTTCAAAAATATATATTGTTAAAAGGAGTTGCCTAGACAGCAGTTTGAAATTGCTGATTGTTATTGATATTGGGATTGTCTAAGTGTTAACTGATTTCTAAATTTATATTTATATATATATATATATATATATATATATAGTGCGTGTGTGTTTACATCAAACTCCTCACATTTATAGTTTTAAAAAATGCAACACACATTTATCTTGAATATTATTATTAATAATAATCATTAAAAAACTATTATTAATAATTTGATATATTAATAATTGCGTACAATGTTAAAAATTATAACTGTGACAATTTTAACTGTACTGGCATGTAGATAATTACACTTTATATGTATATAAGTCCCAAAATTATCAAAGGAAAAAAAAACACTATTAAATTTTAGTTGTCATTCGTCATCCATTTATTAAATATACAGATAATAAAAATGATATCATAATTGAAATTAAAAAAATGTGAACTTAAATCGACAAGATATATTGAATGGTTAACAGAAAGCGAGAAATAAAACATTTTTTTTTTTTAAAGATAAAAGGGAGATTCAAACATAACACTGATTAGTCAATATGTCTTTGAGTGAAATATAAGTTTGAACCCACCACTCAAAGCAATCCAACAACAATCAGTAAAATATAATATCTCCAAATAAGAAAATAATTTCAGAGAATAAAGAAAAAAAACGTGATTATAATTACAAATAGATATAATATATGTAAAAATATATTTTACGAATATCAAAAATCTCTTTTGTAATCCTATTGAATCTGAACTCTAAAAGTAATCAATCACTTTCTCATCATTTAGAGAATTGTAAAAATTAAAACTATGTTATCAAGTTTCAATAGAACCAATAACTTCAAATAAACTTTAATACAGCTACACAACTATGATTGGCTAGAAGGGAAGAAACATAGTAGAGATAAGAATGTTGACCATACCACCATAATGTCAAATCTGATTTTAAAGAAAAGCAATTACTACTTGTCAGTGATAAACATAAAATCAGAATGAACTACTACAAACCAAAAGAAATCCTTACGTGAAAACTATTATCATAAATGAAAGAATAGAGTCGCCATTGGGAAATTTGAACAACATTCAAACATAGAGTAATCTATTTTGGAAAGCAAGAAAGAAAGGATCTCTAAAATGAAAATTTATTTCATTAGTCAATATGAATTGTTTTAAAATTAAGTTTAGTCACAACTACATAAGATCATCAACATCACATATATATGATTTTTTTTTTGTATATTTTTTATTTTGATAATAAAGAACGTTTCATTTAACTATAAGCTAAAGTTAGTAATTACTTTTGATTATTAATAAAACATAAAAACAAAAATTTTCAAGATAATTTAACAACCATTGTGACTATCTACTGATTAAAAAGGGTAAGTCTTATTACTGTACTTAACATTAGATATATAATACTACAATTACAGCGTTTTATTAAAAATGTTATTTGTTTGTTTTTATTTAAAATGTTATTTGTTTGTTGTAATAAATATATTAGTTAAAAAAATATATTCAGAATGAATGATTAATATCATCAAGAATAGACTTTAAGATAAAAAATAATATTCATAATTTATATCTTTGCAGTATTATATTATGGGGATAGGAAAGTCAACTATAATATATAGGTCACTATTTGAATGAAGAGCCAAATTTGTTTTCTGTTAGAATACTGAATTAGTACATTCGAATAATGAAAGATCATCCCTCATTAGAATATATATATATATATATATATATATATATATATATATATATATATATATATATATATATATATATATATATATATATATATATATATATATATATAATAGAAATGTAAAAACAAAAATATGATCATACTTATTCCATTTTCATTTTTTTTATGGTTATATAAAATTCATATTGTGTTAAATTGAATTGCATATACAGTTAGTTATTGATATGATCTTATTAAACATTAATTATTATTATTATATCCATGATTGTTTATCTATTTCTCAATTCATCATATCCCAGAACACCATTTTTATATATATATATATATATAATATGTAAGCAAAATATAATCATATCCCTGAACTAGAACTCATGTATTTTCATCCTGAGTTTGAATTCCTTGGAATAGTGATAGTTAATTAGAGGATACATAGGAATAGGCAGATGAAATGAATTCTACTGTTGTACTATAACAATTTCATAATAATAGTGATGGAAATAATTTATTTCATCCTGTTGTCCATGACATTTGATGACCAGGTTATTTTGTCTGTCTATACATATGTTTAATCTATCATAAATGTCCGTCCCATCATATGTGCTACCCAAAACTAAAGGGTTATCAAATGAGGATTTAGTAGCATTTATGTACAGTATTTGCATGAAATTGATTTAAAGTAAAATTATAAATTATTAAGTGAAGTTCATTTAGAATATATATTTGGTAAGCATTTTTTTAAAATAAAAATTTCAAATCAAAAGCAAAATATCAAACACTTTTCACTTAAAAGGAAATTTCATAATATTAATCATTTGCATATATATTGTTATGCTCACATACTAAATATAATTTATACATAAAGGATTTACATTTTAACTTATAGTAAAATATGTACTGATATATATATATATATATATATATATATATATATATATTGTAACGAGCACAGACGTTCGTTACATTGTTGTTTTTTTTTATTTATTAAACATGAAAGTAAATTAAAAAGTTCGCATTTAAAAATTTTCTTTTAGAATTAAAAATTGAAATTAAATATCATCTTAAACTCTTATATATTAAGTCGCACAGATAATGAAAAAATTATTAAAATAAAATTTTTATTAAAGAAAAAGGTATTTTTAAAACTAAATTTTAAAAAAGATTTGGAGATAAAATTATATCTTTAAATTTGTCTTGAAATATATTTTTGATTTGGAAAACAGGGTAATTAATTAGAAATGGAAATGATTGTTAATTAGTTAAATTAAAACCAGCCTTGAGCATTTAAATGTAATAACCTCAGTCAGATAGAAAAAAAAAACAATAGAAACTGATTAGCCAATGAAAGAAATCCATTTGGGAAATCGGACCTCAGCGAAAGAATCATCACTCCATGACGCAATGTTAATTCAATCCTTGACATTAATATAAAAAGGACAGGTTTTGGAAAGCTTGGTAGTTTAGTGAATGAGGAGTGATTGATTATTGACGATGTAACAGCTAGGTGTTAGTGCTGGGGGGATTGAAAAAGACGCACAGCTTCAATCCCTTCAGTTCTGTAAGAAAGGAAGAAAAATGGGCCATCGTTTCTTCATTGAGGACCAATTACACTAAAAAAAAAATAAAAATCTCCAAAGGATAAATAAATCGATCAACCGGATACAAATCTTCGGACGACGTGGGAATTCACGTGCAAACGGCAAGGAATATACGAAGATGAACTATTTCAATAACTGTAAGACTTTAAAATTTATGAACAGTAAATTAAAAACTTTCCAGATTTAAATGATTTCAATATTATTCTATCTGACCAACATTATTTTATTAATTAGTTATAATTTTATTTAATGTATTTAATTTGTAAAATCATTTCCATTTATTTATTTATTTATTTAATTTTGTTCTTTAAGTTTTATTATGATTTCTGTTTTCCGTTAAATAAATTATAAAAAAATGTTAAACTTAAGTCGGGCGTGAATGGCTGTATCGATTTGTAAAGATATATTAAGGGAGGGTAATCTTGGGTTGTTCATTTCGTAGTTGAATTGGTTCAATGGATTGGATATATTTATGTAATTAGTAGGTGTAATATGAGATCCGCTACGGGCAGGATTATAGATATACGCCACACACCCTCTGTTTGCCTATGGATGGGTTTGTAAGTCGGCAGAATACCGCAGCCCATTCCTATGGAGTTTTTAGTTTATTGATCTACTTGCCCACAGATGTCACATCCCTGTGGGTGGAGAGTCAATGTCGTTTCTATTTCTACATATTGTTCAGATGTACATTCCTGACAATATTGTTGTGTTGTCGTATCATGCTACATTGAATACATGAATGTATCAGATGGATTGGCGCCAGTTGATTGCGAAATGTGTTGCCTAAGGTTAAGTAGGGATAGAATATTTTATTTTTAAATGCAAATCTATGTAGTCGATTCAGGCTCGATCCTAAATAAAACTATTAAATTTAAGTTGTTTATAGACGCTTGCATGGATTGTTTATCGGTTAACTATGTTTTGCGTTTCATATTTGATCAAAATATATAGACATTCGATAAATAATGATACCTTACGGTGAGTATCTAAAAATGTATTTATTCGGATGTCTTTTAAGTTATTGGTGACGATGCAAGTATCTTACGATGAATACTAGAGGGTTTCTTATAATTCCCTATGCAATTGTCAGTAATCAATAATTTTGTATTTTGATCGTTTATGTTTACTTTGAAATGTTTTTGACCGTTGAAATCTATGTAACCGATCTATAGCAACATATTAAACAGGTTTATAAGCCCATCTGTGCGAACTTGATTAAAAATGTAAATTTATAATATAATAGTAACTCAATGTAAATTAAAGTAAAATCAAAGTTAAAAATAATGTTAAATGTTTAAATGTAAATCACTAAAATAATTTTAAACCTTATATATATGTGCATAAATAAATCTGTTTGTATGATAATTACTGGCAGTGGCTTACTTTATTCTTTTATATACTAGTAAATGATATTATTAAATCTCTGCTATTCCACTGAGCTAGTGACAATGGGCTAACGATCTAAATATGTAAATAAAGTGGAATCCTAACAGCGCGTATCTGCCTACTCTATAAATTTTTCTAGGCTCAAATGCCTAGATGGCGCCCTTTGGTAGTGCGGTGCGGTGCGATGCGATCTACCACTTCGTTTGGATCGTTATAATTGGCGTCCCAAGTGTGGCCTTACCTCAGAGATTGACCCTGAGAAGGGGAATTAATGCTGAAATTTCCGATCTTTAATAAACCACAAATACCCTGAGCAAATTTTATCAAAATGAATGTTTTATCTGCTTACATAAGTCGGATATTTTTAAATTTTATAAAAGCACTGCCAGCAAGAAATTGCGCATATATATTAAATAAAAGAAAGTATAAATAATTTTAAAACTAATTTTTGTAAATTAAAAAGAAAATCAAAAGGTTGCATTGGATATGTCTTTTTTTTGTTGTTGTAATATAAATTATGCTTTAATGTGTATAGGAGCGCACAGCCACGTAAGTTTATGATCGAAATGTGGTGCCTTACGATGAGTACCTTTGGGAATTACTTCAGTGTAATCCTATTTATGCATTTCAATCAGTCATAAATAAGTTGGTGGTATTTATAATTGTGCTGCAAATATACACGTATAAACCCATTATCTTTCAAAATATATTTACTTCAATGCAACCTTCCTAAATAATTTAAAATAATTTGCTTGTCATGCCGTGAGTAAAAATAAAATGTATAAAATAAAATAGAATTCTCGGGGGAGGAGGTGTAAACGTAAATGGTCCTTAGGTAAGCGATAGTCAACATTTTCTTTTTCTTTTTGTATATAGTTTTTTGTAAAATTATTAACTGAATGTTTGTAAATTTTGTTAATACCGTAATTACTAACCCTAAGTAAAATATTTTTTTTTTGATCATTTTTTTTTTAAGTAACTTTACTGATATGTAACGAGCACAGACGTTCGTTACATTGTTTTTTTTTATATATATTATTAAACAAGTTAAAATAAAAAGTTCGCATTTAAAAACTTTCTTTAAAAATTAAAAATTGAAATTAAAATATCGTCTTAAACTCTTATATATTAAGTCGCACAGATAATGAAAAAATTATTAAAATAAAATTTTTATTAAAGAAAAAGGTATTTTTAAAACTAAATTTTAAAAAAGATTTGGAGATAAAATTATATCTTTAAATTTGTCTTGAAATATATTTTTGATTTGGAAAACAGGGTAATTAATTAGAAATGGAAATGATTGTTAATTAGTTAAATTAAAACCAGCCTTGAGCATTTAAATGTAATAACCTCAGTCAGATAGAAAAAAAAACAATAGAAACTGATTAGCCAATGAAAGAAATCCATTTGGGAAATCGGACCTCAGCGAAAGAATCATCACTCCATGACGCAATGTTAATTCAATCCTTGACATTAATATAAAAAGGACAGGTTTTGGAAAGCTTGGTAGTTTAGTGAATGAGGAGTGATTGATTATTGACGATGTAACAGCTAGGTGTTAGTGCTGGGGGGATTGAAAAAGACGCACAGCTTCAATCCCTTCAGTTCTGTAAGAAAGGAAGAAAAATGGGCCATCGTTTCTTCATTGAGGACCAATTACACTAAAAAAAAAAATAAAAATCTCCAAAGGATAAATAAATCGATCAACCGGATACAAATCTTCGGACGACGTGGGAATTCACGTGCAAACGGCAAGGAATATACGAAGATGAACTATTTCAATAACCGTAAGACTTTAAAATTTATGAACAGTAAATTAAAAACTTTCCAGATTTAAATGATTTCAATATTATTCTATCTGACCAACATTATTTTATTAATTAGTTATAATTTTATTTAATGTATTTAATTTGTAAAATCATTTCCATTTATTTATTTATTTATTTAATTTTGTTCTTTAAGTTTTATTATGATTTCTGTTTTCCGTTAAATAAATTATAAAAAAATGTTAAACTTAAGTCGGGCGTGAATGGCTGTATCGATTTGTAAAGATATATTAAGGGAGGGTAATCTTGGGTTGTTCATTTCGTAGTTGAATTGGTTCAATGGATTGGATATATTTATGTAATTAGTAGGTGTAATATGAGATCCGCTACGGGCAGGATTATAGATATACGCCACACACCCTCTGTTTGCCTATGGATGGGTTTGTAAGTCGGCAGAATACCGCAGCCCATTCCTATGGAGTTTTTAGTTTATTGATCTACTTGCCCACAGATGTCACATCCCTGTGGGTGGAGAGTCAATGTCGTTTCTATTTCTACATATTGTTCAGATGTACATTCCTGACAATATTGTTGTGTTGTCGTATCATGCTACATTGAATACATGAATGTATCAGATGGATTGGCGCCAGTTGATTGCGAAATGTGTTGCCTAAGGTTAAGTAGGGATAGAATATTTTATTTTTAAATGCAAATCTATGTAGTCGATTCAGGCTCGATCCTAAATAAAACTATTAAATTTAAGTTGTTTATAGACGCTTGCATGGATTGTTTATCGGTTAACTATGTTTTGCGTTTCATATTTGATCAAAATATATAGACATTCGATAAATAATGATACCTTACGGTGAGTATCTAAAAATGTATTTATTCGGATGTCTTTTAAGTTATTGGTGACGATGCAAGTATCTTACGATGAATACTAGAGGGTTTCTTATAATTCCCTATGCAATTGTCAGTAATCAATAATTTTGTATTTTGATCGTTTATGTTTACTTTGAAATGTTTTTGACCGTTGAAATCTATGTAACCGATCTATAGCAACATATTAAACAGGTTTATAAGCCCATCTGTGCGAACTTGATTAAAAATGTAAATTTATAATATAATAGTAACTCAATGTAAATTAAAGTAAAATCAAAGTTAAAAATAATGTTAAATGTTTAAATGTAAATCACTAAAATAATTTTAAACCTTATATATATGTGCATAAATAAATCTGTTTGTATGATAATTACTGGCAGTGGCTTACTTTATTCTTTTATATACTAGTAAATGATATTATTAAATCTCTGCTATTCCACTGAGCTAGTGACAATGGGCTAACGATCTAAATATGTAAATAAAGTGGAATCCTAACAGCGCGTATCTGCCTACTCTATAAATTTTTCTAGGCTCAAATGCCTAGATGGCGCCCTTTGGTAGTGCGGTGCGGTGCGATTTGATCTACCACTTCGTTTGGATCGTTATAATATATATATATAAGAAATATTTTGCAAGTTTATCCATGTAAGATTTTAATTAGATATTCCAATGTTTCAACTTGATCACACAAGTCTTCAACTGGGAAATGAATATTATATAATTATACACTATTTATTTCCAAGTTGAGTGTTTATGCGATCAAGTTAAAATATTGAAATAGTATTCATTTCTTAGTTGAGGACTTATATAATCAAGTTGAAACCATGAAATATTTAATTAAAATCTTACATGGATGAACCCACAAAATATGACTTTTATATCTGTAATCCATGAAAACATTCATATATATATATATATATATCCATATAATTCTATAATTAAAACCACTTCTTTTCTTTTCAAAAACTTTATTTGATGTATATATATATCCACTTATTTCCAACTTTTCGACTATCTTTACTCTATAGTCATTTTCAAGGATCTAGAAAAAACATTACATTATAAACAACATAATAAAACCAAAAAACAAAAAAAAAATAATCAAAAAAAATATAAAACATATAAACCCCATAAAATTTAAAAATAAATAAAAAACATTAAAATCAATTAAATTAAAAACACAAAACATACACCACACTTACTTGACTCCCTTCTCAAAAAACTTTCCCTTTTTACATTTTCTTTTATCCAAAAAAACAATTGTTACAATAAAAAAACTTATTTCCTTTTTCTTTCTTATATACTTCAAAAATGAATTTATTTCCAAAAATAATTCTTTATTCATGTCTTATCCAATTCTATTTAAAACAGGTTTATATCTTTTTATATATAAACTCTCTTTTACCATTCTTTCTTTATACATTACTTTTTTGCTTGACAAAAAAAAATAATGTCATATATCAAATTTTTTGTGATTGTATGCTATCATATATAGGTGAATCTAGGTGCAGTATTGAGAAAAGATTGAAGGAACATGAATTATTATATAAGCATGTAAAAAATAAAAATAATGGTGATTTAATATCTTCTTCAGTTTTCTTTGATCATGAAAAAACATGTAAATATAAATTTAAATTTAATTTTGAAAATGTGAAAATTCTTCATAAAGAGAGAAACCATAGTAAAAGAAAAATTAAAGAGGCAATTTTTATAAACAGGAATAAAATGCATTTAATAAATCGACAAGCTTCTAACATTAAAATACGAGATTCATGGAATTTGAATTGATGACGTTTGCTTCCGCTTTTGGTTTTTGAATTTAATGGCAGTTAAGGCAGGTTAGAAAGTAACCGAAAGTACTTCTGTGGATTTTAAGATTGTTTGTAATTGTTTATAAACTGTTAAAAATATTATTTCAATTATAATATATATATATATATATATATATATAATTGAAATAATAATATATATATATATATATATATATATATATATATTCTTCTGAATTGAATATGAAACATAATCCATTTAACAGACAACTATATATTTAAATCATAAATTTATTTCTATCTAATCAACTTTCATTCAAAGTTGAAAAGAAATACCATCAAGTGATATATATAATCAAAGAGAAAGATTTCCATCTTTTACATGCACTGTACTGATCTTATAATAGCTCAACAAATGTTATGTTAAGTATCAAGGATACTCTCAAGCTTCAAATATAATATAGATACTTTTTGAAAGGAAAAGAGCAGCCATCTTTTCCTTAAACCTCCTTAGTACTCAACATGACATCTTTGAGATATTAGAAGACCAGTAGAATGCATATATTAAAGATGAAAATCCTTTTCCTTTATATATATATATATATATATATATATAGGAAAAGGATTCAAATATTTATGTATAAAGTTAGTATATATATATATATATATATATATATATATATATATATATACTAACTTTATACATAAATATTTGAAAATACAGTAATTAAAAGTCTATAAAAATTATATGTATAACTATAACTTAGAAGCACTTTCACTACCTTGTAGCTTTGTCAACTATCACATTTAAAATGTCAACTTTCCCATAATTCTGTGATCTTAACGTTTGCTGCTTGCCGATTAATTAAATTTTGCTTGTATTTATATATTAACATCGCCTCTTTAATTTTTCTTTTATTATTATTTCTTTCAGTTTCCAATATTTTTATGTTGTTATAATCAAAATGAAAAACATATATTTATAATTTATTATGGTCATAAAAAATAAGAAATAATAATAAAATGAAAATTAAAGAGGCGATGTTAATATATAAATACAAGCAAAATTTAATTAATTGGCAAGCAGCAAACATTAAGATCACAGAATTATGGGAAAGTTGACATTTTAATTGTTATAGTTGACAAAGCTACAAGGTAGTGAAAGTGCTTCTAAGTTATAGTTATACATATAATTTTTATAGACTTTTAATTACTGTATTTTCAAATATTTATGTATAAAGTTAGTATATTATTTTGTAGAAATACAGACATCGATTTGAAATATTATATATATATATATATATATATATATATATATATATATATATATATATATATATATATATATATATATATATATATATATTGTTGAAATATTATAATGTGAAAATATCTGTTGTATTTGCATACTAGAATAATAGGGTTCAGATATTAATAGATAGTAATCAAAAAAAGTAAACTGTAAACACACTTTGCATTCAAAAGTGTACCTCTTAAATTATTTCATATGAAAATACAACAGTTATTTTCATATATTAAAATATTTCAACTATAATACCTGTTAAAATTACTTTATATGTATTTGTATATAAAATGAACCAATTTGACCTTTAAATATCTCATATTAAGGCCAAATATTCTCTCCAACACTCTTCCAAAGGGGGATTGGTATAGAAAAATATTTTACTAAGCTTGACAAATTTCTATATGAAGGGGATTTAAAATTCATATTATAACAAATTCTTTAAGGAAAAAATTCCATACATACCATACACATATATCAATAATATGTTAAAACAGGCAAAACTCACTATATATATTGCCACACACAGCATGTTAGAGGAATCAATGTATGCCAGAAGGCTTGTGCATAAAATCCCCATCAAATGCCTACTCATCCAATATTCCTAGACTAGTTTCTGGCTTATGGGCATCATCAGTGAGGAGCCTTGGATCTGAGAGCGAGAGCCCTGCACCCAGATCTTAGGATGTAATGCAACCCTCCGGCAACCACCTTTTATCTCCATTTAACTACAAAACTATAAGTCTTAAACTGAAAACATCTTAATATTTTCAATCCAAGCCCATTAGCTTATATAGTCATATGGGTCTGAACCCAGTTCACTACCCATACATTTTGGTGTCTTTGGTTCTTTAGTAACCAGATCCACCACTATCCTATTAGGCAAGATTGGTTTTAAGTCAATAAACATCACATGACCATCACCTCTTGTGCTTGTGCATAACTGTTGTTAAAACAGGAAAATCTCACTATTTATAGTGCCACACACAGCAAGCTGAATAATCAATGGATGCCAGAAGGTTTGTGCATAAAATACCCATCTAGTGCCTACTCATCTAATATCCCCAGACTAGTTTCTGGATTATGGCCTTCGTCAGTGGGGAGCTTGGATCTGAGAGCACTGCACCTAGATCTTAGGATCTAATGCAATCCTCCAACAACCACCTTTTGGCGATATTGGATGAGTAGGCACTAGATGGGGATTTTATGCACAAGCCTTCTGACATCCATTGATTACTCTATCTTGCTGTGTGTGGTAATATATATAGTGAGTTTTACCTGTTTTAACAATTGTTATACACAAGCAGAAGAGGTGGTAGACATGTGATGTTTATCAATTAAATGTGTTAACGAATACCGATAATGTCATTTATATGTATTGATAAGAAGATTTTTACGGGTTACAGATATAAATGATATAAAGTTTTATGCATGCACATTTGTATATATGTATATACAGACATTTTGAAACATGTCTGTGTGTATATATATATAATTCTCATCTTAAAATCGAGATATATATTTTATAAAATTAATAGGGGAATAGCAATTGTGGACTACTTATCTATCAATAACGATTAAAATGTACCGTATTTTTTTATTTTGTTTTTCAAATGAAATTAATTATTAATAACTGTCAAACAGGTATGAATATTATAATATTATTAATTGTAAGTAATGTTGAAAAAGGTAAGGGAATTAGAATTCTGTTATAAAATCAATTGTTAATAATAAGTTACTTTTTTAAATGTGATTTACTTCTTTTATCAATAGAGGTCACTCTTTGGTCATTTGAAAAATAAGTATATATTTTTTTAATTTAAAAAAATTACTTAATAAGGTATTTAATTTTTATTTTATTTTTAGCTAAAATTATTATTATTATTACACAAGTCTTATTTAAAAAATGTTTTTAAAAACGTTTAATCTTTTCGTTTATAAAGAAGATTATCAAGTAATGATATGATCGGGTAATCAACATATATATTTTTGTTACTGGTATTAATATTATTATTATTTTTAATTTATAAAAATAGTAATGAGCATCCATAATTATTGATTCATGAAATCAAACATGCATATGCTTATAATATATATGCTGTAATAACTTTTGATAAGATTTAAATAGTTGCACCATCGAAGTATTTTTTCAGTTGTTGATACTAAAAGTACAATTTTCTAGAAACTTGTTGGAATTAATACATCTATTCTTAGGAAATTGCTTCATTTACCAATATTGCAATATAAATGTTTTTAAAGTAACAACAATCAAGTTTATTTGTTTACTATTATTATTAATGCAAATGTACACCATAGTGTATAAAATGTACCTATCTCGAACACTTGACAACTGTAGTATATGGAAACTAAAAAATGTATTGATAAATGGTTTAAATTCAAGTCAATAAACATTAGCAAAAAAGCAATCAAAATAATTTTTTTTTTAAACAAAATTGAATTATAGCTATATTCTATTTAAAATTCCTTGATAACCTATTATAACAAAATTAGACTACAATAATTTTACATATATTTTCAGATACTATACTAGTTCTTAGTATACAAAATGAACATTTTGCTCATCTTAAAAAAACTCTTAAATTTTATATAAATAAATTCTTGCTTAAGAATATGTTTACATACCATTCAAGACAAGACAGGTTCTATCAGATTTTTTACCTATTAGTTTATTCTTCAAACATTCAATAAATGCACTGCTTATTAAACTTTATTTATTTATTTCTGCATTTTTTTAACTTTCTTTTTAAGTATTTCACGTCAATGGTATTATTTTTCTTCACATATTGTCCCATGTTTCAATTTCTTTAATATTTTTTTTACACTTTATTATTATTATTTTTGTAACTAATAATTAGCATACATAGTATGACTCTTTTATTTTCTTTTAAGTGTACATCTCAAATTTTGTAAAAAAATTATTCCTTTTAAGCACATCTTTATTAGCTGCAAATATTAAGACATTATTAGCAAGTAAAAATATTAAATTTAGTAACAACTTCTGGTGATAAATCTAATGAAAATAAGTTTATTGAGTAAGAATAATTTTGTAGATGAAAAACATCTAAGGAAATGTTGAACAGAAACAAATTTAATTAAGCAAACAAAAATAATATCTAAATTCTATATTTGATAGTATAATTAATATTATGTGAGAAGTAGCCATTTTTAAAAATTTAGAAAAGAAAATGGGAATTTTAACTAATCTTTTTGTTAAATCTTACCAATTGAAGTATTTAATAATTATTTGAAATACCATAAACACTGTCATATCTTTGGCTAAAAAATGATGAATAAATAAAACAGACTATAATGACAAAAATAAGAAAAGTAACAACTTAATTTTGATAATGGAAACTTACAAGTGAATAAAAAAACAAAAAAAGAAACATGATACAGTAGAGTTTCCAGAAATTAAATTTGAATATGACATGTGTGGTGTAGATAACAGTATTTGGCAATACGATATTATATTTGATCAGTAAACCTTTGATGATAAAAAAACTTTAAGTTATCAACTATGAATTTTAAGTGCAATAAAATAATACATATACAAAGATATTTGACAATTGGTTTGATTTATCACCTTTACAAAATTAAATGAATAATTTAATTATCAATTTATTGGTCTCAGTGATAGGTTATTAAATTTAACAGCTAATTGTTTATGTATTGACTTTAGCTGAATATAAGAAAAAAACATTTCTAATCTATTCAATATAACTGCTATGTCCAATCCACCATTCTCATACTTGAATACAAACTTCACTTCCCAAGCAATTGATGTAAAAATTATAATTCAGAAAGTGTAGGTGGAAGATATTACTAATTTATGTTATCTTATGTTGACATTGCAACATACATAAAATGTCTAACTCATTCAAATTATACACTATATCAGAATATTTTATGAGGGTTTTTGTTTAACAAAATAGCATCAAAAATTTTGTATAGGATTATTTAATAACTCATAAAAGTATAATTAATAAATGAATATATTATATGTTAAAATATATTGATTAATTAGAATATGGACAAAGATGATATATACTTTATTCTCTTAGTAAAATAAAACATTACAAATGTAGAAAACAATTTGCTGCAATTTATTAATGCGTAATGTTGAAACACTACAATAAGCATCATTGACAATGCCACAATATTCTTAAATGTTTTGCAGTGTGAGCATAAAAGATGCATGAATTCGACAAATTTATTAGAAATTAATATTTGATTATATGTTATTGAATGATTTCTAGATAAATTTAAGAATTGTTTACATTTTAATAATCTTGATTATTATTGTGTTATCTATAATAATAAGACAAGCCAATTTTTTTTATGATGAACAGAATTGAAATAAACTACAATATTGTTGTAATGAAATAATACTACCATAAAAATTAACTCATCTCTCTAATCATACATCAAATAATATTTCATCTGAAGCATCAAGCCTCACAGATAAATGGGTCTAATAAAAATATTAATGTTTTTAGTCAGCTTCATTTTAATTATTTCATATGTACAGAATTTTAAAAAATATTAAAATGTTTCTATTAAAAAGAAGTGACTCAGTTTTTGAAAGTATGAAAGAACTTATCCAATCTGTAATTGATATTGTTGTAAAATATGATACTGAAGAAAATCTTGAGATGAAAGGTAATTTGGCACAAAATCATAATTTCTTTATAAACAATTATTGAAGTCTACACATTTTTTTAACAATAGTTCTTCAGATAATAATTGTATAGATATCTGGAGTTATATATATATATTGATCATTTATCTTTTTTCCACATATGTTGTCATGTGTACCAGTTGTATGAAATAGAGTAAATGAATAAAGTGAGCTTTGAAGTCTGGGTTCAAATTCCTCTAATTACATCTAGCTTAACATATAAATACTATAAATGTATTTATTTATTATTATTATTATCTATTATAAACAAAAACATCACGCTATATAAAAAAATAAATGTCTTGTTTATTGTATATATATATTAAATACTTCCTAACACTATACTAATAATAATAATAATAATAATAATAATAAATAAAATAAAAATTCATATAACATTACAATGATATCAAAAAAAACAACAACTGAATTTTATTAAAATTCTTCAACAACCATGATTTCATCTATTTACAAACAATTGAACAGGTCTATTTGTTAATAAATGAATGCATGGTTGTTGAAATTTTTTAATAAAGTTTAGTTTTTTTGGCTAGTATTGTAATGTTATATGATTTTTTATTATATATATATATATTAGTTAATTAATTATCATTTAAATATGTAATGTATTAATATTATTTTACTTATATCTTTTATAAAAAACTTACAGAAATTTACATAATGTAATATTTGATGAAAAGTGATTAGCTTCTTAAAGAATACATGTTTCTGTTAATAAAATATGGTGTCATTAGCTGCCAAAAACAGTTAAGATCATGTCAAACATAACAACTCATATTTTGTTTAAATAGACTCACAATTCTTGGTTTGATATTATAGTTTAAATGTTAAATTTAGTGGTAATTGAATTGAAGCTTCCTTTATATCAGCTTAATATTAGTTGACAATGCAGAGCTTATAATCCAAACTATTTTGAAATAACTTTGCTATAAATAAACATTTAAATATGTAAATGTTATTTAATTAACACCACTTAAATATGTAATATGTTAACATTATTCTACTTAGGCCTTTAGCAAAAATTTATTAAAATTTACAGTCTTATATATGAAAATATTTGATAAAAAATCAATTAACCATTTCAGGTCACATGTTTTTGTGAATTAATCCTACTATCATTATCTGTTCAGAAGACCAGCTGAGACCACATAAAACAGTAATTGACTTTTTATTTAGAGGCACAATGCTCAATTTGAGATTAAAATTTTAATGTGAATTTTAACAGTCAAACTTAAAATTAGACTAGAGTTAAATTGCCAATAAAATTACATCCAAGCTAGAAAGAATGAAGAGAGATTGCATGGGTATTTGTTTGAGTTTCAACTGATGACATTGCATCTAATTTTCAAAGCTTATCATTAGCAAGAAATTAGTTTTCTTTTCATTAGAAAAGGCCAATTGAAACATTAAAACATTTCTATATGAAGTATAGATAAATAATAATTTTAGTATTATTAAGTATTTATGTGTTAATTATTTAATTATATATATATATGAGGGAATATCCAAAAATAACTGGAATTTTATAATTAAAAAATGTTTATTTATTTTTAAACTTTACAAATTTAATCTCTTTCAAATGGCTATACATTTCACACAATACACTGATCTAAACGTGTTTTTCATTTTTCAAAATAGTCTGGAAACACTTGCAAAATGATGGCTTTTAATGCCTGTAGTGTTGTTATTTCTTCACCATTTTTAAGTTCACAAAAAAAATGAAACAGTTTTTCATTTGAGAGATTAAAAAAATTCACACGAAGTGAGATTGAAAAAATATGGCTGATAAATAAGCTGAGCCATGCTGAATTTAATTAAAACATGTTTCACACTCAAGGCTTTGAGAGATGACTATTTGTTGGGGTGAAGCTTGCACTCTTTTCTTTGCCACAAAATGGGATGTTTACATTTTATCACATCATATAAATGTTTCAGAACTTGCAGATAAAATGTCTGATCAAAATTTTTGTGTCAAAAAAATCAGCATTGTTTTGACTTTGGATTTTACTTGCCCCACTTTTTAGAGATATGGTGAATTTAACATTTCAAATAAACCATCATAAACTTGTAATTTTATAACATAAGCTTGCTTTTAATCTGTTTCAAGAAATAGAACTGTTTTCCTGCCATTTTCTGAAATCAAAAACAGAATTTCACATTGTTTGAACTTTCAGTCATTATAAAAATCATCAAATACACAAAACAGTTTACAAAAATATATGCTACATTGCACCATGATTGCAAACAGTGATGTTATTTGGCATATTGATGCAGAAGGGTTTCTGCAAGCATATATTACAACAGGCCTGCAAACAAGAGTATAATTCCAGTTATTTTTTGGGTCTTCCCTTATATATACTGTATTTTCTATATATATATATATATATATATATATATATATATTAGAAAATACAGTACTTAAAAGTTTATAAATATATATATATATACCGTCACCTAGAAACGCTTTTAACTATCTTGTAGTTTTTGTCAACTAACACTTTTAAAATGTCAGCTTTCCCATAATTCTGTGATCTTAACATTTATTGCTTGCCTAATAATTAAATCTTGCTTGTATTTATATATTAACATCACCTCTTTAATTTTTCTTTTATTATTATTTCTTTCAGTTTCCAATATTTTTATATTGCTATAATTAAAATCAAAACCATATATACATAATTTATTATGGTCATAAAAGACAGAAGCTGATAAATTATCATTATTTTTATTATTTTGTTTTGTATTTTGAACCTTTTTAATAATAATAAGTGCTCTTTTGTTCTTTTTTCCAATATGCACCTTGATTCACCTATATATATATATATATATATATATTGTAACGGGATAGCGTTACATAGGGTTTAAATCTAGGAAAATATATGTGTTATAACGAGACAAGTCGATGTAAACAAACACACACACACTCAAGCAATACAAAAGACTCGTAGCATTATATTTGTAACCTTTAATAGTTTTCTTCCCATTTATAAACTACATTTATAAAATACAGATAATAATTGTCTAATTAAATAGTTAAGGCTTTCACATAAAATTAATAATAGAACATTCTCTAAAATAATATAATAAAGGAAAATATAATATGCTCTAATAAATACTCAAAGATAATTTCCATTTGTACACGCCACGGGATATTTAAAATGTTTATTGTAAATTATAATTTTAGCAAAGGTAAAACTCATAGAAAAGATTTGAGAAAAGATTAAATGCTCGACTTCTAAAATTAATGTAGATTGTATTGTTCTTGTAAAAAACACGCACACGCATGCACTCAAAGTGTGAATGAATAAGGTTTGTTAACTGAGATTGCAACATGAGATTGCCAAGACCAAAAATTGCCTTAAGCACAAAGGATTGAGTGAACATTACGTCAAACACGGACCTGAACGACAACTCTTAAAAGTATGGAACTCTGGGGGGAGATTGGATCCTAAGATAAGGATCACCTCTTATAAATATCAAACAAAATCTATTCAAAGGAATGGTTCTTATTATCGTTATTATTATTGTTGCGGTTGTGTTGTTTTTTTTGGTTGCTGTTATCATTGTTGATATCGTTGCTGAAAGAGTTCCTCACTTAATGTGTTTAGTTAATATAGCGTGACATAGAATAATATTCTTCCAGTTCGCCGTATCCAAATCCAAGATGATCATTATGAAATTAATACTGAGAGCGTCGATTGTCATGAGGGGCTAGAAAACCCTTCAGTGATTGATCGACGCTCCGCCACCGAATATCTCCGAAGCTATGGAAATTCAATCACATCTCCACGTGAAATTAATGCTCCAACCTAATAATTATGTTCCGAGAAATACCAACATCGTCCAGACCATGCTATGCTCACTTTAAATAAACAAATCACTTCATCATGAAAGCCATCTCCCACGTTCAAATCCTCGTCTCACTCGAAGCAGCGGAAGTCAAAATCAAAATCCTAGGTAAATAGTTTATTTTATATTATGTTTCATTCACTCAATTCGTAAACTCTTAAAGGCAATCTCATAGTTAACTAACTCACACTTGTGTAAATAAATCATAAAATTTGCTGTAACATTTAATCTATTATTGCAATCTATCGTAATCGTAGGACTTTCAAAACATGAACTTTGAACTTAAGTAAAATCTAATAAACCATAATCCGTACTCTCAAAATGTAAAAAGGACACTTGTATTTATCATTCATACTTTATTATGTTTAATATGTTTCTCTGCGAGCGTGAATGCGTGTGTGCGTGTGCGAATAAAATTCAAATTAGTATTTTATATTTAATAAATTCGTTCAGTATATAAACAAGTCGAGCATTTCTCAAGTCTTTTCATACAATTAAAGTCTTATCTCATTTACTCTTGATCGTTCATAAATTTATCGTTAAATTATACTTATTTAGATTTAGATTTATTTTTTTTTATGTTTCTTTTAAATGTAATATGCCAACATCGTGCCGTAAGTCACGATGTTTATTTATTTTCCCTTAGTTAAGATAGACTTAAGAATTGGGCGGGTCTAGAATAAATATATAAACAAATGTCAAACAATTATATAGTGTATAGGGGGGATGATCTTATAAGCCTAGTTGTTCGGGGCATAAACGAACCGTCGTATTGGTCACAAACAACCAATAATCAAGTCTAGTGCGAGGATCAATCAATTAGCAAACTAAAACTTCTTTCCCATTAGTGAACTGTGCGTCTTTTCCGTAAGGAGTTGTCTTTGAAAACAATCATGTAACGGCCTTGAGAAACCTTATTGGTCCATGCTGGGAGTTTGAGCTGGTGGGCGGGATTAGACTTCGAAATCGTTTTGATGTGATGTAAGGTGATGCGAGTAATTAAATTCCACTTAAATAATCGTATCTGGCGCCCCCTTGTGTGGATAGTGGATAACTATCGATATAAGTAAATAAATAAAGCCTTACGCTATGTCATGTTTATTTCGAAGCCCGTAATCTCATAGAGAGAGCGAACATTTACAATTGGCGCTTCCAACGTGAGGCTAATACAAATGAAGCTTACAAACGTGAAGTTAATGCAAATAATGTGTTAGAGAAGCAAATCAAGATATTAGCAAAAGCGGCCGAACCTCGGAAAAGACGCAAAACTTTTTTCATGTAAACAAAAGCTTTGGACGGATATAAATAAACGGAACAAAAACACAGCGATTCATAGCATCGCAAACTTTTAAATAAAACTTTGGGAGCCGGAGAGAAATAAATAAATAAAAAAAAAAAAAAAAACACATAGCAGGAGATAAAGGAGCGGACGTCGGTCAGTCGCTGTTATCATAAATAAATAAAAGAAAAGTAAAATAACCACATTCCCGTAAACGGTAGTAATAAAAGTTATAATAGGACAGAGATAGATAAAGAATAAAAGAAGCTATCACCAAATGGACAACAATATCGATATCACGTGGGAAGAGACAGGGGAAAGCCCTATAACATTCAAGAAGACAGAAGTGAAAGAGGAGGCCGAATCAGACATGAAAATACTAATAAGAATGATGAGCCAGATGATGAAAGAGATGAAGGAGGGGAGAGAGGAACTCATTAGGGAGATCCGGAAAATAGGGAAGAGAGATACCGAAGAGTCAGAGGAGGAGCAGGGCAAAGAGGAAATAAAGACCGCCGAAGTAGAAAATGAAATCACCTCGATAAAAAGAGAGATCGGCACAGCTAAGGCCGAAATAGAAGAGGCAAGAATTGAAGTAAAAACAGTGAAGGCAGGACTGGAAGACATCGTACAAAAGGTGGACGCGATGGAGAGAAGGATAGAGGGAATCGAGCCACAACGGAACAGACCGGAAGAAATCATAGCTAAACGTATGGAGGAGTTGGAGAAGAGAGTCGAACGGGGAATAAATGCGCGGGAACCAAGCCAGTCGTGGGCCGAAAGGCAAATCAAAATTGAAACCTTCAGAGCAGGCGAGAACGAGAGTCCGATGGACCACGTAGAGAGCGCACGGAACCTGTTTTCTGAACCCTCTAGACCAGAACCTGACAAAATTAATATTGCCAGCACGTACTTGCAAGGGCCAGCTAGGGATTGGTGGCGGACGATTGAATTCAAACCTAGATCATTCGTAGAGTATCGTGAGGAGATACTACGGAGTTTCTGGAACGCTACCAGGCAAGAGGGGATCTACTTCCACATCACCAACGAGAAGTACGGGTCCAAACCGGGCGAGACTATAACCCAATTCTACTACAGGCAGGTGGCCGGCCTCCAACAGCTGCCAGCATATCACATGACAGAAGAGCAGATCGTCTCGATCGTCAGACATAACATGCCGACGGACATCAGGCGGATGATGATAAGCCGGGACGACAAGGGCATCCACGAGATGGGAGACGCCGTAGCAAGATTTGAGCGAGCAGAAGGACGGGGAAGGCAGATAGAGAGGCCAAGACAAGAACTAGAAAGGAGAAAACTACCACCAGATCGATACTAATAAACACAAGTGAAAGAGAAAAAAAAAAACACACGCTGTAGGACACGGATTTGCCCCAGGTATATGATCACCGGATTGCGATTGATAAACAACTATTACTGTAGGAAAAACGACCTCGGACCGGAAGAAACATACATGTCGCATCGCATCATACACAAACAAGGGGGGAAGGGGGGTCAATAAACCATCTTTTCAACTAAAGCAGTAACTAACGGAAGAAAACTAGCCACTTTAAATAAACCAGTATTTTCAAAGCCACTCTAAATAAATCAGTATAGTGAAAGCCGTTTTAAATAAAGCAGCAATTGTGAAAGCCAGCCTAAAGATTCCTGAAAGCCATTTTAGATCAAAGAACGTCACCCGCCTTCAACTAATATGTATTTATCGAAAACACACGGAGAAAAGACACAGAGACCAACTAAAAAAAAAAAAAAAGAGAGGGGAAAAGCCGGATCACGAGAAGTGCACTATTATCGTTCCTTCCCTCACTATTTACCATTGTGCCAGGAGGTACAGAGCTCGGATGTTTGAGTACTTAGGGTTCTAGAATATTCGCTACCTCGTATTTGTCGTCGTTTTGCAGAGGGGACTTCGGAAAGGTCCATCCCCCTGCCTCCCATTAGATAGGCCGTAAGGAAAGGCCCATATATAGTCGTAACCTTGCATCGCGGGACCTCGGAAATGTCCATCCCCATGCCATCCTTCCACCCAGGGTGCCTGTACCAGATTGGACAAGATATACCAATCATGGCACGCCGAGCTTAGTTCGTAGATATCGAATCCGAGCCTGACCATTCAACCTGCCACTTCGTTTCTTTAAGTGAGGGAAAGTCGAACCATAGGGAAAGTCGGCCAGAGTAGACGGTTAAAGTCATGAAGAGCGGAGTAAATTATAATTTTAGCAAAAAAAAAAAAAATATAGATAAATTGAAAAAAAAAAAAAAATTAAAATGCCAGACCTCGCATTTTGATTTTTTTTAGACGGATCGCGGGGATATGTAACGGGATAGCGTTACATAGGGTTTAAATCTAAGAAAATATATGTATTATAACAAGACAAGTCGATGTAAACAAACACACACACACTCAAGCAATACAAAAGACTCGTAACAGTATATTTGTAACCTTTAATAGTTTTCTTCCCATTTATAAACTACATTTATAAAATACAGATAATAATTGTCTAATTAAATAGTTAAGGCTTTCACATAAAATTAATAATAGAACATTCTCTAAAATAATATAATAAAGGAAAATATAATATGCTCTAATAAATATTCAAAGTTAATTTCCATTTGTATGCGCCACGGGATATTTAAAATGTTTATTGTAAATTATAATTTTAGCAAAGGTAAAACTCATAGAAAAGATTTGAGAAAAGATTAAATGCTCGACTTCTAAAATTAATGTAGATTGTATTGTTCTTGTAAAAAACACGCACACGCATGCACTCAAAGTGTGAATGTATAAGGTTTGTTAACTGAGATTGCAACATGAGATTGCCAAGACCAAAAATTGCCTTAAGCACAAAGGATTGAGTGAACATTACGTCAAACACGGACCTGAACGACAACTCTTAAAAGTATGGAACTCTGGGGGGAGATTGGATCCTAAGATAAGGATTACCTCTTATAAATATCAAACGAAATCTATTCAATGGCTTGCTTTTTCTTTTCTGTTGTTATTATTATTGCTGTTGTTGTGTTTTTTTTGGTTGCTGTTATCATTGTTGATATCGTTGCTGAAAGAGTTCCTCACTTAATGTGTTTAGAATATAGCGTGACATAGAATAATATTCTTCCAGTTCGCCGTATCCAAATCCAAGATGATCATTATGAAATTAATACTGAGAGCGTCGATTGTCATGAGGGGCTAGAAAACCCTTCAGTGATTGATCGACGCTCCGCCACCGAATATCTCCGAAGCTATGGAAATTCAATAACACCTCCACGTGAAATTAATGCTCCAACCTAATAATTATGTTCCGAGAAATACCAACATCGTCCAGACCATGCTATGCTCACTTTAAATAAACAAATCACTTCATCATGAAAGCCATCTCCCACGTTCAAATCCTCGTGTCACTCGAAGCAGCGGAAGTCAAAATCAAATCCTAGGTAAATAGTTTATTTTATATTATGTTTCATTCACTCAATTCGTAAACTCTTAAAGGCAATCTCATAGTTAACTAACTCACACTTGTGTAAATAAATCATAAAATTTGCTGTAACATTTAATCTATTATTGCAATCTATCGTAATCGTAGGACTTTCAAAACATGAACTTTGAACTTAAGTAAAATCTAATAAACCATAATCCGTATTCTCAAAATGTAAAAGGAAACTTGTATTTATCATTCATACTTTATTATGTTTAATATGTTTCTCTGCGAGCGTGAATGTGTGTGTGCGTGTGCGAATAAAATTCAAATTAGTATTTTATATTTAATAAATTCGTTCAGTATATAAACAAGTCGAGCATTTCTCAAGTCTTTTCATACAATTAAAGTCTTATCTCATTTACTCTTGATCGTTCATAAATTTATCGTTAAGTTATACTTATTTAGATTTAGATTTATTTTTTTTATGTTTCTTTTAAATGTAATATGCCAACATCGTGCCGTAAGTCACGATGTTTATTTATTTTCCCTTAGTTAAGATAGACTTAAGAATTGGGCGGGTCTAGAATAAATATATAAACAAATGTCAAACAATTATATAGTGTATAGGGGGGATGATCTTATAAGCCTAGTTGTTCGGGGCATAAACGAACCGTCGTATTGGTCACAAACAACCAATAATCAAGTCTAGTGCGAGGATCAATCAATTAGCAAACTAAAACTTCTTTCCCATTAGTGAACTGTGCGTCTTTTCCGTAAGGAGTTGTCTTTGAAAACAATCATGTAACGGCCTTGAGAAACCTTATTGGTCCATGCTGGGAGTTTGAGCTGGTGGGCGGGATTAGACTTCGAAATCGTTTTGATGTGATGTAAGGTGATGCGAGTAATTAAATTCCACTTAAATAATCGTATCTGGCGCCCCCTTGTGTGGATAGTGGATAACTATCGATATAAGTAAATAAATAAAGCTTTACGCTATGTCATGTTTATTTCGAAGCCTGTATCTCTCTGAGGCGAGGCGGACGGTTACAATATATATATATATACTGCCACACCTACACATTTATTTGTAAATGATACAATTTTTGTTTGTCAATAAAGCTTTATCTTTTGAATAGTTTATTAATTTATTTAATGTAGGTGGTGCATAAAATGAAATATCACATGTAGGTGGTGCATAAAATGCAATATCACATGTAATATTGCATTTTATGCACCATCTACATTAAATAAATTAATAAACTATTCCAAAGATAAAACTTTATTGACAAATAAAAATTGTATCATTTACAAATAAACATGTAGGTGTGGCAGTGGATATATAGGTGAATCAAGGTGCATATTGGAAAAAAGAACAAAAGAGCACTTATTATTATTAAAAAGGTTCAAAATACAAAACAAAATAATAAAAATAATGATAATTTATCAGCTTCTGTTTTTTATGACCATAATAAATCATGTATATATGGTTTTGATTTTAATTATAGCAATATAAAAATATTGGAAACTGAAAGAAATAATAATAAAAGAAAAATTAAAGAGGTGACATTAATATATAAATACAAGCAAGATTTAATTAATAGGCAAGCAGCAAACATTAAGATCACAGAATTATGGACAAGTTGACATCATGGAATTATGGGAAAGCTAACATTTTAAAAGTGTTAGTTGACAAAACTACAAGATAGTTAAAAGCGCTTCAAGTGACGATTATATATATATATATATATATATATATATATATATATATATATATATATATATATATATATATATATATATATATATTATAAACTTTAAGTACTGTATTTTTTAATATTTATTTATAAATTTACATATATTATTTTGAAGAAATACTGACATCGATTTGTAATATATATAATTATACCTATAACAAATTTTGTATAAAATTAAATACAAATCTATAATTTTCACCAGAATCATTATTAGATAAAAAAATGTAATTGTGATTGTTTTTTTTTTAAATTTCAATTACAGATTAGTTTTTTTTAATAGTATATCTTGCTTTATTTACTACAAAGACCAAATATATATGTAGAAGTTATTATACATTAAAAAGTTTGCTGCCATATAGACTATTAATAAAAATTATTTTAAATATTAGATATACATATATATTAGGCATATGACATTGTGTCAAATAGTGGCATATGCATGCTCCAGATCTATGATTTGGATTTGAACTTGGACTGGAATCAAGCCTAGATCTTTTCTTTCAGATAGACAAACAACTAATTATTCAATATTGGGAAATAGATATCTAATTATTCTTATATATAAAGTTAAATAATGATGAAAACATGATTAAACCATCAGCAATCAGTAGATGAGTCACACCTTTTATTTCACAGTTTCTTGGTGAAGAACTGTTGGAGCAGCTTTTTCATCAGCACCAGAATATTTAAATGCTGTCTTTAGCTGCACATTGTACACATTAAAAGTTAATTAAGATTAAAAACCACACATATTTAAAAATCATATGATGATCACCCAAGCACTTTTCACACCATGAATTTTACCCTGTGCTCAAGGCAAACTCTATAAATAAAAATCGATTTCCTCATTTTACTGTAGTCTAATATCTTAATATAGACAAGACAGTTGACATTTTAATTGCAACAGACTGAGATTTCTATATTCTTAAAAGTTTAAATAAGCACAAATAAATATGTAAATATAACTTATTTTCGAAAATAGATTAATAATAATCACTTTTAAAACATTCAACCCTTGCTGCTATTTATTATTTACATAATAAATCTGAATTTGCACAAACCTAGAACATTCACAAATGTAAGTTGCATAATAACAATCCAAACTTATTTACAGATTAAAGATTTATGATGTGGATAATCTTAGATTGTTATAAGATTTGTATTTGTGAACCATCTACTGTTACCCACCATAATTCACCACAATTACTTGCATTGTAAGAAACAACTCTAGGCAACATGTCAAAGAAAGTTGGCATATAGATAATAACAACAGTACTGTAAACTAAAAGGAATCTTGCTTTTTTCTTTTCAATGAAATGAATTCTTGAATTTGTATAAGCTTTGAATATATATATATATATATATATATATATATATATATATATATATATATATATATATATATATATATATATATATATATATATATATATATATATATTTGCAATAAGTATATATATTAAATAGACACAGACATATTTGTGCTTAACAAGTATACATTAATATAAACACAAAACAATATTCATATTTTTTAAATATTCAAGTTTAAAAAAAATAAATAAATAAAAGTATATTATATACAGCAAATATATGAATTGTTGTTTATGTTTTGGCATAGGAGTTATTATATGAAGTTAAAATGAAAATAGATAAATAAATAAGTAAATAATTGACTGATAAAATATTGTAAATTAATAAAATAGATAATAGATATGCTCTCAAAGCTAGGTTAATCAATTAAATATCATTAAATCAAAAGTAATCATCAAAATTTACTCCACTACATTATAAAAGGTTTATATATTATATCCACTTTTGGACTATACTTATTTCTACAAGCATTGAATATTCTTCTTTATTCGTTATGACGAGGCTCACTCAGGCTTATAAATATAACATATCTTTGGCTACTTAGTCATTTAGTGCTAACTTATAACTTAATATGAATATGGAACTTATTTCACCTCATTTTGTTAGATTGTATACATACACACACACACACACTATATATATATTGTAACCGGCCGCCCATCTAACCGAGATTACGGGCTTCGAAATAAACATGACATAGCGTAAGGCTTTATTTATTTTCCTACATTGACAGTTATTCACGATCCACATAAGGGGGCGCCAGATACGATTATTTAAGTTGATTTTAATTACTCGCATCACCTTACATCATGTCAAAACGATTTCGAAGTCTAATCCCACCCACTAGCTCAAAACTCCCAGCATGGACCAATAAGGTTTCTCAAGGTTGTTACATGATTGTTCTAGGACGACTCCTCCCGGAAAAGACGCATTGTCCGCTAATGAAAAATCAGCATGGTTTTCTAATTACTCGACTATGGCATAAGATCCATTTATTGGTTGTCACTGATCAATGAGGTGGTTCGTTTACGCCCCGAACACTAGGCTTACAAGTTCATCCCCCCGATGTATCGTACATAACATAATTATTTGACGTTTACTTCGATTGATTATAGACCCGCCCGCTCTTAAATCTATCTTAACTAAGGTTAAATAAGAAACATCGTGACTTACGGCACGATGTTGACATAATTAATACAGTAAATAAATTGAAATGAAAATTAAATTTAACTAAATATACTTCAAAGATAAGTCATTAAAAATAAATAAACTACGGTTTTGAGTGTGTGTGAAAAGATTTGAGAAATGCTCGACTTGATTAGATATTGACAAATTTATTAAATATGAAAAGAAAACATTGTTAATTGATTTATTACACACGCGCACATACATTCACGCTCACAGAGAATCATAATTAGTCATAACATAATGTGAATAACGAGATAAAGTTCCTTTCTAGTTGATAAAATATATTATCTTTCCTGAGCTTCGCTTAAGTTCAAAGTTCATGTTTACAAAGTTCTGTAAAAAAGATAAACTATCATGATGAGGAAAGTTTTAAGATTTGTTTGTGCAAATTTATGTTGGTTAATTACGAGATTGCCTTATGAGTTTCTAAATTGAGTGAGTGAACATAATATAAAACATATTTACCTAGGATTTGTCTTGGTTACAACGAACATTGATTGGTCTGGATGAGTTTGGGTATTTCACGGAACATTTCTATTATTAGGAGCATCAACTTCACATGACGATGTTATCGGAATTTCATAGCTTCGGAGATATTTCAGTAGCGGAGCGCCGATCAGTCACTGAAGGGTTTATTAGCCCCTCATGACAGTCGACGCTCTTGGTATTAATTTCATAGTGATCATCTTCAAACTGAGGAATAAATCAAGCTAATTCAGAACAATTTTATTGTTAAAATAAAAGCATAAGCATCGGAATAAAAATGAGCAGGTGATAACTCGGAATATTGAGAATAAACAACAGCAATGATAACGTATCAATCGAAATGAATCGAATCGAACCATTGAATAGGTTTTGACTGGTATTTATAAGGGTTGATCCATATCTTGGGATCCAATCGACCCCCAGAGTTCCTTGCTCCTGGAGTTGTCGTTCAGGTCCGCGTTTGAGCTACCTGTTCACTCACTCTTTGTGCTAAAGGCAATATTTATTTTGAGACAATCTCATTTTGCAATCTCACTCTACCAACCTTATCCTTCACACCTCGAATGCATGCGTGTGTGCGTGTGTTTTACCAGAACAATACAAGCTATTTTAAATTTAGAAGTCGAGCATTTTATCTTTTCCTCAAATCTTTTCTCTAAGTTTTATTCTAGTTAAAACTATATTTCTAAAATAAACATTTTTAAATTCCCCGTGGTGTTTTTGATTGACAATTATATTTTACTATTTAGGAGAGCATATTATATTTTATTATTTAGGAGAGCAAATTATATTTTGTTATTTATTTTTTTTTATTATCTAAAAGCTTTAATCATTTAATTAGACGTTTACCATCTGTATTTTATCAATGTGTTTTATAAATGTATTTATGAGAGAAAACAAAACTATTACACGTTACGAAAATAAAATTACGAGTGTTTTAGGCTGCTTGCTGGTGTGTGTGTGTTTATCGATTTGTCCCGTTCTGATCTATGCTTCCTAGATTTAATACTGATGTAACGCTGTCTCGTTACAATATATATATATTGTAACGGGATAGCGTTACATAGGGTTTAAATCTAGGAAAATATATGTATTATAACGAGACAAGTCGATGTAAACAAACACACACACACTCAAGCAATACAAAAGACTCGTAACATTATATTTGTAACCTTTAATAGTTTTCTTCCCATTTATAAACTACATTTATAAAATACAGATAATAATTGTCTAATTAAATAGTTAAGGCTTTCACATAAAATTAATAATATAACATTCTCTAAAATAATATAATAAAGGAAAATATAATATGCTCTAATAAATACTCAAAGATAATTTCCATTTGTATACGCCACGGGATATTTAAAATGTTTATTGTAAATTATAATTTTAGCAAAGGTAAAACTCATAGAAAAGATTTGAGAAAAGATTAAATGCTCGACTTCTAAAATTAATGTAGATTGTATTGTTCTTGTAAAAAACACGCACACGCATGCACTCAAAGTGTGAATGAATAAGGTTTGTTAACTGAGATTGCAACATGAGATTGCCAAGACCAAAATTTGCCTTAAGCACAAAGGATTGAGTGAACATTACGTCAAACACGGACCTGAACGACAACTCTTAAAAGTATGGAACTCTGGGGGGAGATTGGATCCTAAGATAAGGATCACCTCTTATAAATATCAAACAAAATCTATTCAAAAAGGATGGTTATTATTATCGTTATTATTGTTGTTGCGGTTGTGGTTTTTTTTGGTCACTGTTATCCTTGTTGATATCGTTGCTGAAAGAGTTCTTCACTTAATGTGCTTAGTTAATATAGCGTGACATAGAATAATATTCTTTCAGTTCGCCGTATCCAAATCCAAGATGATCATTATGAAATTAATACTGAGAGCGTCGATTGTCATGAGGGGCTAGAAAACCCTTCAGTGATTGATCGACGCTCCGCCACCGAATATCTCCAAAGCTATGAAAA
This sequence comes from Epiperipatus broadwayi, assembly GCA_028023455.1. Taxonomy (NCBI): domain Eukaryota; kingdom Metazoa; phylum Onychophora; class Udeonychophora; order Euonychophora; family Peripatidae; genus Epiperipatus; species Epiperipatus broadwayi. The sequence continues at coordinate 2,930,425 of JAQFVV010000024.1, read as the reverse complement.
TTCAATCACATCTCCACGTGAAATTAATGCTCCAACCTAATAATTATGTTCCGAGAAATACCAACATCATCCAGACCATGCTATGCTCACTTTAAATAAACGAATCACTTCATCATGAAAGCCATCTCCCACGTTCAAATCCTCGTTTCACTCGAAGCAGCGGAAGTCAAAATCAAAATCCTAGGTAAATAGTTTCTTTTATATTATGTTTCATTCACTCAATTCGTAAACTCTTAAAGGCAATCTCATAGTTAACTAACTTACACTTGCGTAAATAAATCATAAAATTTGCTATAACATTTAATCTATTATTGCAATCTATCTTAATCGTAGGACTTTCAAAACATGAACTTTGAACTTAAGTAAAATCTAATAAATCATAATCCGTACTCTCAAAATGTAAAAAGGACACTTGTATTTATCATTCATACTTTATTATGTTTAATATGTTTCTCTGCGAGCGTGAATGCGTGTGTGCGTGTGCGAATAAAATTCAAATTAGTATTTTATATTTAATAAATTCGTTCAGTATATAAACAAGTCGAGCATTTCTCAAGTCTTTTCATACAATTAAAGTCTTATCTCATTTACTCTTGATCGTTCATAAATTTATCGTTAAATTATACTTATTTAGATTTAGATTTATTTTTAATGTTTCTTTTAAATGTAATATGCCAACATCGTGCCGTAAGTCACGATGTTTATTTATTTTTCTTAGTTAAGATAGACTTAAGAATTGGGTGGGTCTAGAATAAATATATAAACAAATGTCAAACAATTATATAGCGTATAGGGGGGACGATCTTATAAGCCTAGTTGTTCGGGGCATAAACGAACCATCGTATTGGTCACAAACAACCAATAATCAAGGATAGTGCTAGGATCAATCAATTAGCAAACTAAAACTTCTTTCCCATTAGTGAACTGTGCGTCTTTTCCGTAAGGAGTTGTCTTTGAAAACAATCATGTAACGGCCTTGAGTAACCTTATTGGTCCATGCTGGGAGTTTGAGCTGGTGGGCGGGATTAGACTTCGAAATCGTTTTGACGTGACGTAAGGTGATGCGAGAAATTAAATTCCACTTAAATAATCGTATCTGGCGCCCCCTTGTGTGGATAGTGGATAACTATCGATATAAGTAAATAAATAAAGCTTTACGCTATGTCATGTTTATTTCGAAGCCCGTATCTCTAGGTGACGAGTCGCCAGGTTACAATATATATATATATATATATATATATAATGACAATTTCTAATTGATAAGTAACCCTTAACAAATCAACTCAATCTATGATCCATCCCTCAGAACATATCTTATTATCAAATAAATAAATAAATATTTAAAAAAAAAATTAAGTTATATAAATAATAAAACTTTTGATAATAAAATTTGCAAATATAAATTTCACTTATTAAAATATATATATATAACCCATATGCAATTTAAACTTAGGGCTTTACTTACAAATTTCTAATACTTAAGTGTTAATTTTGACATTTATTAAATGTTTTTTTTTTAAACAAGACGCTTAAATAGAACAGAATTATACTTATAAAAATATTTCATTTTTCTAATTAAAAAAAAAAACAATGAATATTGATCTCAAAAAATATATATAAACATATCACTTACATTAATAAAGTTATTTATTCCCTTTTCAAAGTTCAACTTGTTCCATTGTTTTATTCCTTTATATTTCTTTAATATTTGAATGCATTCTAGCCAAGGTTAAAATTTGAAGAAAATGTCACGTTAGAGAAAATTATCAGTTTCCAAACATATATATATATATATTCCATTTTTTTAAAGATTTCTCTCCTTGAAAAAAAAATTGAAATGTTGAATCTAATATATTGGATTAATTTTAGTTGCTTCCAAATTGTTATTGAATTTATCATTGTACATATTCCTAGATAGCTATATTAAGTTTCAGCTTCAGACGGATGAAATTCATATGTTGAAATTTTGCCTAGTTTTTCTTTTTAAATTGATCTGGGATAAAAGAAAAGGTGCAGTCAAACCTTGAACTGTGGATAGTATATTATTCACCCAACATTATTGCTGTGTCTATGTATAATAGATTATCCAATGATCTTGACAAATAAAGATACTGAATATAATATAATTAGCTTTTTCTCCTTCAGTTTTTTTTAATAACCATCTTAATAATGAATAATGGCTATCTTTTTCTGTTGTTGTTGTTTTTTTTTTCACGTGCCACAGAATATGTTGTTTTGAAAACCATTGTTACATATGTTTTTTTTAAACAATTAACATTCAAAAAATAAAAATATTAATCATATAAAAAAAAATATTAAATCGAAAATTTATTTGATAGCTTTAATATATATATATATATATATACATAAATAATAACATTGCATTTTTTTAATAATCCCTACAAATAAAATAAATCTTTTTTATAATCAACAATTTATATGTCTTAATTTATCTATAATAATTAGAATATGTCAATATTACTATTAAAAATATCACCATTAATAATAATAATAATAATAATAATAATAATAATAATAATAATAATAATAATAATAATAATAATAATAATAATAATAATAATAATAATAATAATTAAATATTTAAAGTGATGTACCATCAATAAATAAATAAAGTAATAAATCCAAACAACAATAACTATAACTAATAACCATAAACAATAATAATACTCAATATATAAAAATCAAATCAAAGATTTTTTTTTTAAACCAACAAATGACTTTTAAAATAAAGGTAGATTTATCGATCTTTTACAATATATATATATATATATATATATACTACCATTTTTACCACGATCATTTTAATGCTAAGACTATGAGGACATAGAAAGCCCTTGAAAGTGCTTAGCTGCATATTTTCATTGTTCAATTATAGCTTTTCATTTTAATTGCATTTCAGAACACATAAGGTATATTAAACTCATCTAATGAAATACTTGTAGTTTTATATTTATAAAATATATTATAACTGTTGGTGATTGATCTATATTAAACTAAGTGTATTAGAAAATTTTGCTTAACTTACTTAGAAGTGAAAAATATTAATATAAGTTCTTATCTTAGAAATAACTGATTGCAGGAGCTTATTATAAGTTATGTTTAATGAATGTTTTTTTTTTATTTTTTAAAGAAAAAAATATTGTAGTAATATTTATTTTTCTTCATGCTTAATAAAAAAAATCTATAAATATTAGTATTTTATCTTGTTATATACATTTTATTTGTTTAAATATTTTTTTTAATTTGCACATGTTTGTATGAGAGAACATTTATATAAACAATTAATTATAAGTATACATTTTAAAATTAAATTTTTGAAGATAGTAACTAATGATAATGGATTTATTAGTAATAAAAAAGAGTGTGTGTAGATGTTTATTTTAGTTTACATTCTTAAGACTTTAAATTTTATTTTGATAAAAAAATAGTACAATAATAGCATTCTTTAATGGAGAAAAGAAAAGGAAAAAATACATTATTTAAAAATGTATTATATTTGCTTGTAAAATAATGTAATTTATTTTAAAAGAATATATTACATTTTGGAATTTTAAATCATTATTATTTAAATATTTTGGAATGTGTCAAGGACATATAAACATTTTTGAATGGCAGATTGTGACTGTGGGAGACATTTGATGGTTGCTATGGTTATTTTTATCTTATTATGCAGATGTGAAAATTGAAAGTTATATAGATACTTTCAATTTTCTTAATAATGTCTTTTTCATTCTATTTTCATTTCTTCTATTAATAAACAATTAACAATAGAGGGTAAAACAAAAATGAAATTTTGTTCAAAGGAACTAATAGCTTCACAAATTATTTACTTGTCAATTATCAACTGGTTAATATTTATCTGAAATAAAAAATTAAAATTAATCTAGGAAGCTAAAACATCAATTGTAATAGAAAAAATAAATTTTTACTGATAGAAAAGAAATAATAAGTCACTGTTAAATATTTTAAGAAGGAAAAAAAAAATCATTAATTTATTTATGAACATTCTCAATTTTAAATAACTCTCTTGGATAAAGATAATAGCTATTTTAAATAATATTTACATTACCCTACATGATATTTCTTTATCAGATTAGTTAAATAAAATCTGTTAATGGATATTCACTTTGATAAAAATCTACAATTTAAAGAATCAATATCACTAAAAGAAAACATGAAGAAGAAAGGGACTTTATTTTACTGGTTAGTCTCATAAATAAAGTGTGCTTATTATTCAACCTGTAAAAATAAAATATATTTAAATATTTTAATATGTTCAAAATAAAATTTATTTCAATTTCTCTCCAGTTGTTCAAGCAAGGGACACAAAGTAAATAGAGATATATTACTTATTATTATTGCAATTAATATGATATTATTGACATTTTTTTCTACATACATTATATTTAATGCATATTTTAATGTGTGTTAATGTTTACTCAGTAAATTAAATTGTCTTTAAACTTTATATTACTATTAAACATATTCATTAATTTTAAAATACTATAATATGTTTTAACTATTTTGAGAAATTTATTTAGTCTATGGATGTCTACAGTTTAATTTATATGGTCTTTATATTTGTGGCTTTTCTTTTTAGAAATATTGCTTTGATAAGTTAAAAATCTCTTAGTATTTCAGTGGATATATAGAAATGTATTTTAAACCACTCATAAATAATGGTTTATAGAAAAGGAGTGCTTGCATTTTTTAAAGTATTTTTCTCAAGAATAGAGATATAGATAATTATTTAACTAGTTATTTACTTATATATTCAGATATGAATTTATGCACTTATATAGGAACTTGGAAAGACCTTTATCCCACAATGGATTGATAATGGTTGATGATGCTGATGATATTAACGATACCAAGACTAATATTTATTTATTTTAATAAATTTAAGAACATACTTTGTCAATCGTATTATAGTAAAATTGTTTCTTTAATTAAATTTGAGCAATTGCTTGCCTATATATTAATTAAAGACAATCCGATGTATCATTTTTTATGTTCATAAAATAAATACATAAGTACGTGACACATTATTTGGTCATACTTAAATGCACAAAGATATATTTTATTTATGGCAATTTTAATTTTTTGTTTGGAAAACAGAAGCTAAAGCAAACTTATTAAATTATATAAGTTTACTAATCATAAAATAAATAATAACATGTTTTTTTTTTTATAAAAGTATATAAATTTAATTTAAATTTTACTTATTAAATTGGCTGCGTATTTTTTATTTTAGTTAAAATTATATTTAGTTACTTATCATGCATTAGATAATACACACACAGGCAAATTCAAAATCGTAAGTTATTGTTTATTTATAAAAGTCAAATGGTGATAAGATGAAAATGGAATATTTTATTTAGACATGGTGCCCAAATGAAATTTCTAGTAGACATTAAACACACACGTTTATTAAAAATATACACATAATATATATATAGTAACTATAACAAATCTTATGGATGGCTTAAAGAATGAAAGAAAACTTTGAAATAGTAGAAGAGGAAAAAAACTAAAAAATTTGCAGATAACACCAATTATTCTGAAGTCATGTAAATTTATGAAAAATCTTTGGATGAGCCTAGAAAAGTTACCAACAATATAAAATAGATGTTGAATAGTTGGAGAATATAAAAAAAGTATAATAGAAACTTTACATTTTGAACTAAATGTGATAATGAAGGAGATTAATGATGTAAACAAGGATTTAATTTACTTAAAGAACCTAAAATTGATGATTTAAAAAAAGTAAACTTTTGTAATAATGCTATTGAAAAGAAAATAAAAATCCAGAAATCCATGAAAACAAGTAATGATGTAGACTATAATTTTAATAGTAATGAAATTAAGAATTTTGAAAAAAAGTACCAGATTTTACTGTTTAAGGAATCTATTTAAATTTCCCCCCTTTAAGCAAGAAAAACAAGAATAATGGAGAAGGTGTGAAGAAAGTTAAAAATAGAAGTGTCCGATGTTGTAAAGACTACAACTTAAAAGGTTAAATAATAAAAGATCAAAGAGAGTAAAATATTCTAATAGTATCCTGAGTTTGAATCTATGGATTATTTTCGACAGATTGTCAAGTCCCACAGCCTGTGCATGAAATGAAAATAAAAATGGAAAAAGAAAAAGTTTGAAGTAAAAGATTCAAAGAGAATATTATATTTTTCAGTCATCTCAAGTGATAGCCCTACCATTAAAGACGTATTTGATGAGAGGTAAAATTTAATTTTAGAAAAATAAAGGTTGAATTATTCTCTATCAACCCTGGATTTGTTAAAAGAAAAATGTTTTAAGAAGAAAGAAAATGATTTGTAATGTTTTCAAAAGTTAAAATATATAACAATCCTGAAAATGACATTAAAATTACCAAACAGAGAAATTACCAGATTGTTAAAAGCAAGAATAAATATTATTGACAGTTAAAAAAAATAAATTAATAATTTAGATGTTGGAAATAATTATGAAAGATATGACCATTATTGTTATTTATTGATTTATGCAGAAAAGAAAAAAAAATGCTTTTATAATTTGTTTTAGACATATTCTATTTGTAGAGATGTATTAGGATTTGATCATATATGTGACGCATTATATTATTGTGTAATATTTTAAGGTATATTTGTCTGATGAGTGGACACAAGATTTTTGTTCCAAAGAGTTTACTCAGTCTCCTGTAAGACTGAGAGGAAGTCAGGTTCAGTTTGTGTGTTTATTAAATTTATCAGCCTCTAAGACTCAAAAGGGAGCAAGTCTTTACTTTCAATTGTTACATCCTTCACTCTCTAAGACTAAAAGGGTTCAGGGTTTACATTTTATTTTGAAGTGTTATGGGTAGCTCATCAGAAGTGCAAATCAAATAATCCTTCTATTTTCCATGTTTCACCATATTCCTTAACATTCTATGATGGAAACTGAATATAAAAAAAGTTAGAGTAATTAATAAAAGTTAAAAGTTTTGTGGTAAGAAAACAATGAAGATGAAAAGTTACATTGTTCCATTGTCTTATTTTAATGGGAGTGAATTTGTAATTATAACAAATCGGATGCAGCTCAGATTGGTTATATTACAATGCTGCATAAAAAAAATTGTTTAATAAATACTCATCACCAAAATCGAATAAATATTTAAAATGCAATTTGTTGTGTATATATATATATATGTGTGTGTGTGTGTGTGTGCCACTTAAGAAACTGCTTTAAAAATTAAAAGAAATCTTATTTTTTGCAATCAGTCATATTATTAAATATTCATTTTGTAATATATATATATATATATGAGAAACAATAGAATGATAATAATATTATAAAGACAGATAGAAAAATGTTTTTGATACATAAAAGATTATTGAATTGCATAACTTAGAAAAACTTAAAGTATTTCAAACCTTGTTTAATCTGCCTTTCAAATGGAAGTTTTAATTAATCAACTTATCTTTTTTTATAGAAAATTTGATGGTAGATTTGAATCTAATACTAGAATTTTGGAATTAATCAAAATAAATAAAATAGCATGTTATAAATAAAGATTGGCAATAATGTTTTTTCTTCTTATGTTAACAAATGTAGATAAAAAAAAAGAAAAAAGAAAAACTTTTTTTTTCTTTATAAATGTACATAAAATTTATATCAACAATATGTTTTGAAGAGAATGAAGAGAGAGTTTTTGAAAAAAATATATTGTAATAATGCAAAGGTCATACAATGTTTTTGTAGCTGGTGTCATATATGTTGTTAGAAAATATGTTGCGTGAACAGTATCAAATAAATGTAAATAGGTCTGAAACAAGAATCTAGGCATTCTAATTCCAGAAGTTCAGCATTCCATTTCATATTATTTTACATTCAAGTCTTATTTACTTTTGAAGCAATGTCACAGTGATCCATGGAGAGGAGAGAAATACCTGGTCAAATTTTTTTCCCACTGTAACTTGGATAGCCATATTTTACTGACTGTTTTTAAAAGTATTTTCAATACTCCAGTTCTAATGGCCAGTATGATGAATTTCTCTAGCAAAAGAGATTCTACAATGTGTGATTCAGCAAAAAAAAACTACTCCAGCCAAATACCTGAAAAATGCAATTGTATCCAGAAACTAATGCTGATGTTTGCAAAACCAAACAAAGCAATGCCTCTATAATGGTGTGAATGATGAAATGGAGTGTAATATAAATTATTTAAGACCTACTGATCACATCTCATATAATATCACTGGTACTGCTGTATTTATTAACTCTAACATCACCAGTGTTCAAGGAGAAGAACTTCCATCAGCAGAGAGACAAATGATGATAACAGAGAAACATTAAAAGAATAATATCTACAAAACCATGGTTTGTGATTGTTTCAATATTTAGTCATGGTAAGATACTATAAGTTTTTAAACTTAAAATTAAACTCAAATTAAAAATATTATTTATAGTTGCAAGTATATACACAATAGTTTATTTGTGGATGGCTGAAAAGTTGGAAGATGGAGTACATTGAAGCCAATCCAGTAAATTGTGAAGATTTGCTATCTTAATATAAATTGAATACTGATTATATATATATATATATATATATGTGTGTGTGTGTGCGTGTGTGCGTGTGTGTCTGGGTGCGTGTGTGGGAGATAATGAACTGGACCAACAGGTGAGTGCTGATTCAGTATGAAATACATATTTTGGAGATCATTTATCTTTTTCACATGTGTGTGATCATGTGTATCAATTGTAAGAGATAGAGTGGATGGCTGAAGGGAGCTTGAAAGTCTGCGTTCAAATTCCTTATGTTACATTTAGACTCCAGATATATAAAATATACTTCATTTAAAAGTACTTATTCCTTATTAATAATTCGTTAAATATTTTATATTAATCCATTTAGTTTGTGTTGTAACATAATCCAAATATATACTTTTTACACACACATGCTAGTTAATATTTATAGCCTTGAGAAATCATAGAATCCATTGGAGGACATGCAGATATAACAGTAATAATTGATGATGATCATTCTTTTAAAAATTTTCCAAATATAAAGTTTCGAGTTTCTTTTTTTTTTATAGAAACTGAAAAACTAATAAAATACTTAAGGAGCACATGTACCTTTAAGTTATACATCATTATATCACATTGGTTAATATTATTATATATTTGAATATAATGATTTATTTAATTTAAATTTTATTAATTATTCAGCATTCATATTTATTTGAACCAAATTTGACCCAAAATTTACAGTACACATAGAATAAATCATTATATATATATATATATATATATATATATATATATATATATATATATATATATATATATATATATATATATTGTTTGAGATCTAACAATTTTTCTTTCAAGAGTTAACCTTGATAATGACAGATGCTAGTCCATTAAAATATCGGTATGTAATGGAAAATAATCCACAGTTCAGGTCAAAAACTATTAATTTATCTATGTCACACAACTATGAAAACATTAAATATAATATATATATATATATCTTTGGTTCTGGGATTTAACACTGTCTGCTGTTATAGAAAAGACCACACAGTAAAAAATACCATTATATATATGTAATAGTAAATTTTTCACATTATAGGTTTGAACCTGCATATATAAAATGTATGGAATGATATTTTAAATGTGTATTATTAATATTAGTATTTTTTTATTTTACTGCATACATGTAACAAATATTTTTATGATCAAATTTCAATGTTAAAATTTGTCCATAATGTTATCTTCTATATATAAAATTAAAAATAATCAATTTAAAACAAAAGTGAAATAGACAACTCACTATAAATAGAAATATAATTTAATACATCATTCCAGATTTCATTCCTTAATGGAACCATTCTAGATGGTTATTTTTACACAATAATGTAAGTAATGTTTAATTGGGGGGGGGGGTGCTATAGGGATAATTGGTCATATTGTAATGATACATTAGATGGTAGTAAAGGGGTGTTAGATTACTTAAAAAACACAAAGAGAAGTAGGAAAACATGCATTAGATGCAGGTGTGTGGATGGCAAAGCAGGCAATTCAAGGAAAAATTGAATAGTGACGTTTTTATATGAGAGATACAAAAAGCAAAATGAAAATGTTTGGTAGATTGCAGTTTATGGATAATAAGAGAATATCCAAAATAGTATTTAATTGGGTTATGAGTAAACTGCATATTAGTAAACTACAGACAACATGGGTAAGAATGGTAGTATGATATGCAGAAGATTCGTATAAAGAATTTATGTCATAATAGTTATACAAAAGATGGGATAACTGATGAGTTTTATAATGGCAAGGAATGGGATAAAAAAATAGATGCATTAATAAAGAATATGGAGTTGGAGAGATGAATGTTGTGAGAAGTTATTAATAACTGGAATTAATTATGAAGATATTGAAAAAATATATGCAAGTGGGTGAAATAATAAGATAAATGATTTTAATATTGTTTATTTTAGATTGATAATATAATAAACTACACTTAATGTTATCAGTACAAATTATATTAAGAAATAAAGGCTTATGTAGAGTCATATATTACTTATTTTATTTTTTGTAATTGTTTCTAATCTTTTAAATAAACTTGTTTTTTAATATATAAATGTTTTTTTAATATGTCTGTATTTTTACATTAGTTGTTTAATTTGAAGTTATATAAAAAAATAATAGTTAAGTAATAACAGAAATTATAACTATCCTATTTATAATAACAAAAATTGTTTTTTCCTGTTAGTATTATTATAATGTTTTTAAACTAAATTAAGAAAAAAAAATATTGAAATTAATAAACAAAGGTAAAAACTGTATTTATCTCAAAGTTTTGCCTTTTTTTATTGAAAAAAAAAAGTAAAAAAATTCATTTTTAAGTAAACAATTTTAAAAATAAAAAATATGCAAAAATAAAATATTGCATTCATTTGGAAATTCTTTTTATTTTTTTTTATTTGTTATAATGATAAAATTTTTTCACTTATTTGTTTTTTTTTTCATTTATTTGCTCTCATTTCTATTTTTAGCTATTCGCATTTTTTAAAATATATATATATATATATATGATTTATTAGCAATTTAAACAGGTAAAAGTTTTTATATGACCAGATAAAAATTAAGATACTTTACTTTCATAAATAACAACACTTAACATGTTTGCTAAATAGGCAGATTAGTTAGATAAAAAAACAACAACTTTTGAATCAATTTTTGAACATAAAAGGGATGAAAAGTAAAACAATTGCAATAGTCTAGTATGGATTGACTAGAGGTCAAATGCCATTAAATGTCTAAATATAGTTAATTATTCATCTAATTAATTAAAAAATGAGACAAAATTATTTACTAACAAAATTGGTATAGCATGAAGGTTTGATGAGTTATGTGTCATTAAATATTTTGAATTAGGAAAGAATTACATTTAATATTTATGTATCTAATAACATCAAGATTCATATTAATCTCAAAACAGAGGGATTTGTGCCATTTTTGGTTTGGTGCAGTTATAGATTGGCAGATTTTGGAGCCCAAGGTCCATAGATCATAACCTAATTCTGTCATTTCTGGTGTTTAAATTTTTTATAAATGTCTGAGCAATAAACTTCAGATAAATTTATTTTTTACATATTCTCCTATTCTGAATAATTTTATAACATTAAGTTTTCAATATGAAATTAATAAATTAAAAAAAAAACAACACATGCATTTTTTTCCATGTGTCATAGCATCAGCCAGGATGCAAACCTACAACCATCTGCAGCCAACTACTTGCTTGCATGGCAGCTGCGATACCTCTCGGGTAACAACACAAGACAACACATGATTTCAGCAAATATTCAAAACATGTTTGTGCCTAGATAGTAGTTATCCTTATATAATTCATAAATTAATGCTTTTTAAAGCAAACATAAAATCAACTTACATAAATCCATATGGGGTTTAATGCACTGAAGAATGATTGATTCTGGAGCTCAAAATTCTACCTCTGAACAACAAATATTTGTTTTTTGTTTTTTTTTAATTTTATCTATCCAAACATAATTTTTTTAAAAAGTCTTCATGATGCACTAATTGCTTACTCAATAATTTATCAACTTTTAATAATTTAAGAGAAAGTGAAAAAATATTTATGGATGTGACATTTTATTATGCAAAATGCATCCAACTATAAATTCAAATGTGTATGTTTGTATTTATCAATAAAATTCATGTTTGTCATTAATGGTAAACCAAGATTAATGATAACCAACTGTTAATTTAATATGCAAATACTTAACTGTTTTGGTCTGCATTCAGCCTTAGAACCAAATCTATGCATACAAAAATAAATGATGTGGTCAATTTAATTGATGAAAAGAGAATTACAGTGGAAAAGAAAATAAAAAATTGAAGTTTTATATTAAAAGTGTCTTGTGATTTAAACAAAAGAATAACTTAATGCATATATATTGGAAATTTGTTTTGTCATAGTAATGTATTATATAAAATAATATTTCTATATTATTTAATGTATTATAATACATATATAAATTAATAGCAAGTGAAGTCTTTGTATCATATGAGACAATTTTGTTAATATACAAAATATTTTTTTAATATTCAATAAATAAGTAACCATGTGATTAATTAGTTGAGAAGTCATGTCCTAATTGTAGATTAAGCCTTTGAAAGAAATATTCATTTAATCTGAGCCAAGTTATATATATATATATATATATATATATAACGCTCTTCCGATCTCAATCAATGTCTGTATATATATATTAATCAATGTCTGTATTCCAATTATAATAAAATATATATATAACTATTCAAAACAATACAATAATTAATACAGTAAACAATATTTTAAAAAAATAATATATACCAATTTAATAGAAGTACTTTCAACTATCTATGTAGTCGTTATCAACTAGATTCAAATTGTATTAGAAAAAACCGTTACAAATGTAAAATATTGTTTACTGTATTAATTATTGTATTGTTTTGAATAGTTTATATATATATATATATATATATATATATATATATATATATATATATATATATATATATATATATATATATATATATATATATATTATTCAATTGAATATCAGTAATAGTACTTTCAATTCTGAGACTACCATTATAACACTGCACTACATAATAACTTTAAAATTTCAATAAAAATTAAAATTATCAATGCATTATTTAACAACACTGGTCAGTATTATCATTGGTACAAAAATGTTTGAAATTTTTATATTGGTATTAACTATTCATGTACTTATTCAATTTATCACTTGTAATATGTTATATCCATATTGAAATTCATACATTCTTATTAAAATCTTGTAATTCTAAATGTTTTGGAAAAAGTAAATATAAATTATATGTTTAAAAAATATTTATAAAATTTTTTATATACTTTAGAAACCCCAATTTTTTACACATTCTTCAAACATATAAAGACATCTGAAAAAAAAACAAAAAAAACATTACAATATTTATTTTAGGATAAATCAGTATTTTACATGTGACCAATATCACAATCTCTCACATGTCTTCACCATTTATATTTATTATTTATCAATTATAAATTATTTACAGTTTTATTTATTTTTTATTTTATTTCTAAGATATTTGATATAAACTTATTTTTAATCTTTCATAAATATAATATGATTAATGAAAGTAATAAGTAATTATGTATTTTATGGGACTCTGTAATAATATACAGAAAATCATATATAAAAAGTCAGTTATCAGTAATACAAGTAACTTTTTGAAAAAATAAATGAAGTACAAAATGAGTATATAATATGAGCAACAAAATATACAAAATATTTTAAAAATAAAATGTATTGAAAGTCATTCAAATATTATCTCCAACATTATTTTTAAATATGGACAAATATTTAGAGATGGGCAATACATAAAAAATAATAGTTGAAATTTTAACCCTTTTTTTAATATTTTGAAAACTAGAGGAAAAAATCTTCAGAAAATCCTGCATTAATTGCAATTTGAGAACATCAACATATATTTAAGATATTGTCAAATTCTGAAGAATATTCATGTAAATTTAACAGCAGTTGTTACATAGCAAATATTTTATGTGTTAATTGGGAAGATAAAGAATTAAAAATAAATGAAGATTGTTTAAATTATAGAGTTTTTAAGATATGATTATTTTTACAAATATTGCTTTAGAGTTTCCAAAAATATCACAGCAATTAAATAAATGAAAGTAAAATGGGATAAAACTAAATGCTAAAAACCCTTAAAGTAGGAAGTAGTAGCATTTTACATAAACAGAAAATAAATATTGTTAATAATGAATGAAAAGAAGTTAACTATGAAGAATATGGTGGAAATATAATCTGTGAAATTAATTATTGAATAAAACTTATATAGAATGATTTTGTTAGAAATAACTCAATATCAACAAGAAATATTCATATGTGTTTGAAAAAGTTTTTAATTTATATCTTTTATCAGTTTTTGCATAAGCATGATACAGAAATTTCAAATCATGCAATGAACCGTAAAAAAGATATGTGAAATCAAAGCAAAATACCTAATATCAAAAAACAAACAGTTGTATTAACTGTTATTGAAATAATTAACAAAATAAAATAGAGTTGCTCCACAATAGGTGAACAGTTGAATTGCTAAATTGGATTCTTTGTGTAAGACATTATGTATGAGATATTTTATTAAGACAAAGAAGTTGGCTGGAATAAAAAGGTTTTAAACTAGGAGATATTTATTCTGCAGTGGATTTATAATCTTTAAAAATGGTGATGATAATAAGTGTAGCTTTATATTTTTGCCTTTAATAAAGTTATTAAAATTACTGAATTCACATGCTTAGCAAATTGTATTCAATATTTTATAGAAAATAAAATTAAAGAATTGTTTGGTGTAGGATCATTAGCCATTGTAAATAAATGAATAGATATTTGTTAAACTGTAATAAATACTTTTATTCAAAAGTTCTATCTATAACTATAATCATTGGTAGTGTTCCTGGTATGACTGAAAAAATAGCTTTGATTACTTATTTATAAGTCATGTGGAAAACATTTTTCTACATTAAGGTTTTAGGGCATTATATATTAACAAACTTTATAGCCGAGAACATATTGAAATTTCATGAAAAATATTGCAAACATCACCACATCATAATTTAAATAAACAAAAATTTTATACTTTATTAAATGAAATCAACACAATATACAGGAAAAAACTAACATATAATAGTTCTCATTGGCCATGCAGTCAAAATATATTTGAGTATTGGAAAATTTTTTTTTTTCAAACTCTTTTATTTAATTTAGAAATTATTTTTACTTATTTGTTTAGAATAAATGTTGTAATTGACTTTTAACATACTTTTATCAAATACATAGAAATTTATAACACTGCAATATAACAATGAACTCTTTTAGAGTAGTCACCTTGTTTGTTTAGTGTAATATGGTAGCAGCTCAAATTTCAAACATATTAATATTGGTTCAGTAAATTTTAAGTGATGAACATGGAAGGGTGATATTTTTTAAAAATGAATTAAAAATAAAAAGCATTTAATAAATTCAAATAGAAATAAAAACAAATTTTATTATGTCTTAAAATTGATTTAAATTTTAATTTCTTTTGATTATAATTTTTTAAAATGCTTTTTTCATTAAAAAAATATTGAAATTGATTTCTAATGCTTGATTCTCTTTCAAATATTAAACAGATTGTAACACTTTGTTATTCTGTACTTTAATCAAAATTAGTATAATTATAAAAAGATCCCATTACTAAAAAGTTGAAAATAGTATGTATAAAAATATTTTATAATAAAACTTTTATTTATTAGGCATATATATATATATATATATATATATATATATATATATATATATATATATATATATATATATATATATATATATATATATATATATATATATATAAATTATAATAAACACTTTGCACTAAAAAACCAAAAGTAATTGTTTTCTTCCTTCATAATTGACAGTATTTATATTTTACTTAAGTTAAAAGTGTAGGTGTCTATATCTAAAAACTTCATACTTTTATTTCTAATTAAATATAAATATGCCAATTATGATTGAAGAAAACTATTTTTGATTTTTATTATTTATAAAATAAGGATAAAATTGATCAGTATAAATAGTTACTGATATGAATAGAAACTTTTCAATTAAATGTTTCTCTGCATATATGCAGATTGTTTTTGCACAAAAATAATTTTTTCAAAAAAAATTAAGATTATGGGAAAAACAGTTAAAAATTTACATTAAATTAAAAATATTTAATGGGGATTATTAATTTTTAAAACTTCAAATATTTTTGTATTTTAAAAAAAATTCTTCATTTATCAAATCTTTTGAAAAAAACTGTTGTTAAAATCGCATCTGAATTTATAAAAATTATAACTGTGACAAATATTTAAATTTTAACCAGATTTGAGCAATCTTAAGAATTTTATAAAATTGCATAATTTATTACATCCACATATCTTATTGAAAGATTAAATTTAAAGAATTTGAATGACTAAATATTGATGTTTTTAAAATGCAGTTAAAAAAATTTATTCTGACTTTAAATGCGACTGCCAACACAACATTATTTGATACTAAGGAGGCTGTTTTTTCTACATGTAAACACTAACATAATATCATTCAATACTGAGGAGAATGCTCATATCTAAATATAAACATTAAGACAATATAACTTGTGCTGAATAAGTTGCTTGTATCTAAAAGTGAAGAAAATTTCGTTGATTTAAAAACTGACTTAAAAAGTATTGAAAACAATTATTTAAGTAATAAAAAAAATTGCTAATAAAATATTATCAACTATGAATTATATTACAGAAAATTTTATTTGCTTAAAAAATTGGCAAGAATGACAATTATGGATTTTATTAAAGCCAATAAAGTGACTAATTGTTTCATAAATGCACTGAATATAGTATTTACTTAAAGATGATTAATTATGAACCAAATTTTATAGCTAATAGTTAATATATAACAGAAATTATTTTAAAGTTTCAATTTAAATTTTATTAATATTTTTATATTTCTTAAAATTTGCTTATAAATGATGCAATTATTGAACACTGTCTTATATTATATTTGTATTATATTAACATCAGTGTATTAATATTATTAATAATGTTGGTTTTAATTTTGAAAAGTTAAGTACAATAGTATTTTTAATAGTCTTCTTTGATATGACATCTACTATTATATATAATTGGTAAAAAATTTTAATCAATGTGCACACACACATAAATACAGCAAAATTCCCATGGAATAAATATCATTATTTTTAGAAGCATGTCGGTTTAATAGTAGGTAAATGTTGCATTTGTTTTTGCAGTATTGTAACTATTAGAGAAATGGAACTTTGTGTTCTAATATTAGGAATGAAGTCTCTAGTAGTTATGATACTGCAAAAAGGAATGCAAGCATACTATTTTTTTTTTTATTTATGCTAAGAAATGTGAGAGAAAAGATTGATAAAGGAGCTTTTGTATAGATCTTTCAATGAACCATTTGTCGATATAAATATGCTGTGTTTATATATAATAAGTATTTCAAATTTTCTTAAACATTTCCTTAAACTAATTAAATTATAATAAGATGCTAAGATTATTTTGTTTTATGTTAGTATATTCAACGAGAAATGCTTTCTTTTTTAATTATTACGCGTATCACAGATAAATGGTATATATATTTTAACGATATCACTTTTTAAAATCTTGTTTAAAACTTTAAATTGAGTTGAAAACTTACTTATTTAGTCAAGGAAGGGTTATTCTATAGCTTCAAGTTACGTATTTGTTGTAAATTAATTCTTTATTACCTATTCGTAATTAAATTATTTTTGCATTTTCTTTGAGCACTCTTCATTAATTCATTTGTTTCAGTTAATTTTTTATAGCGCTGAATTTTTCATTATTTCACCTCTCTTTTTATGTTTTAATATGTAAATTACATGAATCAAGTTTTTTTTATTTTTCCAAATCAAACTGTTTTTTTTTTTTTTTGCTTATATTAAAATTTTAAAAAAAGGATCATATAATATAAGCAAAACAAAAAAAAAAAGAACATCATTTTTGACAATTAAAAATGTATCTCGCAGTTGTTATAGGACCTGGAAGAGTCATTTAATTTTACTGTAATTTACAATAAAAAAATAAAAAAGAAAGACAGAAAGGGGAAAATCATGTTTTATTGAAATAAAATGCAAATCAGGATATCCTTGATTTATTTTAAATAAAAAAATTGCAAAATTAATTCAGATTACATTTTTATGAGGCAGCTATGAAAAATGTGCCAATTTTACATCAATTTATTTATTTTGTTAATTAATGGAAATCTGTTTTGTATTTATGTGATCATTGCTTGTAAAGGCAAATTATTTCCTTTCTTCTATTGGTGAATCTTTAACAACACTAAATATGCATAAATATATAAACACTAAGTATACAATTACCCTTTTAAGTACGTTTTAGACGTACATACTGTATAAATGCATATACGTTTAATTGAGGCAGTGGGAATGTACGTAAAATATATTTATAGTATTTATATAATATTTTAAAAAATGGTGACAATTGGTCTCAAATAAAATAAAGTAGTGGCCCACTTGAATTCATATACCAATTTTTTTTAATTTCTATGTTAGATAATGCTTTCTAAATATAACAAATAGCAGGAAATCTACTCAAGAAGAAAGAAATTGGAAAAAATATTGGGATCTATGGAAGTAAAATGTTCATAAATTTTTATATAAATTCACAGGTCTGAATACTCATTATAAACCATAAAAATAATATAAAAATAATGAAATGTAACAACATTTTTAAATGTGACTTAAATTTAAAAAAAAAAAAAATATGTAGTATTGATTTGTATGAAATGATATGAGGCAAAGATACCTAAAATAAATAAAATATTTAAAACAAGAGTAATCCATCATGAATAGACAATATAATAATTTAAGCAAAATAATAAGAAATTGATCCCTATTAGAGGTCACAAATAAAGACAAAAGCAATAACACATATGTCATAATGAATTAAAAAATGTATACATGGTAAGTTTAATAATCAACAGCCATTTACTGAATTAGTGAAGGCAATATGACATTTATTGCTGACAATAATATATATATATATATAATAATTAAAACAAGTTATAAATTTCGTAACTTGCTTTTAAGCTTGTATTTTATGATCACTAGATGGAGTTTACCAATAGCTCTAACCAAGCTTTATTTTTATAAGTGCTGAAAGAAATAGAATTCAAAATCTCTATTGTTATCCCTACCTCCAGACCAGCTGGTTTCGAGATTATGGCTCATGTCAGTGGAGAGCTGGGAGTCTAGAAACTTCATCTCATTTCTAGACTCCTAGCCCTTCACTGACATGACCATAAGCTTGAAACCAGATGGTCTGGATGTAGGGATAATCATAAAGGTTTTGAATTTTATCTCTTTCAGCACTTATAAAAACAAAGCTTGTTTAAGAACTATTGGTAAGCTCCATATATATATATATATATATATATATATATATATATATATATATATATATATATATATATATATATATATATATATATATATATATTGTAAATATCAATAGGTCGATATTTATATTTTAAAAATTTGTTATTTGTTATTAAAAAAAAAATCTCTTTAAGTTGAAGTTTACATATGAAATATTTAATTTTTTCCTTTTATGTTTATTAAATATAGTTATTATTTGAAGTTATTATTTTATTTATATATATTGATAGTACATCGTTATAAACATTTAATTATTAAAATAAATAAGGACATATAAATTATTAATTATAAAAAAGATTATTTTATTTATAATGATTACTAAATGTAATAAATAATTATTTATGTATATTTTAAAAGATGTCAAATTTTCGATTTGATACTTTTTATATGTATACTTAATATTTTATTTTTATTTTGATGTTAATTGTTGTAAAAGAGAACATATATATATAACATGAGTTTTAAAATAGCATCTGCTGGCATGGAACCACGCGACAATAATAAGGAAGCCATTATTAGGATTATTGCTTATTAAAAAATGGGATATAGAACAAACAACTGAAGGATAGAATTTTATTACATTTTATTTCTTTAAAGTTTACCATTTTTTTTAAAATACTGAAGTAACGTATATATATTTTGTAATAAACATATAAATTATGACGGGGTAATAAGGATATATCGCAGCTAGGGCTGCATCATCATCATCGCTTTCATATATTCTAAAGCAATTTTTCAATGGAACAACTAAAATTTTCAACGTATAAATTTCATCGCGTCTGGAATTAAAAGCTGGTATAGCTATCTTAAATGTATTATCGTCAATTTAATTCTAATCTGGAAGTAATTGTAATTGATGTACTGGATTTAACATTTTAATAAAATATGCATATATTCAAGAATTAATAATCTTCTTTAATGAAATCGTTTCGTCGTTCTTTTAATAGAATGCATTCTAAAAATAAAAAAAAAAAATATACAGATGAAAAAACTCATGGACTAAATTAATTCTTAAAAAGGACAATCAACTAAGTGAACTTTTAAAAAGGTATTTAATAATTTTATATATATATGAGTGATGTGTGGATATATATTTTTGAGATTGATATATTTTTTTTTTTGTTTATTTTTATTTTTCATTGTAAAATGTAACGTTTGTGAATGATCAATTTAAGCGTCTTGTTCTATTATAACATTAAACGTATAACAGATGATGTTTAAGATAAATATTTAAATAATTTTAAAATCTGAAAATATAATTTATAAGTTGAGGTACTATATATTAATTAGTATCTTTATATTATAACTATTAGGCAGAAATATGTCTTTATATATTTATTGTTTATATTAATATTGAAATATTAATATTATTTAAAGTCAAACGATAACATAAAATAAAGATGTGCTATTTATTTTTATAAATAATGCCTTTGTAATTATTTAAAGATCGATACTATATTATTCTTATTTTCTTAATGCCAAAGTTATTAGTAAATTAATTGAATTTACGACTTAATAAAAGATAATTTCTTATTTCATTTTATTACTTGGTTTGTAGGTCACTTACATATATTATTTTTCATACACATATTTAGAGGTACATAAATTTATATAGTAGATGTGTATATTTGAATTTAATAAAAGTCCCTTTATTTTTGATATACATATTTGATTAGTTAGTCACATCAACCTAAAAGATAAATTATAATGAAAGATCTCATTGATTAGTATGATTTTAGATTTGTTTTATATAAAGCTAGCTGGGAGGGCAATTTAAACAATTTATTAAAATATAATTGGAACAAGTTTGTTTTTCTTCATTCTTTAATATAAATGGAATAACTCATATACATTCCATTATATTTAACTTGCTTAATTATGAGCTACCATATAGTTTCCATTACATTATTTATATAACCGGGATAATTTTGTCTTTCTTCAATTTAAATGGAATGTAGCAAGTACGATCCATTACATTTGGCTTGCCCAAACATGGGCTACCTTAAGTTCCATTACATTTGGAGCATCCAAGTGAGGCTCTGAATTATAGGTTCCATTACATTTGGCTAGTCCAATCGTGGGGCTGCTACATATACGTTTCCATTACATTTGGCGCAACAACTAGGGCTAGAAATAAGCTAATTAGGGCTTGAAATACCCCACATACTTGAGATTAAGATGTCTAGTATATATATTAATATGAGATGTATGGTTTAAAGAAAAAGAAGCATTTTTGTGTGTTTAATTTTTTTTATATAAATGGAAATATTTTAGCCTTATGTTTAGATGGTGATGGTTAATATTATTGTATTTTTTTTTTAGTGATGAAAGATAAATATAGTCATGAAGCAGTTTAATTTCAATTTAAAAAGTATATTGATGGTGTTGAATTATAGTATAATAATTTTGTACATATTTGGAAAGTTTGAGTTGTAGAAAATCTATAATTTTGAAGGTTGGATGGGATATTTGATTGTTGGAGTTTGGTTGGTTCTGTTGCAGGTATTGATGTTGAGTGGGGAGTTTTGTCATTGTCTTGAGGATGTGATGCATTCATGTCACTTGTGATTGATTAGTCTCATTCATTGCTCCAACCCAAATCTTGATGTTTATTATTATTTATCATGAAGCAGTTAACAGTAGTCCTGCCATGATTTTATCTTTAAAACTCCAGAGAGAGTAAGATATAATTATTTTAATATAAGTATAATATTTGCCTCTAAGTCTCCCAAAGATGAGCAAGGAAATATTTATAAATAATAGCCCCTAAGACTTAAATATAAGCAGGGTAGTGTAATGGTGTTCTAAGAAAAATTATTATGGGTTGTAGTAGATAGGATAGAATGAAATGTGATAGTCATCTAAGTGTTCATGAAACATTGTATGCTTTGGGAGTAATGATTGAATTCTTTTATCTACATCAAAGTTGTGAAGTGCTAATCAATCTTTTGGTTGTCAATATCTGTCGGATCTTTGGAGGAATAGATAAGTATATAACTTAAATATATAACACCAAACTTAAGAGTTTGATTAATTGATTATTGTTTGTAACAAATAATCTATTACATTGATTATCAATTAGGGTTTGAAAACAAGTATATTAATATTTTTTTTTTTTTTGTAAGTGACTTTTAAACATGAAATTCAATTAGTGAATATTTGTTAGTAGTAAACTGCATTAGTACAATTTTAGTAAAATATTTCGAGCACAAAAGTTAATAATAAGTGAAGTGGATATTTTTTTTTTATGTGTATAAAATGGTATTAAGTATTAAAGTCCAGAAAATTTATAGGTATCGATTTAAGTATTTTATATTTAACTACCATTATTTTGAATGAGAAAGTTGTCTCACTATATTATCAAATTAGTTATTTTAAGGCATGTGAACATTTAGTTGTAGTTTAAATATTTCAAGGTTATATTGAATTTGATATGAAGTATCCACATTTTAATATAGTATAAGTGTAGAATATTTATTATCATTAAATATAAATAAATGTTATTTAGTGATATCAGTTGTTACTCTCTGCATATATATATTTTAGAGAAATTTGTTGATGTTATGGTGATAGATAAGATTTTTTTTTTTTTTTTAAGCCAAGAAGTTCATGAGTTCAAATAAGTAAAATTTAGATTGTCAGATAGCTATTATATATTATAAGATTAAAAAGGCTTGTATTTTTAGTTAAAAAATTGCTTGTTGGAATAATGATTGGAGATGGTGAGCCCTTGATCTGTGATAGTTACTATATAGAAATAAATATATATATATATCTTAGATTTTATTTTATGAGTATATAATATTGTATTATTAATAATAATGGATAACAATAGTAATAAAATGCCAGTTAATGGTGATTTTGACTTAAAAGATTTTTTGGAAAAATTTGAATCTAGATTAAATACCAAATATGATAAACTTAGAGCTGAGATAAAAACAAATTCTGATGAACTTAGAGCTGAGATAAAAACCAATTCAAATGAATTAAAAGAAGATCTTAGAGCTGAGATGAAAATTAATTCTAATGAATTAAAAGTTTTGGTAGATGATAGTATTAGAAGAGTAGAAGTAAAATTTGATGAAAAGATGGAAAAATATAGAGAAGAGACAATAGTGGAAGCTAATTCTTTAAAAGCAAAAATTGAAGAAATAAATAATGAAATGAAGGAAGAAAATCAAGGAATTATGGCCAGATTAGAAGAATCTAAGAAAGAACATGGGGAATTTAAGGAAAAGATTATTAATGATAATAAAGTATTATGGGATAAGTTCCAAACATTGAAAATTGATAATGAATCTTCATTTAAAAACCTATATACAACTATCTCTGCTGAAGTTAAAATTGCTGTGGGATTGCAGCAAGAGGAACAGTTGATTGATATTAATAAATTACAAGATATAAATGAACGTATTAATGTAGTAAATGATGTTACTTCTAATCGTATACAAGAAATAGATGTTAAATTGGATCAAATTCAAGGAAAATTAAGACCCCTTTCAGAATATATAAATAATAATGAAATTGAAACCTGTAAAAATTATGAAATAGAGGTACGAAAGGATGTGGCAGAAATGGATGTAAAGATTGAGCAAATAAAAATCATTACGTTAGAAAATAGTGAATATATATCAAATTTGCAAAAACAATGGAAAGAATATGAAGTAAAGATAGATATAAATAAAATAAAAGATAATATTATAGACAGAGATTATCTTAAGGATGAGACATTTGTTAAGGAATTGATAAATAAAGAAAATTGTAAGTGTTGTATAGATAAAGTTAATAATGGAACAAATTTAATAGAATCTAAAAGATCTTCTGATTTTCCACACCAAATATCTAGTGATTCATATATGAATCATAATGCTGCAAGGTTCATTAATGTTAAAGTTTTTAAAGGTGAATATCATGAAAATCCTATGGAATACCTAAATACATTAGAAGAATTATTTACACTTAGTATCCTGTCAGAGAAAGAAAAGTTGGCAATTGCTAGTAACCATTTATATGCATCAGCCAAAGAATGGTGGAGATCTCTGTTTGAAAGGCCTCAAACTTATGGTGATTATCGTGAAGCAATAATGAATAACTTCTGGAATGAGGATAAACAAGATTTTATACGCCATAGACTTTCTCACGAAAAATATACTTCTCGTGATGGGAGTTATACTCAATTTTTTAGACATCAAGTGGCCAAATTCAGAACCCTAAATGCATTTCCATTATCAGAAACTCAGATTGTGCGGATTTTGCGTAGAAATTTACCAAGGCATATTGAACAAACATTGGTGGCTGCAGATCGACATACCGTTGAGGAAGTAGCAGATATCTTGGGAATATTAGAAGCTAGTGATGGTATTTGTAATAAATCAACTGGAACTACAAGAGATAACTCTAATTATAATTTAGCAAACGTAAATTATCATGTACCAAGAAACCAATTTGCAGGTCGCATGCAAAGGTTTACCAGAAATTACCACAATAATAGAAGACAAAATCCATACCGGGATCATGGAGGTTACCATAGAAATCATGAATATAGTCGTGATACTAATTTACAACCAGGGAGTTATCCATATGATACCACTAACACTGAGGTTAATACTCCAGCGACTGGATATTCAAATCATCCATTAAACTGAGTAGAGATAAGTTTAAAATAAATTATCTTAAAAGAAGTATAGATTTTATGAAAGATATTGGAAAAGCTAAAGTTAAACTTAAAGTTATAGATAGAAAGATAAATAATAAAGATTTTCTTCAAGAAAATATAACTAAGGAAAGAAATTTAAGTAAACCTAAAGTTAAACTGAAAATAATTAATATAATAATGTTATTGTTGTAAAACAAAATGATTTTCAAGAGTTCTTTAATGTTGAAATTATATCACACTGATTTGCGATTTTTTTTAAAGGATTATTTAGAAAATTTGAATGAATACCATTCAAAATTATCCAGAGAATTGTTTTTAATTGAACCTAGAATAAGTAAAATAAAGACTTACTCAAGTCGATGATGTTTATCAAGATAGTCAAAGGAAAAGTAAGATTATCTGATAAAATAGCAACTATTATTGATAAAGTTAAGAGTTATGTTAGTGCTTATGATCAAGTTACTATTTATGTAAAGGATATAGATGTAGAATCTAAGGAGTTCATAGCAAAATCTTTAGATACTTATCTCAAAATTATTCAAAAGCAATTGAGTTATACCAAAATGCTATATGAAAATCTTGTAAATTAGGGCAAACTTTTTCACAAAGTTTAACATACTGGAAATTCTTTACAGGAAGAATTGAAAAGGCACTTTTGATTATTATTATTTTTTTTTTTTAAGAAAACTTGGACAAATATCTAGATGATCTGAAAGATAGATATAAATAAATGAATGTGGTTATTAATAAGAAAAATAATATTCTTTAAACCATGTTAGTCCTTAGAAAGATTACAAATTTGAGAAGTTTTTCGATATTTCATAATTAATTAGTTATTTGCAAAGACATTTTTTTTTTTCGGTGGATTTGAGGGTAATGTAAATATCAATAGGTCGATATTTATATTTTAAAAATTTGTTATTTGTTATTAAAAAAAAAAATCTCTTTAAGTTGAAGTTTACATATGAAATATTTAAATTTTTCTTTTATGTTTATTAAATATAGTTATTATTTGAAGTTATTATTTTATTTATATATATTGATAGTACATCATTATAAACATTTAATTATTAAAATAAATAAGGACATATAAATTATTAATTAAAAAAGATTATTTTATTTATAATGATTATTAAATGCAATAAATAATTATTTATGTATATTTTAAAAGATGTCAAATTTTCGATTTGATACTTTTTATATGTATACTTAATATTTTATTTTTATTTTGATGTTAATTGTTGTAAAAGAGAACATATATATATAACATGAGTTTTAAAATAGCATCTGCTGGCATGAAACCACGCGACAATAATAAGGAAGCCATTATTAGGATTATTGCTTATTAAAAAATGGGATATAGAACAAACAACTGAAGGATAGAATTTTATTACATTTTATTTCTTTAAAGTTTACCATTTTTAAAATACTGAAGTAACGTATATATTTTGTAATAAACATATAAATTATGACGGGGTAATAAGGATATATCGCAGCTAGGGCTGCATCATCATCATCGCTTTCATATATTCTAAAGCAATTTTTCAATGGAACAACTAAAAATTTCAACGTATAAATTTCATCGCGTCTGGAATTAAAAGCTGGTATAGCTATCTTAAATGTATTATCGTCAATTTAATTCTAATCTGGAAGTAATTGTAATTGATGTACTGGATTTAACATTTTAATAAAATATGCATATATTCAAGAATTAATAATCTTCTTTAATGAAATCGTTTCGTCGTTCTTTTAATAGAATGCATTCTAAAAATAAAAATAAAAAATATACAGATGGAAAAAACTCATGGACTAAATTAATTCTTAAAAAGGACAATCAACTAAGTGAACTTTTAAAAAAGGTATTTAATAATTTTATATATATATGAGTGATGTGTGGATATATATTTTTGAGATTGATATATTTTTTTTTTTTTGTTTATTTTTATTTTTCATTGTAAAATGTAACGTTTGTGAATGATCAATTTAAGCGTCTTGTTTTATTATAACATTAAACGTATAACAGATGATGTTTAAGATAAATATTTAAATAATTTTAAAATCTGAAAATATAATTTATAAGTTGAGGTACTATATATTAATTAGTATCTTTATATTATAACTATTAGGCAGAAATATGTCTTTATATATTTATTGTTTATATTAATATTGAAATATTAATATTATTTAAAGTCAAACGATAACATAAAATAAAGATGTGCTATTTATTTTTATAAATAATGCCTTTGTAATTATTTAAAGATCGATACTATATTATTCTTATTTTCTTAATGCCAAAGTTATTAGTAAATTAATTGAATTTACGACTTAATAAAAGATAATTTCTTATTTCATTTATTACTTGGTTTGTAGGTCACTTACATATATTATTTTTCATACACATATTTAGAGGTACATAAATTTATATAGTAGATGTGTATATTTGAATTTAATAAAAGTCCCTTTATTTTTGATATATATATTTGATTAGTTAGTCACATCAACCTAAAAGATAAATTATAATGAAAGATCTCATTGATTAGTATGATTTTAGATTTGTTTTATATAAAGCTAGCTGGGAGGGCAATTTAAACAATTTATTAAAATATAATTGGAACAAGTTTGTTTTTCTTCATTCTTTAATATAAATGGAATAACTCATATACATTCCATTATATTTAACTTGCTTAATTATGAGCTACCATATAGTTTCCATTACATTATTTATATAACCGGGATAATTTTGTCTTTCTTCAATTTAAATGGAATGTAGCAAGTACGATCCATTATATTTGGCTTGCCCAAACATGGGCTACCTTAAGTTCCATTACATTTGGAGCATCCAAGTGAGGCTCTGAATTATAGGTTCCATTACATTTGGCTAGTCCAATCGTGGGGCTGCTACATATACGTTTCCATTACAATATATATATATATATATATACAGTAATCAATAAATACTTCCATATGTATGTAACTTTAAAAAAAGATAATACTAGATAATAAATCTAGACTTATTTCCAAAAATAAATTGTAATTTAACATTTAGAATTATAATATGGATAATTAATATAAAACAATATCAAAGAAAGAAGTTTACTAGCAAAGTTACAATTACACAAAAATGTTAAGTAATTATATATTATGAAGTAAAACTCTTCTAAATAATAGTAAATCTTGAAGAAAAAGACAAGTTTACTCAGAATGAGTTAAAATTTGGACATCCATTGATTTGGCATATCAAAATTCTATATTTTATAATAAAAGTTATAGTGAATAATAAAAGAAACAAAACTTATTACTAAATAAAATAATTTATTTAAAAATAAAATAACAATTATGTCATTGTAATAGTTACCAATACCTAAATTAATACATAAAAATCACCAAACACATGTATGATCAACAATCTGAGACATTGACAAAACAGACAAAACTACCCTTAATCTCACTACCTGGTAACACAGTAATCTGTACACTGAAATCTATAAAACAAAACAATGGGTGAAATGCTTGTTAGATATAATCTTAACTCTTTACTGTACTATTCTAGGAAATGGCATAGAACTAACAATTATTCTTAAAACTTTATATATAAAATATTAATTCATCATTATAGCCATATTATTTATAAAGATATAAACATTAGTCATGCTTAAGAAAGTATTCATCACAAAAATGAAATCATTATAAAATGAAGCCATAGGAATTGATAACCAGAACTAACCAATAATATCAAGTTAACATATCAATATTTCAGGTGCATATATATTCATTATCAATATATATATATATATATTGATAACGTTCTATATCTGGATCGTTACAATATATATATATATATATATATATTGTAACGATCCAGAGAATAGAACTTAATGTAATCTGCACTACAGGGCGCCATCTAGGCATTTGAACCTAGAAAAATTTATAAAGTAGGCAGATAAGTAAGTAAAAAAAAAAAAAAAATTTTATATTTTGATTCCGGTCTTTAGCCCAAGTCACTAGCTCAGGGAGTAGCAGAGATTTAATAATATAATATCTTATCTAATTATATTTCAATATTAAAAAATAAATAAAATAAGCCACTGCCAATAATTAACATACAAAAATTTATTTACGCACATATATATATATATATATATATATATAAGATTTAACATTATTATTTTAATATGTTTACTTTAACATTTAACATTATTTTTACTTTTATTTTAGATTTTTAATTTATATTTTAAATTTTGTACTATTATTAGTTCACACAGATTTGTTTAAAAATGTTGAGTATAGATCAGTTACATAAATTCCACGGTCAAAAACATTTCAAATAGACATAAATGATCAAAATAAAATATCATTGATACTGTCAATTGCAGAGGGAAATTTATAAGTAACCCAATAGCATTCACCATAAGATGCTTGCATTAATACCAATAACTTAAAAGACATCCAAATAAATACATTTTAGATACTCACCATAAGGTATCAGTATTTACCGAATGTCTATATATATTTTGATCGAATATGAAAACCAAAAACATAATCAAGCGGTACCGAACCAATGTAAGCGTCTATACCCAACTTAAATTTAATGCATCTTTATTTAGAGTGTTGAATATGAATAGACTACATATATTTGTATTTGAAAAGTAAATATTCAATCTTGTTTAACCTTAAATATTAAGAGAGGACTGAGATGTGTTAAGTCAGAGAGTTGGAGGTGAAGGGATTGAAAGACGCACTTTCAATTCCTTCAGTTGTTATAAAAATGGAAAAATGAAACATTGCTTTTCTTATACTGAAAACAACAGGATTGTCGGGGGATTTAATGTGGATTCCAAATGGCATGCAATGAATAAAGAGGAACATTGAAAAAAAATCATAAGAACTTTAAAAACATTTTGAAACACTAAGAACTTTAAAATATAAACTTTCTCAGTATTTAAAATAATTAAGAAATAGAATCCTATCTGACCAACGTTATTTATTAATTAGTTATAATTTTATTTAATGTATTTCTTTTGTAAAATCATTTCCATTTATTTATTTATTTGTTCTTTAAGTGTTATTATGATTTCTGTTTTTCATTAAATTAGTTATATAAATATTAAACTTAAATTGGGTATGAATGGCTATATAGATTTGTAAAGTTATATTAGGGGAGGGTAATCTTAGGTTATTCATTTCATAGTTGAATTAGGTCAATGGATTGGATATATTGGTGTAATTAGTAGATGTAGTATGAGATTCGCTATGGGCAGAATTGCTACTATACTCTGCACACTTCCGTTTTGCCTATGGAAGGGATTATAAGATGTAGAACGCTGTTCCTTTCGATGGAGTTTTTTTATTGCTCTTCTTATCTGATAGATATAATATTCCTATCTGACGAGAAACAGTTTCTTCTCTTAACCTAATTGTGCTGCCATATTCGTATTACATTGAACACATCGATATATCAGATGGATTGAAGTTTGGTTTGACTGCGAACCTTTGGCCTAAGGTTAAACAAAGATTGAATATTTTCTTTTCAAATGCAAATCTATGTAGTCTATTCATACTCTACACTCTAAATAAAGATGTATTAAATTTAAGTTGGGTAAAGATGCTTGCATGGGTTCGTTACCGGTTGATTATGTTTTTGGTGTTCATATTCGATCAAAATATATATAGACATTCGGTAAATACTGATACCTTACGGTGAGTATCTAAAATGTATTTATTCGGATGTCTTTTAAGTTATTGGTGTTAATGCAAGCATCTTATGGTGAATGCTATTGGGTTACTTATAAATTTCCCTCTGCAATTGACGGTATCAATGATTTTGTATTTTGATCATTTATGTTTAATTGAAATGTTTTTGACCGTGGAATCTATGTAACCGATCTATACTCAACATTTTTAAACAAATCTGTGCGAACTAATAATAGTACAAAATTTAAAATGTAAATTAAAAATCTAAAATAAAAGTAAAAATAATGTTAAATGTTAAAGTAAACATATTAAAATAATTATGTTAAATCTTATATATATATGTGCGTAAATAAATTTTTATATGTTAATTACTGGCAGTGGCTTATTTTATTTATTTTTTAATATTGAAATATAATTAGATAAGATATTATATTATTAAATCTCTGCTACTCCCTGAGCTAGTGACTTGGGCTAACGACCGGAATCAAAATTTTAACCAAAAAAAAAAAAAATTTTTTTTTACTTACGTATCTGCCTACTTTATAAATTTTTCTAGGTTCAAATGCCTAGATGGTGCCCTGTAGTGCAGGTTACATTAAGTTCTATTCTCCAGATCATTACAGTATATATATATTGTAATGAGCACAGACGATGTTACATTATTTTTTTTATTATTAAATATTAAAATAAAAAGTTCGCATTTAATTTTTTTTTTTTAAGACAGAAAAATTGAAAATAAATTCTACCTTAAACTCTTATATATATATATATATATATAAATCGCACAGATGAGAAAAATTATTAAAATAAAACTTTATTAAAGAAAAAGTATTTTAAAACTAAATTTTAAAAAGATTTGGAGATAAAATTATATCTTTAAATTTATCTTTAAATATATCTTTGGATTTGGAAAACAGGTTAATCCACAAAATTATTATAAAAGGAAAGGTTTGAAAATAAAAGAATTAATTAGTTATCACGATGTGACTATATGTGTTAGTGTGGAGTTGAAGGAGAAGGGATTGAAAAGATGCACTCTTCAATCCCTTCAGTTTTGTTAAAAAAAAAAAAAGAGAAATGACATCATTTTTTTTTCTACATTAAGGATCAACTACACTAAAAGACCTCCGGATAAATAAATAAAAAACAATGGCTAACTCAAACAATCTTTTTAGGATGGCATGGGAATTCATGTTCAAATGGCAAGCAACAAATAAAGATGAACTGTTTTAAACTGTAAGAACTTTATAATTAATGAACATTAAATTAAAAACTTTCCTTATTTAAAACAATTAAGAAATAGACTCCTATCTGACCAACGTTATTTATTAATTAGTTATAATTTTATTTAATGTATTTCTTTTGTAAAATCATTTCCATTTATTTATTTATTTGTTCTTTAAGTGTTATTATGATTTCTGTTTTTCATTAAACTAGTTATATAAATATTAAACTTAAGTCCGGCGTGAATGGCTATATAGATTTGTAAAATTATATTAGGGAAGGGTAATCTTAGGTTATTCATTTCATAGTTGAATTAGGTCAATGGGTTGGATATATTGGTGTAATTAGTAGATGTAGTGCGAGATTCGCTATGGGCAAAATCGCTATTATATGCCGCACACTTCCGTTTTGCCTATGGAAGGGATTATAAGATGTAAAATGCTATTCCTTTTGATGGAGTTTTTTTATTGCTCTTCTTGTCTGATAGATGTAATATTCCTATCTGATGAGAAGCAGTTTCTTCTCTTAACCTAATTGTGCTGCCATATTCATATTACATTGAGCACATCGATATATCAGATGGATTGAAGTTTGGTTTGACTGCGAACCTTTGGCCTAAGGTTAAACAAGGATTGAATATTTTCTTTTCAAATGCAAATCTATGTAGTCTATTATTTGTACTTGACACTCTAAATAAAAATGCATTAAATTTAAGTTGGGTATAGATGCTTGCATGGGTTCGTGACCAGTTGATTATGTTTTTGGTTTTCATATTCGATCAAAATATATATAGACATTCGATAAATAATGATACCTTATGGTGAGTATCTACAATGTATTTATCGGATGTCTTTTAAGTTAGTGGTGTTAATGCAAGCATTTTATGGTGAATGCTATTGGGTTACTTATAAATTTCCCTCTGCAAATGACGGTATCAATGATTTTGTATTTTGATCGTTTATGTTTATTTTGAAATGTTTTTGACTGTGGAATCTATGTAACCGATCTATACTCAACATTTTTAAACAAATCTGTGCGAACTAATAATAGTATAAAATTTAAAATGTAAATTGAAAATCTAAAATAAAAGTAAAAATAATGCTAAATGTTAAAGTAAACATATTAAAATAATAGTGTTAAATCTTATATATATGTGTGTGTAAAAAAAAAATTTGTATGTTAATTACTGGCAGTGTATTATTTTATTTACTTTTTAATATTGAAATATAATTAGATAAGATATGATATTATTAAATCTCTGCTACTCCCTGAGCTAGTGACATGGGCTAATGACCGGATATCAAAATATATTTATTAAAATAAAAAAAGTTTTTTTTTGACTTACGTATCTGCCTACTTTATAAATTTTTCTAGGTTCAAATGCCTAGATGGTGCCCTGTAGTGCAGATCACGTTAAGCTCTCTATTCTCCGGATCGTTATAATATATATATATAATAAATGTCAATTACCATTTTAAAAATCATTATTTAAAATAATGAATATCATTAAATAACACAGATTATAAATTTCACAATCTGTATTGAAATGTAATATCCATAAAATAAACTATCATTTATCACACCTATATTATTTTTGAACATTTTATTTAAAACATTTTGAAAATATTATTTGCATATAGCTTTGATAATTATGCACATAGTGATCAATCTAATATTTAAGAATTGACAATTTATAAATAATTAATATCAGCATAATATTTATGTGAAAAACAATTTATTATGAATAAAAATATTTAATAAAGATTTGTATGTTGTTTTGTAATTTTAACTTGTTTATCAGTAGAAAATGTTAGCATTATGCAAATTGAAGATAAATCAGACATTAATGGTAATTCATTTGAAATATAAAAGATAGACCTAAATGAAGATATAAAAAACAATTATGATTTTTGAAGCAGTTGATGATTATGAAAAATGAAAACATGAAGAAGTAAATTATCCATTTGAGTCTTGGTTCCCAAATTCTTGGGACAAAATCTGTTTATTTATAAGTTAATTATTCAATGTTTTCCTTTTAAATTCAAGAGTCGATGACTCTATATTCATAATCAAAACAGTTTTCTTGAAAAGAAATCATTCTCAGCTACTTGCCAATAGAACAGTAAATAATTCTACAGTCAATTTTAAAGTACATTTAAAACAAATAATTGTAAATTCTTTAAAATTAATACTTTTAAATTAAATATGTAAATTTCTTTTTAAATTACGGTTTAATTTTCTGATGATGCTTTAACATTTCATTATTTTTTTTTGTTCTCATGTTCAGCAAAGAATTTAATATTAAACCATTATTACTTATCAAAAATAATAAATTTTACTTCATTTGATAGATATTTTTGTATACCACTGAAATACATTTTAAATGTTCACATTTTCTTTCTATAGGTATTAAAAATGAGATTGTAATCAGAAGAAAAAAAATATAGATCATTTGTAGAAAGATTATTTTCATTTTAAAAAGTCAATGAAGTCTTTTATTATTTGTCTTGTTTTAAAACAAACTGAATGAATATTTGTTATTTTTTTATATCTAATGAAATATGTTTTAAGAGTTTAAAATTTTTCAATATTTATTGGAAAATTACAATAATTTTCTACTCATTATAATAATTAGATTGTTTATGAAGAAAGATATGATTCTAAATAGCTTTAGGGCATATTTGCATTATTTGTTAATATAATGTTCTATTTTTGAAAAGAAAGTATTTTTATTCAAAATAAATTATTAATAATTTATATTTTTGATTTCTAGAAAATATTGCCTAAATTATTTTATAAAAACATCTAGAATTGTAATAAAATTGCAATTAAACATGTTTTTGATTATTTGAACTATTTTATTTAAACAATGTAGAAATGATGATGTCAAAAACCTGTCAGAATATAATAGAAGCACATGTCAGGGTGGAGCTAAGTTCTGTTATTTTGAGTTTTTTGATTTTCTTCCCATCTATGAAATTTTTTCAAACTAAAATTTTATATTATAATGTATATAGAGGAAGATATGCATATTACAATATAAAGCTTGTGGAAATTCTCACTAGGGGAAAATTGATGATAAAATGAACCAATGCATATGAAAATGTGGCATGTTTAATAAAATCAATAATTATTTATAAAAATAATATATAACGCCTTTAAATTAATACTAATATCAATTCAATATTCTAAAATATCAATAAT
Source organism: Epiperipatus broadwayi (assembly GCA_028023455.1). NCBI lineage: Eukaryota > Metazoa > Onychophora > Udeonychophora > Euonychophora > Peripatidae > Epiperipatus > Epiperipatus broadwayi. The sequence goes on along the minus strand of JAQFVV010000024.1, from coordinate 2,895,042 downwards.
ATCATCCTTCTAAATTAATAAAATTTCTTTCTATACATTTACTTAATCTACACCTCAATGTAATCTATTCCAAAGAAATATACTATTTTATTATATATATATATATATATACATTATATATATATATATATATACACACACACACACATATATATATATATATTTAATTGAAATATTATTTTTAATGGTTTAAAAACAATTACAAACAATCCTTAAATCCGCAGAAGTACTTTTGGTTACTTTCTAACCTGCCTTAACTGCCATTACATTCAAAAACCAAAAGCAGAAGCAAACGTCATCAATGCAAATTCCATGAATCTCGTATTTTAATGTTAGAAGCTTGGCGATTTATTAAATGCATTTTATTCCTGTTTATAAAAATTGCCTCTAATTTTTCTTTTACTATGGTTTCTCTCTTCATAAAGAATTTTCACATTTTCAAAATTAAATTTAAATTTATATTTACATGTTTTTTCATGATCAAAGAAAACTGAAGGAGATATTAAAAAACATGTAAATATAAATTTAAATTTAAATTTGAAAATGTGAAAATTCTTCATGAAGAGAGAAACCATATTAAAAGAAAAATTAAAGAGGCAACTTTAATAAAGAGGAATAAAATGCATTTAATAAATCGACAAGCTTCTAACATGAAAATTTGAGATTCGTGGAATTTGAATTGATGACGTTCACTTCAGCTTTTGGTTTTTGAATTTAATGGCAGTTGAGACAAGTTAGAAAGTAACTGAAAGTACTTCTGCAGATTTAAGGATTGTTTGTAATTGTTTTTAAACCGTTAAAAGTATTATTTCAATTATAATTACAATATTGTTTTTAATTAATGGATATTTTATTTATTTTACATATATATATATATATATATATATATTATAAAACCCACCGACATATCTATATTCCTCCATTATGGACTCTCACCCGAAGCTTCGACGAGAGGTATTTATGAGCATGGTTTGAACCCATCTCACGCGCCAATCTTACCAGTAGGTAGGAATTACCTCCTCGAAAACATATATATAGGTTCTGATATCTATCTGATGTGGTGACGCACCGAACTAGCTCAATCTCAAGTTTGGGGACATCTGTCTATCTAGAGAACAAGGCTATAAATTAACCCACACTGTCCTACGCATATATTTATTTTGCGATAGCTTAAAGCTCGAAATCCTTAATCTAACCCGGGTCTGATGGGATTTATTCTACTTGATCATATACCCTCCCAATAAATCTCATTCGGACCTACATATATGATTACTATGCAAACACTCAGGCCATCCATTATCATACACACACATATATCACGCTCATTCATCCACACATCAAATAATGCAAATACATATATATGTGAGCTGTATGATTAATATAGTCATATATCTAACTTTAAATATAAAATTTTAATATAGCAATTAACTGAGGTAACACGAATTCTTTATTGAGATACATATACAGAAAATAGTTGGTGACGTGTCACTTTACCTGGACTCACTCGATTAAACAAGTCTGTATTGACGTCTGGCCACGAACTTAATCTGGTGGATCTCACGGAAGGCAAACAGTTCCAATGGTCATTAGGTCCGGCGACAGGTTTCAGAGGTGGAGTAGTTGGTGTACTCTTTCGCAAAGGTCTAAATCTCGAACGATTTTGGTCAACATTTCCTCGATGGAACAAAATCTCTTGATTTATTATGACAGTTCGCAAACCGGTCAGGTGAATTCATGACGAGTATCCTCGGAGTCGAGTAACGACTAGCGCACAATCCAATTACCCCGACATTTTCTGACAAAAAAATATTAAAACTTCTTAAGAAAAATCTTTGCGTCCTCCTTGTTAGGATTCAAGCCGCTTCTCTCCATTTTCCTTTTTCTCCACTCGAGCGCAAGACAAAAAAAAAGTTCTTTTGTATTCACCTTTAACTTTTCAAAATCTTTCTGCATATTCCTACGCCGCTGACCAGTCCTTCCATTGTTCTTCAACACAAAAAAAAACTATATCCACAGACCAGTTTTCCACCTTCCCGGCACCAGTTATTACCAAACTGCCTACAGCAATTCACTCATCCTATTTCAGTTCTCACATGTTCACAAGGTGACTCAACAAAAGAAAACACGTGTTACCAAAATTATTAATAAACTCAAAAAAAAAAACTATGTGAATAAAATCTATCTAAGAATAATTAATTGCACTTTATACAGCTCTACATATATTAGTGATCGCAACCCCTCCGATACTAACTACGTATTTTTATACTCACACATACGCTATATCTACATTACTTGTAACCGGGTTCGAATGACCGTTTACATATATTCTTTTATTTATTTGTTTATACATGGTCCCTACATTAACACTATCAATTATGTCATATTTTACATATGCGTGTATTCGAACCCGTTTGTTACATACCCCCCTGGTGCGATAGCCTTCAAATACCTTCTTTGTATTTGAATGGCTTCTTAAACGACTCTTCTCCTTTACTTTCCCTGGGATCACCTTTCTGTTTCGGTGTCCACGATCCCTTTTCTTGTGTGAGCTTCGGCTTCTCCGGCGGACGTTGGGCTTCCGGTTCGTATGGCCATCTCGGTCTATGACCATCCTCACCACTCTTCCTAGGTGTGACATTCCCGCTGGTATGTCCTTCTGCTGCCCCACATTGGATATTTGTCCTATCACTACCTTGCTTCCATCGCTCTAACGGTGCATTATGATCGTATATACTCATGTCCAGAGCGTTAAGCAGCTCCGCCATTTCTCCAATGGATGCCTTCCTCATTCCCAACATCATCCTTTCCACGTTCATAGGCATATTGTGCCTTACAATTCGAATGATGTGACTTTCAGACATGTGACACGCGTCCAGCATCCTTAGTCTCGCCACTTGACGGTGAAAAAATTGAGAAAAATTTTCTTCCTTTTCTTCCCCGTATTTTTCTCACATGATTTGGTACTGCACAAGTTCTTGGCGGTCTTCCGACCAGAAGGTCTCTCGTATCATCCTCTGATACTCCTCGAGGGTTGTGGGCTGTTGGGACAAGGAGTCCCACCACTCTTGGGCATTCCCACTTAAATGACTGCATGCTACCACCAACTTTCCCTCCTCTGGCATGGGATTCATGTCAAAGTATCTTCGTAAGCTCCGTAAATGTTCTACGGGAGCTTCCCCCATTTGACCTGCAAACGGTCGTACCTTTAGAAAGTGGTTCACTTGGTTATGTACCGCCACCTCCTTGCATTTTCCCATATGCTCCGGCCTTTCCATCTCGCTAGGCCTCGGTCTTTGATTTACATCCCTCTTCCCTTCATCTAAACTTCCTTCTACTTCTTTCTCGTTAGGTTTCTCCGCCCTTCCCTCACCTTTTATCCCTAGTCTCCATTCTATCTCCTGAAATCTGAGTTCCAGACTTTCCAATTTTTCTAAAATCTTCTCGGATATATTTATTTCCTTCTAATCCGTCGCCTTCTGCTTTTCTCCATTTTGTTTATTTTTTGGCTTCATTTCTTTATCTATCTTATTATTAAGGTTATGTGCCAGGTTCGTCACCCCGGCTTCCTGTGGTCCTTTCATGACCCACCTGATACCTTTGCCCCTTCTTATCCTCTTGAACGATATCGTTTATGATATCTCACTATTGGATAAATTCTTAACCTCTGCTTTCTAAACCCTGACTTTATATATATGTTTCAACATACATCAACGCTATTTTCCCACGACCCTATGAGAACCTTTTCATCCACACATTCGCCCGCAGAACATGCCCATCTACCATCTTTTCCATATGTTTTCACGCTCTTTCCGCTTTATCACCACTATCGCGTTTATTTTCCCTTTTCTTTTATTTAAAAAAAAAAAATCTGCTTACTTGCCCGTTCTCTAACATTCGCTGCCCCGTTAGTTGGGACGCCATTATAACACCCACTGACATATCTATATTCCTCCATTATGGACTCTCACCTGAAGCTTCGATGAGAGGTATTTATGAGCATGGTTTGAACCCATCTCACGCGCCAATCTTACCAGTAGGTAGGAATTACCTCCTCGAAAACATATATATAGGTTCTGATATCTATCTGATGTGGTGACGCACCGAACTAGCTCAATCTCAAGGTTGGGGACATCTGTCTATCTAGAGAACAAGGCTATAAATTAACCCACACTGTCCTACGCATATATTTATTTTGCGATAGCTTAAAGCTCGAAATCCTTAATCTAACCCGGGTCTGATGGGATTTATTCTACTTGATCATATACCCTCCCAATAAATCTCATTCGGACCTACATATATGATTGCTATGCAAACACTCAGGCCATCCATTATCATACACACACATATATCACGCTCATTCATCCACACATCAAATAATGCAAATACATATATATGTGACCTGTATGATTAATATAGTCATATATCTAACTTTAAATATAAAATTTTAATATAGCAATTAACTGAGGTAACACGAATTCTTTATTGAGATACATATACAGAAAATAGTTGGTGACATGTCACTTTACCTGGACTCACTCGATTAAACAAGTCTGTATTGATGTCTGGCCATGAACTTAATCTGGTGGATCTCACAGAAGGCAAACAGTTCCAATGGTCATTAGGTCCGGCGACAGGTTTCAGAGGTGGAGTAGTTGGTGTACTCTTTCGCAAAGGTCTAAATCTCGAACGATTTTGGTCAACATTTCCTCGATGGAACAAAATCTCTTGATTTATTATGACAGTTCGCAAATCCGGTCAGGTGAATTCATGACGAGTATCCTCGGAGTCGAGTAACGACTAGCGCACAATCCAATTACCCCGACATTTTCTGACAAAAAAATATTAAAACTTCTTAAGAAAAATCTTTGCATCCTCCTTGTTAGGATTCAAGCCGCTTCTCTCCATTTTCCTTTTTCTCCACTCGAGCGCAAGACAAAAAAAAAGTTCTTTTGTATTCACCTTTAACTTTTCAAAATCTTTCTGCATATTCCTACGCCGCTGACCAGTCCTTCCATTGTTCTTCAACACAAAAAAAAACTATATCCACAGACCAGTTTTCCGCCTTCCCGGCGCCAGTTATTACCAAACTGCCTACAGCAATTCACTCATCCTATTTCAGTTCTCACATGTTCACAAGGTGACTCAACAAAAGAAAACACGTGTTACCAAAATTATTAATAAACTCAAAAAAAACTATGTGAATAAAATCTATCTAAGAATAATTAATTGCGCTTTATACAGCTCTACATATATAAGTGATCGCAACCCCTCCGATACTAACTACGTATTTTTATACTCACACATACGCTATATCTACATTACTTGTAACCGGGTTCGAATGACCGTTTACATATATTCTTTTATTTATTTGTTTATACATGGTCCCTACATTAACACTATCAATTATGTCATATTTTACATATGCGTGTATTCGAACCCATTTGTTACAATATATATATATATATATATATATATATGATCACAGATGGAGCTTTACTGATAGCTCATCAAGCTTTGTTTACAAAAAATGCCAAGAGAGAATCGAAATTTCAATATCTCTTTCAAATTGTCCCCAACCTTTAAACAATGGTTTCAAGCTAATTGGCTTTTATTAGTAAAGGGTAGGGGTACTAGAATATAGATCTAAAACCCCAACTCTACTGCACAGCATATATGTAAACTGTTTCTATCAGCTTGAAAGCATGAATTTTTTAGATACGTAAATATCTTAAAATCCAGCTAAACAAACTAGATAGCTATATGGGTCTGAAATCAGTTCAGTTTCACCACATAGTTGAAAGGTTCTGCAATTTACATCATTGCTAAAACCTTCAAAGGTACATTTATGATAAACAAGAACAAGTTAAAAAATTTTTAACCTGCCTAGAGCTTGCATTTTATGATCACAGATGGAGCTTTGCCAATAGCTCATCAAGCTTTGTTTACAAAAAATGCCGAGAGAGAATCAAAATTTCAATATCTCTTTCAGATTGTACCCAACCTTTAAACCATGGTTTCAAGCTAATTGGCTTTTGTCAGTAAAGGGTAGGGAGACTAGAAACTAGATCTAAAACCCCAACTCTACTGAACAGCATATATGTAAACTGTTCCTATCAGCTTGAAAGCACACATTTTTTAGATATGTAAATATTTTAAAATGCAGCTAAACAAACTACATAGCTATATGGGTCTGAAATCAGTTCAGTTTCACCACATAATAGAAAGGTTCTGCAATCTATATCATAGCTAAAACCTTCAAAGGTACATTTATAATAAACAAAAACAAGTTAAAAAATTTTTAACCTGCCTATAGCTTGCATTTTATGATCACAGATGGAGCTTTACCTATAGCTCATCAAGCTTTGTTTACAAAAAATGCTGAGAGAGAGGTTGGGGACAATTTGAAAGAGATATTGACATTTTGATTCTCTCTCGGCATTTTTTGTAAACAAAGCTTGATGAGCTATTGGTAAAGCTCCATCTGTGATCATAAAATGCAAGCTATAGGCAGGTTAAAAATTTTTTAACTTGTTTTTGTTTATATATATATATATATAAATAAAAATTTTTTAACTTGTTTTTGTTTATATATATATATATATAAACACTACACCCAAATTAAATAAATCAAGAAAAGTTCACTTTAATAAAATCAATATTATTATTAAGTATTACACATTTCAATTTTTGTTACTACAATCACTATAGTAACACATATTACAAAATTAAATGTTCTATGTTTTCTATATATTGTTTGTAAATTAATTTATGAGAAATTATTTTTAAAAATATATGTAAAAATATTTATATCCACTGAAATATATTAAAATTATGATGTGAATTTTTTATTTTGATTTAAAAAGAAAAATAATATTGAACTTACAAAATAGGATTTCATTTTCACTGTATCCAATAATTTTAAGATATCCATTTCACTTACTAATTGGAGGCAAATTTTCTTGAACAATTTTTTTCATCATCAAGTAAATTTGCATGATTTCCAACAGCCATTGTGACAACAGTAGTGTCATCAAGAGTATCTTATAAATAGAACAGAGATGCTGTAATTTGAGTTATTGTAATTTGGTCATTGCCTAAAATGGGTATGTTTATATCTGTCTTTAAAAATGTATAAAATTTTATTGTTTAAGTGGTTAATTTCTAAAACTATGGAAGAATAAAATTTTAATTAGCTCCCATTCAATTTGGGGCCAATTTATTGATGAAGTTCCTGCGGATACAACAAAATGTAAAACAAGAAAACAAAAACCATCAAAGTGTATAAGTTAGCTATAAAGGAAAAAGAATATTTTGTTGTCAAAAATCTAGAATTTCATCTATTTATTCATGATGAATGCAAAATCCAATTCTGTGTTTATGGGTATCATATTTCAGATCAATGGATTTTACAAGATTGATCAACTTAATTCATGTTTAATATCAAGTAATCTAAATTTCACTTTCTTAATCTGGAAATAAAAGTTAGCATTTATTATTCACTTCGATATGGCTGAAATTTTGTCAATGAAAAAAATTCTCTTTATACATGATTATCAATGAAAAGGAAATCTAAAACCAGTAATATGTAGTTTAGCATCAACTAAGTACCTATTGATTTAAAAGCTTGAATACATTTATATGCTTAAGATAAATATCAGAATTTAAACATGAAAGTAATTAAATTCAAAGTCAAAAGAGTTATTATTTATACTCATCTCCTTAACTTAAAGGAAAATCATCTCTACACATTAGGATCAGAAACAAAGAACCAGAAGCTTGATGGACTAGTATGTGAAAATGAATAAACGTTCACTTAGATGGTATAATTTCTATGTATATGTATTTTTTGATGTTTTTGTTTTTTAAAAAAGGGGAAGAGTTTACATTTGTGTATATCTCATTTTGATGATTTATTATAGAATTCATGCAATAAAAAGGTCAGAGAGCTTCATTTTTGTTCTTATTATTTAGGCTCTTACTGATGAAATAGGTAATATGAATCAATGTTTTCTGGCATTTAAAATTTTAATATATATGCTGGGGATCTTCATATAGAAAAAGGGTTTGAATATAATAGTTTTTTATGTTAGATTATTTATTTAGAAATTACATTAGTGAATAAATAGAGATCAATTTTTATTTGATTATATTTTTTTATAGTTGTAAATTCTCTTTGAAGTCTCAGAAGAATATTTCAAATCTCTCCTTCAGTTTTAATAGTATTATTGTCTTGCAACACCTTTTTTGGAGTTTTAGATACATAGATTATTATTATTTTTATAGATTCTATACAGTAATAGACTATCAATTATTTATATACTAATGAAACCTAGGGTTATATATATATATATATATATATATATATATATATATATATATATATATATATATATATATATATATATATATATATATATATATATATATATATATATATATATATAATTGGTTATGATTTTAGTCTGCTACACATATCATTGGTTATTATTATTTTATTATTATTACTATTTAATAACTGAAACACACAGGCTTATATATACCTGTGTCTATATATATAATATATAGGGTATATGAGCACAGACTTTCACACAACCCACCACCCTCCACTCTATCTCATAACACTGATACACTTGAACACATGTATGTTGAAAAGATAAATAATCACCAATATACATATTTCATGGTAAAACAGCAATCATCAATTGGTCCAGATTAACATATCTACACATATATGCTATAAATGCTCAGATATATATTAAGATAGCCAAACCTCATACTTTAATGGACATGCTTCAATCTACTCCACACTCCAACTCTTCAATTGATTCAACAATTGAAGAGTTGGGGCATGGAGTATATTGAAGCCTGTCCATTAAAGTATGAGGTTTGGCTATCTTAATATATATCTGAGCACTTATAGCATATATGTGTAGATATGTTAATCTAGACCAACTGATGATTTCTGGTTTAGCATGAAATATGTATATTGGTGATTATTTATCTTTTCAACATACATGTGTTCAAGAGTATCAGTGTTATGAGATAGAGAGGAGGGTGGTGGGTCATGTGAAAGTCTGTGCTCATATATCCTATATACTTTTACTATTATAAATTATTAATTACTGACTAATAAACTTAGAGTTGATTTAAAAATTTGGAATCTGCCTAATTATTTCTTTTGAATATGCTAGGTACTTTTGGTACTTAAAGCTTGATCCAAGATCAAACTCATCTTGGTAAGAGAAATAGATTTAGAAATATGTATACTTTTATAGTTTATTATTAAATCCAACTAGATATAAATTTGTGTTACTGGATTTAAAAAATTATTTACTTATCTACGTCCATATTACTGGTACAAATAATTTCATTAGTTCAGAGTTGATTATTTATTTGCTTATCTTGTCTGGTTACAAAAATCTTAGTAGATTTTGTTCTATTATTATTCAGAATGATCTGTCCTAATTACTTTTAACTTCTTTGAAGTGCAGATTATAAAATTTATTGACTAGTATATCATAAGGTAATCTTTGGCTTGGATAACTACCAATTATCATCATATATAGTTTAAATGTTATAATCAATTGATTGGACAATTTAAGTAGATAAATAATATCAGTAATTGTAAGTCAGTAAGTATCCAATAGAAAGCTACCATATGTTTTATATCATGTGATTGAGTACTGTGGAATATGAAATTGTCTAATAGATTTATTGATAATAAATTCTTGAATAGTGTTTCATTTTAGAACATAACTGAAGCAATAATTGCATAATGCTATAGTGTAGGGTGTAAATGAAATATTGATATTATATTAAATGTTTTATTAATATAGATATAAAACTGAGTACAGATTTATTTCATTTAAACATTATAATATTGTCTAGTTTAGAAAATGTGTTTCAAAATATAATTATAATTATTTAGAAACTAGTTGATTTAAATAGAATATGATTAAATATTAAAGTAAATTTTAAATTACTATAAATAATATTACATTAGTAGAGTATGTTGGAATTTAGTTATCTATTGATTCAAATTTAATTTTATTCAATTATCAATCAAATAGATATCTTAATCATACATCATTGTTTAGGTCAATGACATATAATTTCACTGCTTATTTCAGTTTACTTTGGAATAGTGAATAGATTTGTTGATGTCTGATGTGATGATTTTGTTTGCTTTATTTCATTTTAAATACAATCTGAATAAATTAGATTTTAATAGAGATTGTTAGTGTTTTATAATAGTGTAGTGGATACTCTAAATAATTATGTATGGGACTAGTGTGATCAATAACTGAGTTAGATCATTTTTCACATGTTATAACACTGTTACTATTTGTTAATGCATGTTTTGCTCTGTAATAAATAATACAAATCTTAAGGACATTTATTTATGGCAAATATTGATTGAATAAATGTAGAAAAGTAGTGAGATAGAAAATCCATTATTATTGTGACAAAGTAGTTACCCAATGCTAGCTGATGTTCATGTACATGTGACAATTATTACAAAATACCAAATCAACTTCAGGGCTGTTATAAAATGACATTCCACATTTAGGCTAGATCTTTATTATTATGAGTGATGTCTCAATTCTGAGACATAGTAAAGTTTATTTTTATATTATGATTTCGTATTATAATCAATAGTCCATTGCAAAATGGTGAGCAACAATTGGGCTAGGTTTTATTCAGATTAGATTGATCATTTTCCCAGCATCATCATTTTTATCACATTACAATATATATACTGTATCTACAGAGTTCAATTTTTGTATATGATGTGAGATCACGTGTAATTTTTTTATAGTTTTAAAAGTTATACATCATTTAATATTTATTTTTTAAAGATAATTAACACTTTTAAACAATCCATATTATTATTTCCTTTTTTTACACACATGTGTGCATATATATATAAGATCGGAAGACGTCGTGCACACATGTGTGTAAAAATAGGATTTATATATATATATATATATATATATATATATATATATATATATATTGTGCCCTTTTGTATGGGTCACCATTTAAGTTTTGTGCTAATCTAGTAGAAAATTTTAAATTTAAGAAGTATTTTAAAATGTGTGATGTTGACTTTGCTTGTGGTAATGTTACCATAAGTTTAATTAAAGCAATCTATGAGTATTTGGTGTGTGAATTGTGTTGGTATTGAGAAGATATTTAAAATGATGATGATTATGATGTAATACTGCATTAATAAATTTAATAACAAATGTTTGAAGCTAAAGTATTTAAAAGACAAGTTAAAATTAGACCAAGATATTTATTTAATTTAAAATGTATGTTAAAATTGAATAGAAATATTTTAAATTATAAGTATATAAATTGAGATTAATATTTGATTTTAATCATATCAAATAATTATTTTAAAATCTGTTATAATATCTTATTTATTTTAAAAATAAATATTTATTTTAAAAATGCAATTGTTAGTTTATTTTTAGACGACAGCAAGCGTTCTTGTGTTATAAAGAACAGATGTTATACACACATGCGTGGAAGTTGTCTAATAAAGTTGCGTAATTATTTTAAAAAATCATGTTGTAAAATTTATAAATAATACGTGATTTATCACGAGATAAAAATAAAGATATTAATGTAAAATATTAAATTTGATTTTAAAAAATATTACTTTAAAAATAGAACGTATTTAAAAAGATTTAGTTTATTTTAAATGATCTTATAAAAGTTAAGATTTAAATCAAGTGAGAAAGAATATTTTAAAAAAATGTTTGGTAGATTTGAATAAACGATAAAAAATGTAATAATGTAATAAATATTAAATATTAAATAAGTCATTATTTTATTTTTAATAGTGAGTTGATAAATATGTAAATAGGATAGAAAGTTTGATTGTTTAAACGTACCAATCAGATGAGGAGTCTCTGGTAGTATAAAAGCTGGATTCAATTGTTGAGGGGGGCTCTCTACAATAAAACTTCTAAGTTAATCGTGCTATTAAAAAAAAAATAGCCAAGTAAATTTATAAACGCGCTTAAAAATCAGTTGTAAAATCATAAGAGTGTTATTGTATATAATTTTATAATTTTTAAATGATGAGTATGCAGTAGTAATTTTAATATTCCCTATTAGTCTTCTCAATATCGAAACTCAATTTACGTACAAATAATCATGGTAACATCACGTATCGGAGAAATATATCAGAAACTTTATGCTATAGAAATAACAAACGCTGGATTAGTACAGAAAACTATAAGATGGAGAAAAGTAGTATTTTGGACTATAAATAGTTTTCAAAAGTTAAATTACTATTGTCTATTATTAATAGATATTTTAAAGAAATATAAATATTTCTGTAAAAGAAAGTATTTTGACAAATTATAAAAGTAAAATATGTATCTTAAGGAAAGATATAAGAAGCAGTAATAATTTTAAATAAATACTTGCCTTGTTAAGTCTTTATGCTTAAAAGACTAGATATTGATAATTTGAAAAGGCAAATATATTATAAGTATAAGTATTTTAAAAAAAATCGTAATATAATAAAATTATTTTATTGAAGTTATCTAAACGCTGGCCGTTATAGATGGAAAAATAGATTCTTACCTAGATATATTGTTTTGAAAAAATGTGTAAATAATACATGGACGTCCAAGCCAAACCAAGTTAATGGAAAAATAATTAAATGACAATTTTATCAATTATAAACTAAGTTAAAATAATAACTTTCAAATAATAATTGATGAAGAATTGGATCCAAAGAACTTATAAACTATTTTTTTTTTAATTTTATTTTGTTTTCTTGTGGGGAACTTATTTTTATTTTTAAAAAAAGAACGTTATCATTTTTATTATAAACTTTCAAGAAACACGTGATACAACGGAACAGGAAATAGTGTTTTATTGACTTTATACGTAGGATATTTGTTAGAACTTTTATGGTAGAACAAAAGTCATCGCTGGAATATGTAATATAATTTTTATTTTATTTATTTAATATAAAATTTAAAATATTATTAAACTATTAAAAAGTAGGTTAGGTACATTTATTAAATAGTAACTTAAAAATAATATAATAATTAATTACATAAATTTATTTTTATAATTAATATAACACGGAATATTCTAATGAATGTTTATGAGTGAAAATGTGAATGATTTTTTATTTTATGAAGCTGCAAATTCCGAAGAATGCTGGATAGCAGATTGGACATTATTATTATTATTATGGTAAAAATATTGTATAATGATTTTTAATGAATTTAATATGTTTTTCTTTAGATCAACTGAATATTACGTTGTTGTAGAATGAATGGATAGATATTTTATGAAAACACATACATTATATTGGCAATGAACTTTATTAAAATATGCATAAGTTTTAATCTATAATATCAACATGATACAACATTGCGTAAGAAGCTTAGAAATAATTATATGATTCTTTCATAAATAAATTTTGATATTTTATTATGTTATAGTATTAGAATTATATTTATTCTTTATTGAAGTAATTATTTTATTATTTGCAAGATAAGAATAGATTTGAAAAGACTCTATTTTTGTGTATTTTGTTTATTAAATAAGTTAAGTTACGTTATGGGTAGAAGCCTATATTTGGATTGAAGTTTATTAAGTATAGACAATGTAGTATAGGTAGATTAGATAATGAATATTTTATTTAAAATTGATATTTATTTTCCGGAAATTTTTAGATAAGTTTAGAATATATTTTATAGATAGAAATTATTAGAAAGGATTAAAATAACACATAAAGTAAAGTAGTGATTTTTACATAAAAAAGAATCATAGAATTTATCTAAGGTAATGCTTTATGAATTTAGAATTGATAAATAGTTTAAATAATAATATTTGAACAATAAAGATATGTAATGCATATTTGATAAAACGTATAACAGGAATTACATTAAGTGAAATATAATTATAGTCAATTATTTGTTTTACATTACAAAGACATATTAATTTTATATAAAGCTATTAGGCAATGCTAATAACAAAGTGAATACATGATAATATATTATAAATGGTAATACTTAATTAATGTAGCTATTTAATTAGTAAAGCTTCATTGTTTACACATGCTACATAGATAATCTTGACATATGTTATTATTTGTAATAATTAAAGATTACTACTATTTATTTTTCAAATCTAAGTTTTAAGAAAAACACACTGTAATAATATTAATATAGCATTTGAAGGAATGTGTAATTGCTTATTAAGTACATAAGTTAATAACAGTGTAAGCCTCTTATATTTGTATTTCTATTTTTTATTTATTTTCTTAAATTATAAAACTGTAAATAGTGTAAATAAATTTTTATTTGAAGTTATTGTAAATAAATTTGTTAATTTGTTTTAAAAGTGTGTCGAGTTTCATTATTTTTCACCACAGCATTTGACATCAGATGATTTGAAATAAACATAATATTTGCACAAAATGAATTTGTTATTATTACTTAGAATTGAATACCATATTTGCTTAACATTATTTTATAAGAATTGATTGACATGAACATAAATATTACAATGGTCATAAGATGATTATAATACACATTATAAGAATACAATATTGTTTATTGCCATAGATTATTAATTATAAGATTTTGATCTATTTTAAAATGAAGATACCATATGAAATAAAAGATATACATATGATTGTTTATTCATTTAATGATTGATTATATAATAGAAATAGATGAGATTAAATTACACTCTAAGATTAGTATTATTTATTATTATTATTAAAATAAGTTAGGTGTATTTAAGTTTGATATAAAATCCCATATCACACTTATTTACATGATTTATTGTTATTTTAAAACTTAGAAGAACCTGAGATTATTTAATTATATTTTAAGTTAAAAGTTAGGAATTATTTTAGTATTATTAAAGATAATTGATTTCATTTAAAAGTCATAAGAGTGCTATAGATGTAGTGGTAGGATGATAAGGTAGTGGTAGTATTCTTATGCCATTGAGACAGTATCTTGGGAGATATTGACTCAGTGTAAATCTGCTTATTACTTTGTAACTTTACTTCATAGTCTCATAATTTTAATATATAATTATTTAATTAAGATATGATAATATAAAAGTATATTAAAGATAGATATGCAAATTTTAATTAAACATAATAATGTAACTGAGCTAGTTGTATTTTAAACTATTTTATATATCAAGAAGTAAGGGTACAATATATATATATATATATATATACTGTAGCAATAGAATCTCATTCCCACACATTATTAAATCAGAGAAAAAATTATATATATATTTGTATGTGTGCATATTATAGATATTAATGAGTAATATTTATTAGTAAGCAGTGGTGAAAAAATGAATATTATAAGAAATAATATTAGTTGCAGTAGACTCTTATATTAAATAAAGCAGTTCATTATATAGCTTATTTTACTTTAAAATGAAACAAGCTAGATAGGATGATTTAAAGGATCACATCTAAGGTCAAAAAATTTATAGTCTGTAAGCACATGTATCTGAAAGGAGAGTATAAATGTGTAAATCAGAGACACAGATACATTTTAATCACACATAAATTTTGATTTTTACTCTTTTTCTTATGTTATCTGAATTTTAAATTGTCAAAAAGGAAAAAAAACATGTTTTGACAAGTAGATAGAATCATTAATTTTCTTTTGTTACTTGACCATTAAATGTCATCCATTTTGGAATTCTGTTTTATTTCTAAAATGATAGTAGATGGTGAGAAACAATCTTTTAATCGGGCAAAGCTAGGGGTATTGCAGAAGACAGATATATAACAAGCTATGTGAGATAAAAGGGGGACACAGTGTTTGGTCAGTTGGTCAAAGTGAATCAGTCATTCTCTTTCAAGATTTTTCTTTTCCTGTACTGAGGAGAAAAAAGTGAAAGAAAAATGTTAAAATATTGCTTTAAATAGTATAGAAGATGTGATGATATATAAACATTATAGCAGTTAAGCTGTTCTGGTGGGATTGATAAAGATTGAGTTCCTAATGGGAAGCTGAACAGTAAAATGGTGGTATAAGGAGAGAGCACCAATTACTATTTGGAAAAAAAAAGATGAATACAGTGTTTGTATATTTCGTCAGCTGTAAGAAAAGGATGATGCAATGTTAACTGCTATTTTATTCCCAAGGATCTCTAACATCATTAGTTGGATAGTGTGTCTGTATAATCATATATATTTCTTTAATACCCAAAGAATGGCCATGTTTAAAGTCAACCAAGCCAAAAAACACCTGCTATCTCAGTGACTTTCTTTTCATCCAATGGTTTATTAAAGAACTGTCATCATTAAAAAGTAGAAAGAAGAAAAGAAAGATGTAAATAATCCACACATCAAGCTTCAACTAACCTACCAATCAGTTTTTTTTAAGTTTTTTTTTATGTTCATCAAAAGTGCAGCAATAACTTTGAAATGGTAAAAACAAGCTAATCCAATACAGTCTGAAGCTATAGACAAGAGAGCAGTCCATTGTTTCAACTTGTATATTAGTAAGAACTGAAAATTGGAGGGTAACTTTGAAATTTTATTAATCTTACTTTTTATTTATTAAAAGTAATTGTATGAAACTCTTTCTATAGGTCAAACATCTTTTTTTTTCTTTTAATACATAAACATTAAAAGTTTGTTTATTTATTTTATTATTAATTATCATTACTGCATAACAACACACAAATACATTTTAAAGTTATTAAAGTTAATGCTTCATTATCTTTGAATATTTTTTTGTATTGTAATTTAATCTGTCCTTTTATTATTGTTATCTAATGAGTTAAATAAGGTACTTGAGCAATCTGTCAATATATACTTTATAATGTTTTTTTTTTATTTGCATATTTAAATTTGTTGCTTTGCTCAAGATTTAAATAATTTTCTTTTATATATGTGATTTATTGATAAATGAATATTGTGAAGAGAAACATTTTAACATAATATATATGCTAACATATCACGGATGTGTGTGTCTGGGGGGGGGTGACTGCTTATACAAACATATGTCAATTAAGATAAGTCAGAAATATGTTAGACTAAAATCTTAGTGATTAATAATCTTTTGTTTAAGCGAGCAAATTAATAGCATATACAGTCACATGTATGAAAGTAAACACACATGTGTGAATGATTTTTATATTGCTTTATATTGCCTTTATTACCTATATAATAAAGCTGGAAGAAATATTGAATAAGCATTAGATGGAATGTTTTGTTTATTTTTTATTTATGTCTTATTTTAAACCAGCTTATTTTAAAATGAGTAGTCACATACACATATATTTAATCTTTTTTGGTTATACATACAATATTATATATATATATTTTAATAATGTACTTGATTGAAATAACAATTGCATTTAATTAGATGATTAAAAAAAATGTTTTATTGAAAGGAAGAATCTTAATAAGTATAATTATACAGTATTTGGCTTTCGCGTTCTTATTCTTAGTATTGTTCTTTTTTTTAACTTTATCATTTAGAATCATTCATTATCACTAACACATATTAATGGTTAAATCACAGTTTGAGCATAATAATGTTTCAGGTAAATAATTACAAATTTATCAAAAGCTAAATTTTATGTTATGAGATTAGCTATGACCATCATCATCACTTGTGAATATTAATGGTTAAATCACAGTTTGAGTATAATAATGTTTCAGATAAATAACCACAAATTTATAAAGAGCTAGATTTTATGCTGTGAGATTCATTATGACCATAATAATCACTGGTGAATATTAATGAGTAAAACCCAGCTTAAATATAATAATATTTTAAATAAGTGCTTATAGATTCATAAAAGCTAAATTTGTTGTTGTGAGTTAATTACAAAAAACTGTGGATGGAATCGTCATCATCATCATCATCGTCAATAGTCTTATTAATAAATACATTAAATAATTAGTATTTAATGACCATATATAAATAATGGTCCTCACTATGTTTGTTTGTGAGCCATTAGTAAGAGCATCTATGCATAAATAACTAGAGTGAACTGCAGTAAAAGAATTAAATGAGAACTTATGGTAGTGGGATCTTTATTTTATTACACACAAAATAAGAATGTCATTTTTCACTCATCCAAGCACATGTGTTGTAAAGAATGTACTAAGTGGGTTTGAACCAGGCACCCTATGAAAGATATGATAGAACTTTATCTAAGTTTAGACAACCTAGTGGTGCCCAGGTAAAACATATGTACATAGGTAAACTGAATAAAAGAGTTTGATTTCCTTTTCCAACTTGATGATTTAATATTAATTTATATATATATATATATATATAATAATATATATTATATATATATATATATATATATATATATATATATATATATATATATATTAAGTAGTTACAAATAGCGCCATTATGTGAGTGATTTATATAAATGAAAAGAGGAAAAGAGATTTACTTGGTTGAAAGAATATAGTACTGGAGATAAGTATAATTCACTCCATTGATTTCGCTATAATTTTTATTCAGCTGCTATAGCTAATATTTATTTATATAGTTACAGTGACTAGTATATTTTATTAGTTATAATGACTTCCCAATATCAGGAAATATTTTAAATCTTAAGAGAATTATGCCAATGATTATTTTCATTTTATTTTATTTGTTTAGAAATGAGATAATTTATTTATCTCATGATTGTAGTGACTAGATCAATATTTATGATAGTTACAAAATGGTTGCCATTATATTTCTTTTAGTTACAAAATGGCTTCCCAACGAGCATGATGCATTTGTAGCCACTACTTGCATTTTTGGCTACCATGACTACCTTGAGTCTTAAAAGACTTATAACTATCATAGTATATTTCTTTTAGTTACAATACATATATTCATGCATGTATACTAGACATGATTAATGAAATTTACTGAATGATAAGAAATAATACTTTAAAAGACAACAAAATGAAACTTTATCTATTGATTTAAGACACAATCTCTTTTAAATTAGCTTTATCTGAGCTTAAACTGTTCACATTTTAATTTCAAACATTTAATTTACATGAATTAACTAAAGCTTTAATAACTGCTATTATAGATGGACTTTAACACATATTAATAAATAATACTTTAAAAGAAGCAAAACAAAACCTTTATCCATTACAATTTACTCTAGACATTTTCCATTTAAAAGTAACTTTTATCCTAGTTTAATTGTCACATTATGATTTTAACAATTATTAAATCAATTAATTGATATTCTTTTAGTAATTATCATTCAAATAGATTTAACACTCTTTAGAGTGCTTAGTTAAGATTTGATATAGTTTAGAAAGAGTAAAATATATTTATTATAGTGCTATATATATTTGAGTAAAAAAAAAATTCAAAATACTATCTATTATATTTAACCCTTTATGGGCTAAATATAATGTTACCCTCTATATATAAGATCATTAAAAAATCAAAAGTTATTTTAAAATGCATATAAAATAACAAAGGATGGTCTAACCCTTTATTCTGATAAATAGTTACGATACTGCTAGGTTTGAGATGAGAGATCCCCTGATGATGATGATGATGATGATGATAATAATAATAATAATAATAATAATAATAATAATAATAATAATAATAATAATAATAATAATAATAATAAAGCATTATATGTAACTGTATCAATAAACTTCCAAAATTTTGGCTATAATAATGCAATACCATCTGTTATCATAGTAATATTTGTTCATATAAAAAGATAAACCCTTTTCATTTACTTGTCCAAACTTTTATATGGACATAGATTAGACATTTATATATTTCTATTAAAATGAATATTAAATCAAACAGAGACAATCACACAGTCTCATTTGAAAATCAATTTATAATTTAAATTCAGAAAGCAGATGAATTTTTATAAATTTTAATGCTCTTGTAAACAAATATCAAATAAATAATTATTAAAATATATAGCGATTACAATATATAATAATTGGATCAATAAACTTTCAAAATTCTGTCTGTTTTAAAACCTTAATGACCTCTAGTATGAGCTTATGTGAATATCATTTATTGATCCCCATCGGTGTAAGATATTAAGCAAATAAATGAAAGTGAATTAATTTTTTGCTTGTGACATAGATTACTTTGATCCTAGTACTTTGAAAATTTATAAATCCAATTAGTACATTTAAATAGTATTATATAATTTGATATTTATATATCATGTTCAATACAATCATTTAAATAGTCAATGCTACTAAATTAATGATAAACATACTCACTTAATATTCAGCAATACAGTAATAAGAAGTCACCTTTTTATTTATCATTTGCTAAAACCATTACTATTTAAATGATTATATCGAATGAATTGTGATTTATTGTGTTATATATATATATATGTGTGTGTGTGTGCGCGCGCGCGCGTGTGTGTGTGTATTTCTAAACATATACATATGAAATTATTGTAGAAATTACATAAAAAGTTGAAGATCTCAAAGATTATTAAGACAAAAAAAAAAGTCAGTTATATAAGTATATATTCTGAGATTGTTTCATGAAAATTATATTGTTATTACAATAAATGTCACTTGGTTTTTAACTTCATGTTCTTCACCATTGTAGTAATTGATTGACAAATGGGTTCGTTATATTATGCTTACAAAATCTTGCACATTTCTTTTTGTTATTATAATTTTCATGAAAAAGTCTAAAAAAAATTAAATGAAAACATCTTTTGTTTTAAAACAGAAGATTTTAAAACTTTGTTTTTGTTAATTGTGTTGATTTATATGAAATGCATGCTCAGATTCTAACTTATTTTTTTATGGTTTATATTGCTGTAGTTTTTAATATTTTTATAATAGCTTAAACTTCAAAAGTTTTATTTATTTTTTTCTGTTTGATTTTTTATGGTATTTCCAAGTGTTTTAACATTACGTGTGATATAAAATAACACATTTGAATTTTTAAAATCTAGTTACATGTCTTGTTTATAAGCATCAAAAACATAAATCATTGAAACTCATCATTTATTGGAATTATAAATCACAAAATATTTTATTTTTCATGTTGATATTAATCATGTGAACATTTAGGAGTAATCTATTGTAATGTATGAAATCATTAATTTATTTCTCAGAATTTTTTTTTTTTTGCATTTAACAAACTGAAAAAAACATGTTAATTGTTAAAAGAAGATATTTTAATTATGCATTAGAGTAAGAATAACGATGCACATATAATAGCTTTACAAAAATGTTGTCATTTGAATGTGTTTTTATTACTTTTGACAAATACAACCTATTATGTTAATTTACTTTTGTTACCTTCAGAGCAATTGCTTACTTAAGACAATGTTGATTATGTAGACATTTAAAAATCTCAATCAGGTGCAGAAATGAAGAGATCAATAATGTATTAAAGTTTTAAATATATGCAATGCTTAATTTATCATCAATAGTTGTTAACATGAGATTATATACATTGGAGTTGTGGGCACAGACAACCCATTTACAATAACATTCTCTCATAGTTTCAGCTATGATTTTGTATAGCAACATTAATGTGTTCATAGTGAATTATATTTTGCATTAATTTATATTGTGCTAACAAAGCAATGACATCAAGTGAAAATTCTGTGTTGATCTCTATAAATCTATGATTTTTCATGATTTTATTATTTTCTTTAAAGTCTATAGTGTTATTAATAAAATCAAAACATATATTGTAGATAGAATACTAAAACTAGAAAAATTATCTAGAAATAATTTTTGCAATACCATAATATATTGTAAGACCCTTCAAAATAAGTATAATGATTGTGATTTGATGAATATTCAAGTATCTACATGAAAAATGATTGTCTTTTTGTATTTAATTAAATAATATCTCTAGTATTGAATGAGTCATATTGACTTGCTTTTTAACTATCAGGGTCTGCATTCAGTTACTAATTCATAATGCAATTTTGTGTGCATTATTACACAATTCTAATTTATATTGTTTATTTTCTCTTAATTTTTCAAACTTTAAGTTATTTTGTTAAAATAAATTTTTGCATAAATACAAAATAAATACAAGATTAATAATGAGACATACATTAATGATTTCATTTTATATGACTTCGGTAAACTATAACTCAACAAGTACTTGATGAATTTCAACCAGCAAATGAACAGTTTTATTTTAGTTGGCAATGAAAACTCCTTATGTCTTTACCACCCCAATATTATAAATATGCTAAAAGATTATGATTATACATTTTATTTTATACTCTGTATTATAAGCAAGAGGACAAATAAAACAAATAGCAAACTATTTGATAATATGTGTTTGCATATTCTAGCAAAGTTATAGAGATTATATAATGAAGAAATGAAAATTAATATGGAAATTTGTTTAATAAATGCAACCTGAACATGTTAAGTTGTTTTTTTTTTTTTAATATTGCATTTTTAAAAAAAAACAAAAAAACTTGTGAAGATGGTTCAGATGTGTTTGTGTATGATTGTTTTTTTTTATTTGTTGTTTTCTTTAAAAAAAGAATTATTAACTAAAAAGTGTAATGAGTGAAAGTACAAGATTGGGAAACACAAACCATCAATATAATGACTAATCAAATGGTTTTTATTTAGTAGTTTATAAGGTCTAAAACTGAAAATGATATAACTGGGGCGGAGTCTGCCAGTATGTTACTGCACTAAATCATATTTATTTGTTTTTTTATTTACTTAGGAATAATAATCATTTTTGAAACTATAAGTGCACTTTAATACTTTTTACTATATATTTTTATAATAATTTACTATTTATTATGTAACTATCTATATATACATGTACACTCACTGATATGTCTGATAATAAATGATATTCCAATTAAGTTTGAGATTTAACACAATGACAAATGACAAGTGAAACTTTCATTATTTATTTTATATATTATTTATTTGAAATAGTGTATATATATACATTGTACCCTGCCAAATAGGAGGACAATCCTTAGAAAGTAGGCCAAGTCCCTACCTTAGACTATACTAGGACACTATCTAGGTACCATTTAATAGTTTTAGAATTTTTCAACTATATTTAAACAATCGTAACGATTATGCCTACCTATCCTATTAACAATATTACATACCCTTTAACATTAAATAAATACTAAATTATTTATCCAATGGCATAAAAATACCCAGACAATCCTCTTTATTCAATATCTAAATACTCACATGCTTATATTAATGGAATAAAACATCTATAATGGTGATATTTAAATTAATCTACTCAATACGCTGTATTGTTATTTTTATTGTATGGTAATCCTTTATTATTTTACTTTTAGAACACTATCATTAAGAATAACCATAATAACAATATTATTCTAAGGAGCTCTCAGGATTATCATTGATTTTAATGAACTCTTTATACTACCTATACAATATCAATAGGGATTTTACTTGACTCTATAGGTGGTGTCATTTTTGAAATGATTCATAACATCTATTTGTAATTAAAACTATATCATTATTTTTATTTAAATTGTAATCATCATGTCAAAATTTAAATAAAACTATTTCCTAAGATGATTTCTTAACCATAAATATAATTTATTACATTTGCAAGATATTTGAGTGATGAGTGATATGATCAAAGCAGTTTACAATAATTTAATATTCAATTTAATAAAGATTTACCTAGATAATTGTGATACAACCTCTTAGGCTGGATCAATTTTTCTTTAGATTTTCAAATCATATTTTTAGTTAATATGCATATGATAATTAGTACTCTCTGGTGATGGTATAGTGATGATGATTTTCCAACAAAGGAAATATAACTTTAGACTTAGTGTAACTTTTAAAACATTAAATTTAATAACATTTTATGTACAAAGTTTAAAAATGTAATGAAATTAGTAGATAAATTAACATAAAACAACAAAAATGTATATAACAATATATAAAATTAAAAGTATGTGAAGTGCTTGAAAGAGAAGCTATAGAGAGTGCAAAAAATATTAAATGCTAAGCGCTTTTGAGACTGTTTGCCTCATATTCATAGCGATAATGTGAAATGCAGTGCAGAGAAATAAAGGTGATATGCAAATTATATGCAAATGATTTAGATAGCCCAACATTCTGCATTTCACATTATCGCTATGAATATGAGCCAAACAGCCTCTAAAGCGCTTAGCATTTAATATTTTTTGCACTCTCTATAGCTTCTCTTTCAAGCGTTTCATATGCTTTTTAATTTTATATATTATCGAGAGAGAAGTTTAAAATTCCTAATAGTTTATAACAATATAATATAACAATATAATTAAATTTTTTTACACATTTATATTCCTCTTACTTGCAATGAGCTATTCCATATAAAAATTTTTGATAATACAATCAAATATTTTATGATATTGAATGTTATTATTTGTATTATCAAATAATGTGTGTCTTAAACAATCAACACCCTTTTTTTTTTAATAATGACCCTTTTTTATTAATTACACTTCATAGTTTGCAATGAAACCAAGAAAATAAAAAATATGGATTGATATTTTAATCCCAAGTAAAATAATTTTATTATAATATTATGAAGGTTTATATTTTATCTGTGTTTGTTTTATAATATTAGCCATTTGCTCTCTTTTTTTACCTTATTCTTAATTTTCTGATAGGTTTATCACTTAAAGATATCATAAAACTACAATTAATCTTTTTTTTCTTTTGTCATATCCAATCTAGATGTTTATTTCTTTTTACATTAATCTTTAATTACTATTCAGAATATTTGCTGAATGTATATAAGCCAATATCTAGTGCTAACTGTATTGAATAAAAATATGTATCTTAATCTTCACTAATACTTAAAGTCATACTTTCTGACTTCAAATTTCTATTTGTCTTGTATCTGTATTATAAACTATGCTCATGAAAACTTATATATTAAAATTCTCTAGCTATATTCTAATGCTATTATTAGATTAATAATTCAACATCAGATCAAATTTTAAAATCATATTTTGTTATTTAATATTGTACTGGCACACAGATAGCCCCCCCATTGTTTTTTCTAATATCTTTCTTTACTATTTTTGTGTGTGTAATTTACTAGTTCATAACATATAGACAGTTATTTTAATAACTTAGGGATATTCAATCAAATAAAACTTTACACAGTTACTAGCATAAATAAACAAATTATGTTAATCATTAATTTCACCATCTCTTGATTTATTTCCCCTTCTATATTAATAATTATTATTTTAAAACATAAACTTAACTAAATATATAATCATTACATTACCAGTTTTCTTTTTCTTTTTTTTTTTTTTGAGCATACAAATTTATCAAAAAAAAATATAAATTTTATTAATAATATCTCAATAGTTTTTCTCCCTTTTCATGCTTTCAACTAGTAAAACTATGAAAATTTTCACATTCTCATGTTATCCACTAGGTCGCTGGTATTTATGTGATATATTTTATTTAGCTCCATTTCAACCTGGATAATCTGGAACTCCATATTACTCTCAATGTCTTCTTTAATAATATTCACATGTAATAGATCATGTTATGCATCTTCTTTCGAAATGTAATGACAATTAAATTATTTTCAATATAGTTTTAGATTTTATTGGCAGCTAATGTCACTTATTATGATTTATTTTACTTCTGTTCTTCCTTTACATATTGATTTTTTTTATTGACAGTATTAATAATTAAATATTTCACTCTCCCAGGAGACCACTATAGTTCTTCCCTCTGAATATAGTTCTTGGTCAGAATTTTCCATTTCCATTGAACACTATCAATAGTTTATCATAAAAGTTTTCCTTATACTTGATGAGATTATGTTTAAATCTTTTCTATTCAAAACATTTTTATTGAGAGAAACATTTATAACTTGCATTCGAATATTACCTACATTTTTAATATATAAATATTTTCATTTGAGTTTATTTTTAACTTAACTTCAATTATCATGATAATGATATCTTTAACTTGGTCATAACTGATTTATCTACTATTTATGTATTTATTCCCTTTTGTTTTTTTCATAAATATGTTGACATTTAACAATCCAATACATTTGATCTTGCTTAACCTTCCACTTAATATAATGATTTTAGAATACTCTAGTGAATTCATTGATTGTCATTTTTGGCCAGCAGAGATTTCCTTTGTTTCAGCCACTCATCTTTCTGAAAGCTTGTTACTGTACCTTTTTAAAATCCTTAAATGAATCATCCTTAATTTCTTGTTTTCTTTTTTAAAAAAAAATAATAATAGTAATAAAGTTGAGAAACTTCAGCATTTTTTTCCCCAATCCAACAAAACCTACTTACTTGATCTATATGTATTTTCTCATCTGTAACTGATTTCTTTCCATCCAAAAAAAACTTTTTCAAGAAAATATTGTCTGCTTGATCATGTATTTCAAATTGTGCATTCTCATTGGTTAATTTTTCCCTATTCTTTGGTTCTGAATATTTAATGACTTGCTTTGAGGTTAACTATTTTTAAAATAACAAATATTATTTTTTTTAAATACTTATTAGTAATAAAAAAAAACAATACTTTTTAGTAATTGAATATAATACCATTTAAATCATTTTCATTTTATTTTGTTTATACAGATTTAGTTTGAAATTAATCCTATGAACTTTTAATCACAGAATTTGGAAAATAAAAGTTAAACATTTATTTTAAAAATTTAACTAAGATTTTACTGGAAACAATGATTGGTAAATAATTCCAAATGCACACAGACATAATTATTCATTTATATAACACATATTTCCCTTTATCCATTTGGGCTTGAATTCCCTTATCATTTTATTTACTATCAAATGATTATTTATTAAGAAATATTGTTAACTTATAATTTATTTTATTTTATCATATAGATACCTTTAAAAGTAAATATTTTAACAAAATTTAAATTTTATACTAGTTTAAATTAATTAAATCTAAATTTAAATCCTAGAGAATTTAAAACAGTGTTATTTTTCACAATTTAATAAGTGAATCTTCTTTTTATTTTATTTATTTTGTTTTATAAAATTTAAAATTATATGTAATAGTTTATCCCCAGTTTTATTTTTACCATAGCGTATACCAATAAAAAGTGTACAATATATATATATATATATATATATATATATATATATATGTGTGTGTGTGTGTGTGTGTGTGTATGTGTGTGTATGTGTGTGATGTAGAAAATACACTATACACATATATACGAATATTTTATACATTTTTGAAATTGTATGATTTAATTAAAGTATGAATTATAGATCATTTTTAATGTATCTATGCACTTTTTATGTCAATAACAGAAATCAAATTTTTACTTAGTTATATTTGTAATATATAAAGAAAAAAGACCCTGTAAAAGTGGGAGCCAAGTTACAATTTACAAAGAAATTATATTACATTTATTACATTTTAATTATTTATACAGAGTATACAAAAATAGATTACTTGTATAATTACAATTATTCTTATTTATAAAAGATGCAAATCTTGATAATTTCCTTATTTATTTTAAAATTTTGATTCACATTTCAAGTTTTCAAATTTTATAGTTTTTCAACATTGATTGTAAAATGTAGTAGATAAAAGAATTTCTTACTCTTTCTTCATTCTAGAAAACAAAATGTAATCATTGAATAAAGTGAATAGACAAATCCACTGAGTTTATTGACAACTTATATTTTGCATGATTTTTGTTATTGCTATTGGTTATTTTAATTTAGCCATTAATTTATGGTCAAATATAAACTGTAATAAACCACATAGTTAATAAGTTTTAATCTATGAATTGAAGGACTTGCTAAACTTTTTACAGATTTTATTACCTAGTTAGAATGTCTACAAGTTCTTTTATGATATTTTGTTAATAGTTAAAGTATCTATCTAAAACATGCATACCCTAAATAAATAAATAAACAAAAAATGTTTTAATTATTTTGTCAAAGCTATTATTTTTTTCTCTATATAAAATCTCTTTTTTTGTTGTTGTTGTTGTTTTTTTTTTTCAATGTTTTATAATAATGTGCTTATAAATGATGTTAATGATATATCTATCTTATTTGATTTATTTAGATTATATGGATATATCCATTGACATGAAATTAAATAACACTTGGCATTATTAAAAAAAACGAATTATTATTCTATTATGATGTCTAGAGAAAGTTTAAATATGGTGGTGATCTGTTAGTTTCAAAATAATTGGAATTATTCATTTGCAAGCATGAAATACATATGTCACAAGAATAGATATAATTTATATATTGATTTTATTGATTTGTAAAAGCTTACATTTGACTTAATGAACTAAATAGTTTTGTTTCAAATAACTTGTGTCTAATGAAATTAGCTTTTGCATGATAATATGAAAGAAAACATTATTACTAAAAGTGAAAATGTGTGGCATAAAATAAAAACTGGTTACTAGTATTAAGCAAGAATGTATACTAGTTCAAATTTTGATTTCATTTTCATGATAATTGTCTTTGAAACAATTTGTAGATGACTGCAGGAAGAAACTATTAATACATAGTGTGTGATGATTAAAATGTTACTTTTAAATTTTTTGAAAGCAAAAATAAAGAATGTGCTCCTTTTTTTATTCAAAGAGTAGTATATAATTTGTTATTACTGTTTTGAATGTGAGTTATGAAAAATTTAGTTTTCTATTTAGAATTCAAATAATATGATGTATTCATCAGCCAATTAAATGGGGAAAAAAATCTTCAGCAACTTCTATTTTGAATAGCTATCATCATAAGAATATGGATCGATTTAAATATCTTGATAGCTTTTTTATATTAAAAAAACAGGCTAACTTTGAAAACATCAGGGTGTTGTTGTATTTAACAAATTTAAAAAATATATTTTATGTTGTGATATAACTATTTTAACCAAAATATAGATGAATTGAAAATGTTGAACTCTGTCTAATCTAACATAAGTACTCCAGAAATTTTTATTTAAATATATTGAATAATATTTTAAAAATATATTATCAAAATTAAAACACCAATCATTATATTTATTAGCATGTTCAATATGACGATGTGAATTTTCTATTATGAAGGCATAATGAAGTAGTAAAAGTTCTTGAAAAAAAAAAAAATTATTTGGGAGGTGGAAGGGGGGGGTTCATTATATTATAAAGGTGATGTCAAAGACACTTTAATTAAATGGGATGTAGTATTTATTTCTATTATTCAGAGGCTTTTGGCTAAGAATAAAATGTAGTAGAGAATTCTATTAATTCATGATATTGAAGTTTATTAAGAAGAAAAAAAAATACTTCAACAGAATAAAAGGTAACATAACAAAATAACAAATGGAAGTTTGTATAGATCATAGATTTAAAACTCATTTTAAACTTTTTTGATCTTTGTATTTATCTTTTTTTCTTTTTCTGAAATTAGAGTAATTATATTTATTTAATAGTGATGTCTTGAATGACACACACACACACACACACCAATATATTATTTGATGAAAAACAGTTAGCATGGTAATTTGAATAACTGCTATCATATATCTAAGTGTAACAGATAATATAATAAATAGTTTAACTAGATGTAAAATGCTTATTACATCTACATTAGTGTATGTCACTAAGATCCAGTTTTAATTTCTGTCATTAAAATTCAAAAACAAAAACACTATAAGATATTCAGATTCAACAAAAACAATATAAGGACATTATTTTACTGTTTCAAATTTAATAGAAAACAAAATGTAATTTAAAAAGTATTAAATCTTTATATTGAAACCCAATATATTTCACAATTTCAATATTATACAAATATTATGAGATTTTCCTTTTATAAAATGTTATCTTTGCTGATTGATAAGATAATTGTATAGTTTTCTGTCTTATCTGAAATTTTCGTCTAATAAGTTTTCTGAGTGTATTATTATTTTATTACCAACTTGAGTTTTATCCCTAGTCTCTTATAAGTAACAAAGAAATTATTGAATTCACATTTAAACATTGATTTGTTAAGCGGTTTTAGATATTATCAAGATTTGAAATATATAATCAATATAAATTGATTCTTTAATAAGCTTGAAATAGTTATAAATAATTCTGTTAGTAATTTTCTTTTATTCTTACAACTTACCATTTGCTATCATTAACTTTTGTTTCTAAGTTTTTAGTACAAACTTCCAGAAAACTTTGATATATATTTTCTCACACACTAATATATACAAATAAAATTGAGTAAAAATATAAATAATTATTTGTCTCCCCAAACACATTACTGCTTAATTCATCAGGAAACAACCGAAATAGGACTATTACAATAAAAATTTTAATTGGTAATTATAATAAATGCATTACATGATCCATAATCAGAAGTTCAACTCCTGATGGATGAATTTTTAAAAAAAAATGGGGTTACAAATTGACTAAGAATTATTTTTTAGTCATTTGGATCATAAACAATCAAGATTGGTCTATTGTTAATAAACAATAAATATGTATTTAGCTATATTTCAGGTAAACTTAAAATAAACAAATAATCACTTTATTTATTATAAAACAAAAAGTATGATTGAAATATACAATTCTCAGATTGAAGGGAAGATTAATCACATTTTATAATCCTTTTTTGCTTTTATTCAAAATTCTGTTAGTCAAAATTTTTGCTACTATTGTACTCTAAACTATTTCTGTTTTAATCCTAAAATACTTTAATATTATACTTTTTTATCAATTCTTTCAAAATATTAACAAGTTCATGCCAGTAATTGCCTAGAAACTTATAAAATTAACATATTTCTTCTCCAAATTATATATACACACTAAAATATGCTTAAAACTTCGATTTCATCACATTCCTATCTTCACATCAAACCTTTGAATTAAAACAACAGAAAGAAGTGACTTCCAATAATTGATTAGTAATAATTAATACTGTATTTATCTAAAGAGGATGTCAAATGTGTGAGCATAATAAATTTGGTACTTGTAGATGAAATTGTAATAACATAATAATAATAATAATAATAATAATAATAATAATAATAATAATAATAATAATAATAATAATAATAATAATAATAATAATAATAATAATAATAATAATAATAATAATAATAATAATAATAATAATAATAATAATAATAATAATAATAATAATAATAATAATAATAATAATAATAATAAGCTATGACTGTAGACAGTGAGAAAATAAATTGCTTACAAATTAATTTGTTTATAAATATTATTGCAGTAGAATTATTGCAAGAAAATAAACTGGAAATGCTCCTTATAAAAGTACCTTCAATTTATATTTAGTAGATGAAATGAAATATTATTTTTAAAATATATTTAGTAGATGAAATGAAATATTATTTTTAAAATTATTAAAACTGTCATTCTTTAGTTATTTGATTAAGAATTAAAACAAGACTCATTTGATCTCATTTGAATAGAAATGTAAACAATGTGCATAAAGTATAGTAAATTTTATTTGAAAAATATTGTTGCTTTTACTATATATACATATATTACATGAAATAATTACACCCGGGTCTCTTTTTATGCAGACTTATTTAACACGATTTTGAAGTTACGCGATTCATGTTTCACTGGAAGTCAAACTAAAATAATGTGCTATTACTTTAAATAATAAATTTCGCACACTTATGTTATAATGAAAGTAATAGCACATTATTGGAATTCAACTTTCATCTTAGTAATTTCAATATTTTCAGTGCTTTATAATAGTAAAATTTTATGCAATAATGAAATTAAAATCATGATTTCCACATTTTATGTATACACACATTAAATTTTACAAGATTATAATGTAAATTTGTTCAAACATTGTGTGTATTAATTTTGCATTTTAAATCACATTCTGTTATTGCTTTTTAAAAAAGAACGTAATCAATTACAGTATTAATCATTTAGTGTCCACAAGTTTATTTTTAAAAGGTGAGTAATAGCAGTGGGCACAATTAAATTTGACAATTAAAAATTAAAATCTGATTTTTAATTGTAATTAACAATTTAAAAATTACTTGGTGACTTGAAATTAATGTGATGTGAAATTTGATTTTTAAACGGAATTGAAAATTAAAAAATTAAAGACAAAAATAAGAATTTGATCTTTAGTTGTTAGTTTCATAAACAATTAATAAAATCATCATCTCAAAGATTAATTACATTGTCACCAGAAAACCATTGACACAACATGAGTGTGAAGTTGGCGCTAGTTGTATTTTCTCAGTTTGCAAACGAACGTGTTTTTCACAAATAGCGATAATAATTAAAACGTGTATAAAAAATGTAAATTACTGTACTGTAAATTATGCATAAAAATATATTATTTTGAATAAAATTAAATATTATAGTTAAAAAAAGTTTGTCTTGTATCAGTTTTTTTCAAATTTGAAATTTTTTATTAGTCATATTTTATTTCCTTATTTTTTTTTTTTTTTTGCTAATTTTAAAGTAATTTTACATTGGTGCTTTGCTTTTACACAAATTTTGAAAAATCACAGACTGCATACCCGCTTTTTCAATGTAAGTTATGTCTGTTTTTCGCAATTTTATTTGCACATGTTTTCTGAAGAACCTATCTATCGCATAAAACGAGACCCAGGTGTACTTAATAATTAGTAATTGTTTTCTATTATTTATTTGCTATAAATATAATATAATTTTTTGACATCTATTTAAAAGGCTATATTATTATTTTATCCATTTACTCAGCCATAGAAATATGTATATAGAGAGTTATAGTTATTGGATAGTAATGCAAACAGCTATCTAATGCATTGATGCAAATGTACTTTATTCATTTTGAATTTATTTGAAATTTATTTTATCTGTACTACATACATGATTGATTCATTTATTGGGTTTGGAAGCAATAAGATATTACCTGTTTGATAATGACAAAAAGAGGAGCAATATATGTTCAACTTGTCAAAGGTGGTGCACATTTACTATGAATTTTATATATGTATGTTTATTATTATTTGTTTACATAAATAAAATATTAAATATCTTTATAGTACTTTTGATTTACATTTTTAATGTTGTATATTTATTTATGACTTTTTTCCTCTCTGAAATTTCTTATTTCTTATAGTTGGAAAAAATATCTATTTAATATTTTCTATGTTATATTATCAATATCATTATTCATAATAATTATTATTTTTACTTTATGTGTAACTGTAACAAAAGACACAATATTATTTGTGATGAAGGTATTTTAGTTGTATTTATATATTGAACTATTTCCATCATCTAATTTAAGTATTGGATGTCTTTAGAAAAAATTAACTTTATTTATATATTCCAAAGACATTCAAATGTTAGTAATAGTGCACAGGTTAGTATGTGAACAATGTCTTGAGAAGTATTATTCTCATCTTTTATTCAGGTGTTTTGGCCTGACCAGTGACAGTACTAACATGGAACTCAAACCTGGACCTTTAGATTCTTTAATATTGAATTTTAAGATAGTGCTCTAACCAACTGAGACATTCTGAAAAAAGCAACAGTCAATAGAGATATGTTCCCACTAATGCCTCCACTTTTTTGTAAGAGCAAATTTGATTAGTGGTTTCCATACATTAAGTATAGTCACACTAAGTTCACTTGTTAGAATGTCTGACATTGACATATGAGGAGATTCTTTAAATTTTTGTCTTTATATCTTTTCTTTTCTATTCAATATTTTTGTATTTTCCCAATTGAACATATATTCATTGGTCCATACATGGGCTGTTATCCTAGACCTATTTGTTTTCTCTCTTCTAATCATCAGTTGGTATTATATAAATGCAGTTTTTTTTCTTTTCAGAATTTCAAATTTAGGCTTTGTAGATATTAGAATTTCTCATAGTGTGATATGGCTCTTGAAAGCTGTTCTAATGTTATACTGATTGCAGATTTTCCTTAATTTGTCTGCTATTTTTGATATGTAAAGATACACTACCTTACCAGTAATTGTTTTTTTTATTTGATGTTTTTTTTTGTTGTCTATTTAGGTTTTCTTTAATAACAGCTGATGGATGATCATTGTTCTATACAGATCTTTTCTTTTTTCAAATCACTGGTTTCTGAACAAACTTCTTTTGCTCTTTCCCATAGTGATAATATAACTCTATGTTTGGCATTTCTGGTGTGATTGGAGTATATGATAAGTACTGTCCTGCAAGTGTAGGTTTTCTGTAAACTGTAGTTTTGATTTTATCATGAGGGAGTCTTGTCACAAGAACATCTAAGAATATTCTGATTCTATTGTGATTTTAAGTGAAAGTAAATAAAATCATAATACTTTATTTAAATATACATTTTTTACTTACTGATCTGACAATAATAATAATAATAATCAAATGGTTTATTGCTCAGATTATTATCTGAAATCCAGGAACTTTTATTTTTTGTGTCCATTATTCTAATAGTACATTAAATATATAATACAAATGGAAATCCTCCTGGGATCAATAAGAATATGAATGCCAGATCTTAAATGTTTACATACAATATACCATGCATTACAATAGCTTGCCAAACATGTAACAATGTGACACTCCAAATTATTGCATCAAAAACCAAATTATACTTTCTACCCTTAATGGTATACATCACATGACACTGATTAGTTAACTTGCAGTTTCTAGGTTTTTTTTTACATCTCTGTAATGGATTTAAGATCATTACAAAATGCAGGAGTAATCTCTAAAACTTTTTACTTTATTTAGGATTCAACTGTGACCATTTACTTCAGTCAACATGAGTGCAAATATTAACCTAAAATTTCAAGATTTTAATTTATTATAATACAATATAAGATTGTTTTGTAGTGTTTATGCTAATTATAGTTTTTTACAATAACACATTTGGAGTTTTATTTCATATACTCATAACATACATTTTGAATTATTTAAAGCTTCTTAGAAAGCATATCATCACTCTGTAAATTCTTTGATACTCTTTATCCATTTTAAAACTATTTTGTAATTTTTTTAAATCTTTAAATTCAGGTTTTTTTAATATTATTTTATAAAAATCATTACTTCCTATAATTTTATCTGAAGAAATATATTTAAATGCTAATATGGATATGAAAACACTCCTGAATATTTTAAGAAAACTTATTAATACTTGAATGAGTGCAGTTTTTATATTTTTGTGCAATCAAACATTTATAAACTATAAAGAGCACATAATATACATATAATACTGAAATTATCCTTTCATACTTACTTAAGTGATGTTAAAGTTGTTTGTGAAAAATGTCTTATTAGATAAATGATTGTAACTTTGCTATGCATGTTTTTTGATTATAAAATAAGATGAGTTGATATTAATTTACTATAATAGATAAAAGATCAGATATATTTATATAAAAATGATGGCATGTATGTCTAATATGAGATTGTTGATTGTTATATTTATTGAGATTGTCTAAATGTTGACTGTTTTGTAATGGTTATATATATATATATATATATATATATATATATATATATATATATATATATATATATATATATATATATATATATATATATATATATATATATATATATATATATATATATATATATATATATAAATATTAGAAAACACAGTACTTAAAAGTTTATAAAAAAATATATATCTATAAACATCACTTAGGAGTGCTTTCAACTAATTCTTGTAGTTTTTGTCAACTAATACTTTTAAAAGGTCATCTTTCTCATAATTCCATGATGTCAACTTTCCCATAATTCTGTGATGTTAACATTTGCTACCTGCCTATGGATTAACTCTTGCTTATAATTATATATTAACATTGTTTCCTTAATTTTTCTTTTATTATTATTTATTTCAGTTTCCAATATTTTTGTTACTATAATTAAAATCAAAACCATATATACATGATTTATTATGGTCATAAAAGATGGAAGCTGATAAATTATCATTATTTTTATTATTTTGTTTTGTATTTTGAAGCCTTTTTAATAATTACAAGTGCTCTTTTTTTTTTCAATGTGCACCTTGACTTACCTGTTTATTCACTGCTGTCCTACATATCCATTTGTAAATGAAACAATTTTTATTTGTCAATAAGGTTTTATCATTTGAATTATTTATTAATTTATTTAATGTAGGTGGTGCATAAAATGAAATATCACATATACCTTTATAAATTTTCTTAATAAAACTTGCCTGTTGATTTGAAATATATGGTATTGATATCCAAGTTTTTTTTATCAGAAGAATTAACATTATTATTAATATTATTTTTATATTTAGAATTAAAAATGTTAATAGTATAATAAACATAATCATAACTATATCCAACATTTAACAATTCATTATAATAAATTATTCTGGAAAAAAAATTGTATATCAGTACCATATATTTTGAATCAACAGGCAAGTTTCATTAAAAAAAATTTATAAAGGTATGTGTGATATTGCATTTTATGCACCACCTACATTAAATAAATAATACAAAAGATAAAACCTTATTGGCAAATAAAAATTGTATCCTTTACAAATGGACATGTAGGTGTGGCAGTGTATATATAGGTGAGTCGAGGTGCACATTGGAAAAAAGAACAAAAGAGCACTTGTTATTATTAAAAAGGGTTCAAAATACAAAACAAAATTATAAAAATAATGATAATTTTTCATTTTCCATCTTTTATGACCATAATAAATCATGTATATATGGTTTTGATTTTAATGATAGAAATGTAAAAATATTGGAAATTGAAAGAAATAATAATAAAAGAAAAATTAAGGAAGCGATGTTAATATATAAATACAAGCAAGATTTAATCAATAGGCAGGCAGCAAATGTTGAGATTATGGAATTATGGGAAAGTTGACATCATGGAATTATTGGAAAGTTGACCTTTTAAAAGTATTAGTTGACAAAAACTACAAGGATAGTTGAAAGCACTCCTAAGTGATGTTTATAGAAATATTTTTTATAAACTTTTAAGTACTGTATTTTCTAATATTTATTTATAAATTTATGTATATTATTTTGCAGAAATACAGACATCGATTTGTAATATATATATATATATATATATATATATATATACACTGAATGAATCAGTATATATATATATATATATATAACTGATTCATTCAGTGTAATGACTGTTTTCTATGTAAACAACTAGAGGGATTTGAGGATGACATCATTGGTTTTTAATGAAATGGTTCAATGAATAATTGGAGTGGCAAGAAGACTGAAGCATGCCCATTAAAGTTTAAGGAATTTCAATTTCAATATAAACTTAGCACTGATTATATATATATATAGCATATATATATATATATATATATATATATATATATATATGTGTGTGTGTGTGTGTGAGATTATGATCTGGTGAACTGATGAGTGTTGGTTCAGCATGAAATACATATGGAATCAGCTATCTTTTTAATCTGTATATTATCATGTGTGTCAATTGTTTGAGTTGGAGTAGAGGATGAATATAGACTGAAAAAACCCTAAGTTCAAATCCTATACTTAATTATATAAAAATTTCCAGTACATTGAATGTATAGATTAGTTACATATTGCCTTGGAAATGGGTAATATCTATCAGTTCATCCCATTCTTCTATTAATATATGGCGTGTAGTGATCTGATAATGTGATGAGTTAGCTTGACTTAATGTGTATATGGGTATAACTACAATATTAAATACGCTAAGAGCTTTGAATGTTCCATTGTTAGTTTTTCAATGAAATGGATGGTTAATAGTTGGGAGGGTGAGAAGACTGAAACCTCTCTATTAAAGTTTAAGAATTGCTACCTCAATATAGACCAAATGCTGATTGTATATATGTGTGGGAGATTATGATCTGGCCAACTGATGAGTGCTGGTTTAGAATGAAATAGATATATTGGGAATCAAATATATTTTTTTAGTGTTTGTGATCATGTTTATTGGTTTTCTGAGATGGAGTGACAGATAAATATAGACTAAAAAACCATAAGTTCAAATCTCTCGTTACATATATATATATATATATATATATATATATATATATATATATATATATATATATATATATATGTGTGTGTGTGTGTGTGTGTGTGTGTATGTGACAAATACTATAACATTTACTTTAATAAATGCAGGTTTTACATCTTGCTTAATGACTCATTTTACTGACGTAAAATAATTTTAAATAGATTTAGTAGATCTAAACAAAAATGCATATTGTTAATAATAGCATAAACATATATTAAACTGCCATATGAAATTAAAAAGTCTCTTGTGTAGTAGTAGCATATTTTTCTGCTATTTTTGCAATTTGGATTTGAATCGAAAGCTTATAAAAATTGAAAGAAATAATCATTACAATTAGGCTAATAATTATTTTCCAGTGAGATTAATCATTTGATATTGATCAGTAATTGACTATCTAGATATTTTTAGCAAGGAAGTAAAATAAGAATTGAAAATTTTCAAATCATCACCATTTGAAAGCTTGATAACTAATGCATTTTTTTCACTGTAAATTTGTAAAGGATTGTCAGAGAGATTTTACCCTGCAAATTATTATTTAAATATTGTTTTTATATTTTATCATATGATACTGAAAAGTTGTTTTTCTTCTCTTTTTTTTTAGAAGAGGAAGATAAACAATAAATACTAAAATATCGTCTGAATTGCTTATCATCACCTAGTAGCCATTTATAATAATTATCAAGTTAGCTTTAAATTAAAATTTTTTATTTTAAATATAATTTCAATTAAATTGAATTGTAGATAAACTAAATCGTTTTTCTATAAAGTTTAAAGTTTTAAGCAATTAAAAGCATTGCAAATAAGATGTTATATTTGGAAGGATAACAATTATTACACTTTTTTTTAAATGATGTAGATTTTGTTTTCCTGCTATTGTCTCTATATTATGTTTTGTCAAATCACAGGATATCTAGAATAATATAATTACATTTTGGAATTTAAAACTTAATAAAGTTTAATAAGTGACAGCTGTTAGAAAATTTAATATGAAGAGAATAAAAAATCAGATATATTTTACTAAACTTTGAAGATAAAATAAAGTAATTTATAAAACATAATTTAAATATATATATATTATTGTCTTTTGTGCACTGGTTATTATTTTAATTATATTGATAAATGTTGTCTTATATTAAAACATTTCTTCTTTCATGAAATTAAATTATTTCGTACGTTTGCTTCACATAGACATATTAAATCAAAGAATAATGTTTTATTTGCCGCCATCTATGTAATAATGGTTGTTTTAAAATTATCATAGAGATACTGAAAGCAACAAGTGAATAAAATTTAAAATGCATCCAGTAAATATAATGTTTGTTTTTTTTACTTTTTCTATAGATATGAAAGGGGATTACAATAGGAGAATAATATGAAATAAAGTAAGAGATCCAAGTACTTTTTTCACAAACCCTATAATTTTAATATAAAATGTATTTTTCCATCCAGATAATTGTGATTTAGTTGAAACATCAGTGCAATAAAATTGTTAATTATACACAAATGAGTCCAGTTAATATTTTTTTGTACCTGTTGCCTATGAAAATCTTCATTTTAACACACAGGCACACATAAGGAATAAAACTGTTACGTTTTAGTAATAGTAGACCTTGGAGCATCCACTTGGCCTAGTCCACAAATGGGGGTTAAATTTGAATCGAATGAACAATGACATTTATTTCAAATCATATGAAAGCTTAGAATTTATTTTAATAAATAGTTTACTCATAACTAAACTAAAAATCAATCCAGCATCACTTAATAAGTTAATATCTAATAAAAGTAAGTTAATATGGGTTGGTTGTGAGCAATAGTTTTTAAACAAATAATATAATTGCAATATGGTACACTATTTTTTACTTGATTAGGTGTCATATTCTTGTAGACATTAAGTCCATTTTACTGTATCTCTTTTGTTACTCCTGAACATATTTTTAAAGTTAAAGTAAAGTT
The DNA here is from genome assembly GCA_028023455.1 of Epiperipatus broadwayi. Classification (NCBI taxonomy): domain Eukaryota; kingdom Metazoa; phylum Onychophora; class Udeonychophora; order Euonychophora; family Peripatidae; genus Epiperipatus; species Epiperipatus broadwayi. The sequence goes on along the minus strand of JAQFVV010000024.1, from coordinate 2,855,054 downwards.
TTTAAATAATTAATATCATAATTTTTTTTTTGTTTATTTGATCTTTTTGCATAACTGTTTTTTATTGCCACAGCACTGATAGATTTAAATAATAAAAACTATTACTTTGAAAAATAAAACTACTTTGATTTAATATATATATATATATATATATATATATATATATATATAACTTAAAAAAATAGAAAGCCTTACTACTTTTATTTAATATATATATATATATATATATATATATATAACTTAAAAAAATAGAAAGCCTTAATTTTTTTAAAAAACAACATCAATAATTACACAAAATTTACTCTCTCTTTTTTATTTACAAATATTCAAAAACTACATTATGTATGCATTTTTTAAAAAAAATCATGTAATGAGAAAAGGTATTAAAAAATAAAATATGAATAAGAAAATATATTGCAAAATTAAAAAAAAATAGCAAATTGACCTATAGTTTCTATAATTATTCTACTGTATGACTCAATATTCTTTTTTAAATTAGCATTTACAATACTTAGATATCTATTAAAAATAAATTCATATGTCATTATACTTCTTAGAACAAATCTAACATTTTTAGTTATGAAAATAGTTTAGAAAATATTTCATATAATTTGTTATATAATATTCACCCACACATTATATATAGTATATTCATATTTTTATTTAAGTACATATATAGATATATTAGACATAACTAATCAAATTAATTGAAAGCATTTCGATTTGCATTTTATAATGCTGTAATCTGTTAGTCTAGTGAAAACAAGATCGGGATAATTCATTACATATTTTCTTAATAGAATCCTTTAGAAACAATTCTCTTCTTAACTCTGCACAAGCTTTTTAAATTAATATGTAACTCACTATGTATAGCCATAAATGCAGAATGCGAGATTTATAAGCAAAAAATTTAAACTAAGTATTTGCCTTTTTAATTAAAAAAAATATATATAATTAATACAAAAGAAATACCGTGAAAATCAATTACTCTTTACTGTGCATTATAAAAATTGACATCCACTCTCCCATCAATAAATGTTTTAAACGCATAGATTGTCCACATATACTTTTAAACCATTTATTGATGCTAGAGTGTGTGTTAGTTTTTATAATGCATGTGTGAAAAATACTTGACTTCCACTGTATTTTATAAGTGTATAAATCACTATATTATCCATTATTAGTAATACAATAGTTGTTTTTATTATTTCACATTCATAAAAACATCATATATTCAAAAATAATTTCTTAATCTTTTTTCATAATATTTTTTATATACAAAATTTATTAGAAATTAATTTTATGATTTCATATCTGTTAATTATTTTTTCTCTTGCTAGGACTAACAATTTAGGTTTATATTTTTTTCAAGAATTAGAAATAAAATAATTCATTTATATCATAGACATCTTTTTATTAATTTAAACTATTTTATAGTAGTTCAAAATACCAAAAGTATTGTTACCCACTTAAGTAATTTTTAAGTTATTCTAAACGTTATTTTAAATATTTATATAAATAAAATTTTGTATGTGTTCATATCTTTTTTTTTTCATTATAAATTTACTTATATGTGTGCACATATAATTAAGGTTACTGATATTACTCTATTATTGTCATAAAACATTATTGGACAAAATAATGTAAATATATGATATATTAATAACTTATGTTTGTTATAAAATAATATGGAAATTAAGAAAATGCCATGTGTAACATTGATATCTTTTTATGAATTGATCCCTAATATGATGATAAGTACCATTTTAAAAAAAGTTGATGCCAGTTATATAAGACTGAGAAAAAATGTCATTCTTTTTTTAATTTAAAAATTGCTTTTGATAATTGCATTTACTTAAATTACAAATCAAATCTATAAAGAATTGTAATTAGAAATACAAAATCATGAAATAAAAAAATATTTCAGAAGTCAATATATGTCTGGTCATGAACAGAAATTCTATAAACAAGTTTCAATCAAAAAACAATTTTGTGATGTGAATAATACATATAAAAGCAGAAGTATCACAAGTTTAGCTTGTAGATGACTAAAAGCATGTTAACTAGTCAAATGAATCTTTTTTTTATATTTTTAAATATTATAAGCATTTATGTTACAAAGTCTCTAAAAATGTTTATATCAAACTATAATATATGGGCAGTATTGTCAACTCATCCACTCATCCTCTGCATTAGCATTTTACATGGCTGACTTGAATGTTTAGAAATATGGTCATATTATATACTTCCCACAGCTCTGTAATATCTGATATAATTTTATGAGTATTTATGGACTATAACATTACACTGATATTTTGCATAAAAAAAGCACATGTTGCTTTTCTTTATGAAATACGAGGTACTATTATTGTCTTTGGTAAATATTTAAAAAAATATTAAGCCATAAACATGATAACAGAAAAGCATCAAACTTTATGTCTTAAACAATATAATAATACAAAAGAAGATTTTTATTCTAATGCTATGTAATAAAACCTCAAATAATTATTTGTTAATGGATACAAATGAAATTATTATTTTTAATATTTAAACTCATATTATCAGACCAGTTTCTGGCTTTTTCCTTTATCAATGAGACTTGGGAATCAGAATTGAAAGAAATGTAAACAGGCATCTGCCACACAAGTTGAAATCATGAAATTAAAATTAGTCTAATGGTTTGAACTTACACAAAGTGTATATGGATTTGAATCTTGATCAGCAATTATATATATATATATATATATATATATATATATATATAATATATATATATATATATATATATATATATATATATATATATATATTAATAGCTTCAGTTTTTTATTAACTTAGCAACCTATTCTTTAGGATGGAAATGTTGATAGTAATGACATACTAAACTGTCCACATTAAGATAGGAGCAGTTTTTTATTACAATATCATCCAGTATCAGGTTTGAGTAATCAATAATTATCAGAAACATAAAGTATGAATATTTTGTAAATACCCCCCCCCCTTTAAATTGCTTCCTGAATTTTGTTTTTATTTATATCATCTCGGAATTGAAGTACTTTCAATTGGACCCAAAAAGATAGACTGAATTGAATTTCAGATTTTCAGCTTGATAGATAAAATAAAGTTAACAATCATTTCTGGATGCATGTCTGCCATTTTTTCCAACTTTGTATTTCTAGCTCATTGATAAAGGCAAAACCTAGAAAGTGGTCTAAGACTGAAGATTTAAATATTAAGGATAGAAATTATATATATATATATATATATATATATATATATATTGTAATGGAACGTATATGAGGCAGCCCTACGATTGGGCAAGCCAAATGTAATGGAAACTATATGATAGCTTACAATTGGATAAGCTAAATATATTGGAACGTCTATTAGGTATTCCATTAAAATTAAAGAATGAAGAAAAACAAAATTATTCCAGTTATATTTAAATAAATTGTTTAAATGCCCTTCCAGCTAGCTATACATAAAACAAATCTAAAATCATGTAAAGCAATGAGACCTATCTTTATAATTTATTTTTATGGTTGATGTGACTAACTAATCAAATATATATATCAGAAACAATAGGACTTTTACTAAATTCAAATATACACATCTAATTATATAAATTTATGTACCTCTAAATATGTGAATGAATAATAATATGTGTAAGTGACCTACAAACCAAATAATAAATGAAATATGAAATTATCTTTTATTAAATTGTAAATTCAATTAATTTAATAATAACTTTGGCATTAAAAGAAAATAAAAATAATATAGTATCGCTCTTTTAAATAATTACAAAGGCATTATTTATAAAAACAAATAGTACATCCTTTATTTTATGTTATAGTTCAACTTTAAATAATATTGATGTTTTAAATATAAATACAAAGAATAACTATATGTATATACTTGTAATAAGTATATATAGATTAAATATATAAAGACATATTTTTGCCTAACCATTATAATATAAATATAATAATTCATATATAACTTCAACCTATAAATTACATTTTAAGATTTTTAAATTATTTAAGATAATTGTCTGAACATCTGTTATACATCTAATATTATTATAAAACAAGATGCTTAAATTGACCATTTATAAAACGTTGTATTTTATAATAAAAAAAAAATAAAAGTAAATTAAAAAAAATATATCAATCTCAAAAATATATTTATATATTATTCATACATATATAAAATTATTAAATACCTTTTAAAGTTCGGTTAGATAATTTTCCTGTCAAAAGTTAATTTATTCCATGAGTTCTTTTATCCGTTTACTTTTATTATTAGAATGCATTCTATCGAAAGGCGAAGAAATTATTATATTAAAGAAAATTGTTAATCCTTAGATACATGCATATTTTATCCGTTTTAAAATTTCCTTCCTTTTTAAAAATAAATAAATAAACAAATTAAAATGTTAAATCCAGCATATCACTTCCAATTACTTCCAGATTATGATTAAATTGACGATTATACATTTAAGATAGCTATATCTAGTTTCAACTCCAGACGCGACGAAATTTATACATTGAATTTTTTTTTAGTTGTTCCATTGAAAATTGCCTTGGAATAAATGAAAGCGATGATGCAGCCTCCTGGCTGCGATTCTTGATTAACCTGCCATAATTTATGTATTTACCATAAGATATATATATATTATTTCAGTATTTTGAAGAATAGTAAATTTTATAAAAATAGAATGTAACAAAATTTTATCCTTCAGTTGTTTGTTCTATATCTATTCCAATAATAATATCTAATAATAATAATAATGGCTTCCTTATTGTTGTTGCTGTTGTTCCATGCGCCAGAAGATGCTATTTTAAAACTCATGTTATATATGTTCTCTTTTTAAAACAATTAACATTAAAATAAAAATAAAATATCAAGTATATATATATAAAAATATTAAATTGAAAATTTGATATCTTTAAAAATATACATAAATAATTATTTATTGCATTTAATAATCATTATAAATAAAATAATTTTTTTATAATCTATAATTTATATGTCCTTATTTATTTCAATAATTAAATGTTTATAACGATGTACTATCAATATATATAAATAAAATAATAACTTCAAATAATAACTATATTTAATAAACATAAAAGAAAAATTTAAATATTTCATATGTAAACATCAACTTAAAGAGATTTTTTTTTTAATAACAAATGACAATTTAAAAAATATAATATCGACTTATCGATATTTACAATATATATATATGATACACTAGATTGGAGAGATGCTTTTGTCTTATCATATTGCTTACTCTGGATATTTGATGATTATTTATTATGTATTTTATTTCTGGTCAAAAAGTATCCTTAATTAATGAAGAACTTAAAATACTAAAATATAGATTACTGAACTGGTTTTAATTCTAGAAAAAAGATTCAATAGGTTGATTTGGAATCAAAACCTTAAATGATTTGACTTTGTTTTCAACTTGTAGCATAAAATAAATTTAAGATTGTCAGCATTTTTTTACTTAGAATCTCAAGTAGAAGCCAGTCTGAAAATAAGGATTTATAAATTGAAAAAAAAGATTTTATATGCATATGATAGACACTAATTACTTAATATTATGCTAGATTGCACTAAAGCAGTGAACTTCTTTTCTCTTACATGATCTAATTTCAAAAATTTGTTGATTTCATATTGTAACCATGTATGAATATTCCTGGTCAGTGGAATAGGGTGTCTATGATTAATGAAAAAGTGAGGATATTAAAACATTTTAGTTATTGAACTGGATTATTCAAAATCTTAGTCTCATTTTATTTTCAGGATTTCAACTTTACAAGTCTGAAGATGGAGATTTAAATAATAAACATAGGGAATTTATATGCATCTAGTAATCACTGATTACTCAATATTATACTAATGACACTAGAGTGAGATAATATTATTATTAATAATGATGGTAAATGCTGGGGAAAAAGAAGATAAATATTTTTTGAGGGATGTAGAGTTAAATGTTGTGAATAGGTACAACTATTTGGGAATTGTCTTAAGTAATCAGAGGAATTGTTTGTAGAAATGGAAAAAAAATTGATTAGAGAAGCAAAGAAAAGGAATGGATTGATAAAGAAATTAACAGTGTTTTCATATAATAAATATGATGTAGGAAAAATGTATGGAAGGGAGTGGCTGTCAAGGGTTTAACATATGGCAGTGATGTGTTTTGTGTTAGTAAAGGGGCATTAGATTACTTTAAAAAAGTACAAAGAGAACTAAGTAGACATGCATTCATAGCAGATGTGTGGTTGGCAAAGGAGGCAGTTCAAGGAGAAATGGTATGGTCAAGTTTTTATATGAAAAATGCAAAAAGTAAAATGAAAATGTTTGGTAGATTGTTATTTATTGATAGTAAGAGAATAGCCAAAATTGTATTTAATCGGGTTATGAATAAAGGGCAGAAACAAGACAGGTGAGTAAGGTAGTATGGTATGAAGAAGATTTGGATAAAAACTTTATATCAATATACTTGTACAAAGAGTGAGATGATTGCATTTGGTGGATTGATGAGTATTGCAGTGGCAAAGTCTGGGATTGAAGAATACTTGTATTAATAAAAAAATAGGGATCTGGAGAGATGTAGAACTTGTATGGAGAACAAAAAGAGCTTAAATTTATATAGAAGTAAACAGAATATTGAATGTAAGTTAATTTATGATAATATCAGGAAAAAGTACTTTACTTTTTAAGCTTGAACAGGATTACTAGCAACAAGGGAATATTCACATAAATAAATAAAAAATGTGGGTGATTTAGTCTACAGATTATGTAAGGAAGCCATGGAAAATATTAGGCAATTGCTAATAGAATGTAAATGTTTACAAACAGAAAGGATACAAATAATGAAATTAAGTAAAAATAAATATAGTCCATGTGATTATACAGAATGTGGGTTATTGGTCTTTTATGCTGGTGTTGGAAAAAGATAAGGGGGGCATAGATACAAAGGCAATGTTGTGGACAAAAATGATGTGGAAATGAGATAGAGAATGATAGAGAAGAATATGGGAAAAGTCTAGGGTAGAATGAAAAGGAAAGGTATGGTTGATAACAATTTTGTCTTGGTGGCACATTATTTAAGTATATTGTAAAAAATAATTACTTGCATCCCATACAGGCTCAAATTGTCTTTGAATTTATTATTACCTTATTAAATGGTAATAATGAATATATATATATATATATATATATATAATGTTTGGTTTCTAATATATATATATATATATATATATATATATAATTAGAAACCAAACATTCCCAATAAAAATAGTAATCAATATTTCTCACTGATGTCAAGGCAACCTTCTCATCTTTTAATAGCAAAAATGGAAATCCACTCTTATTAATGGTTCATTGAATATATATGGACACTTAAAGATTGCAACTTGACCACAGAGAATGAAATATTGATACAATAAAGTTTAAATAAACATCTTTAAACATGAAATAAACTTGTCCATGTAATGCAGACTAATAAATAGTCAATTATAACATTACAAACTGCAACCCTTTTAAATTGCTTATATATTATTTAAATAATAAGTGAAATAATGCTTAAAGCTAAATGGGATAATTATGTAATTAGAAACAAACCAGTAACCACCTAAACATTCACAATAAAGATAGTAATCAGTATTTCTCACTGCTGTCAAAGCAACCTTCTCACCTTTTAATAGCAAGAATGGAAATCCACTCTTACTATATATATATATATATATATATATATATATATATATATATATATATATATATATGTATAAAACTAACCAAACAAAATACATATAAAAACAAAAAAGACTTATAAATCCAAGAAATAATATTATATTTCAACCAGAGAACTGGTTTTCATCAGAAAGAAAAAAAAATACACAGTAAAATGTTTTTTTTTGTTAAATTTATAGACTTTTATCAAATTCATAATTTTTGAATATCGCCATTTTACTGTGTATTTTTTTTTCTTTCTGATGAAAACAAGTCCTCTGGTTGAAACATAATATTATTTCTTGGTGAATATTGCCATTTTACTGTGTATTTTTTTTCTTTCTGATGAAAACCAGTCCTCTGGTTGAAATATAATATTATTTCTTGGATTTATGTCTTTTTTTGTTTATATATATATATATATATATATATATATATATATATATATATATATATATATATATATATATATATATATATATATATATATACATTAAGTCAAGAAAAATATGTCTATCTGTTTTATAGATATAATCTGAATTAAAAGCCTTTTGTTTGTTGCATTTCAAGATTTTTAACTTACAGTATTAAAAAAAATCAAAGATTATTCCAGAACTGCATTGTTATTATCTTTGATTCTAATTCCTCATTTATGAAGAGAAAAAAAATCTGAAATTAGTTTAAAGATGAAAAATGAAATGTATCACATTCTAATAATCAAAGATTAGTTTAGATTATATTTACAATGGATGGCTTTTTTTTTTTTTTTGCACTTTAGATATATTATACAAATATATAACTATTTCACATAAAAAATCATATCTTTTTTAAATTTAATATTTAATGATAATGACAAATACTTTATGCACATTCCGGCATTTTTTTCTAATTTTGTATATGTGTGCGTGTGTGGTAATCTAAGAAAAAAAAATATGTCCAATTTTTTATAATTACTGACCTTGATCAGATTTGTATAACTGTATAATAAGATTGATTTCAGTTTAAAACCTTTGGAGTTTTTTTAAATATTACTTTTTTACTTTGATAGAAAAAAAATGTTAAAGAGATAGTTTCCATATGCAAAAACTAAATTGTTTTTTATTTTGATCCCAAATCCTCATTGATAAAAACAATATCCAGAAACTGGTCTGAAAATTGAGAATAAAATACACAACTAGCTGGTAATCAGTAAATATTCACACTTACTATATACAATATTAGAGTAGCAAGTTACCATTTATATATACTATAAATTAAATATTTTATAATGAGGATTAAAATATTTAGATAATAGGATGAAAATATTATAGCTATTAAATGCTACTTTTAAAGAATATAACTAAAATAGCTATATTTTCACCTCTTCCTGGCATTCATATCCCAATTTTAAATACATCAATTCATCACATTACCTATATGGATGACTTGGCCATTTTCCTTCAATCAAAAAAAATAATTCCCAGACTTTTATCAATACTTAAAGAATTCTCTGATCAATCTGGCCTCCAGTTTAATATGGACAAGACATCTGTTTGATATATATTTTCAGATAAGACCATTCCAGGACCATTTGCAGTGAAGCCTCAAAACTTTTTGGGCTTCCCTATATTTGAATTCACTTCTGCCATGAGGAGATCTATCCATGAAAAGCTACTTCAATCCACACACAGAATCACATCCTCTCTATCCAAAGTTTACATGTCCATTTTTGCCAAGTCCTCCCTCATCAATATACTAATATTTCCTAGAATATGCTATTTCACCCCAGTAGTCAATTTTACCAAAGTCTTCATCAGGAAAATACACAAGATGTGGATTGATCTGATTAGAAGGGGCAAAAGTGCAACCATAAGCTTGAGAAATCTACAGAAACACACAAAGCTCAATGGATTATTCCTACATTCCACATATACTTTTATATTTCAACATTCCTACAATTCTTTCTACAGAATGTGTCTGCAGTATCCCAACTACTTACTCTTGAGAGAGAGGTCACTTCCATAGATAAGCCTCCTCCTATTTGGACTGATTGGCTGGCAACCCTCACATGTCTTATCTCCAAACATGCTATGCTTTCCAACAAATCATCCTCAATGAAAATGAAGTTCTGGGATGCATACTACATCCTTAATCCTGATGTTTCTGCAGGATCAACTTTCCACAGGCTTAACAACCATCTGTTAATCAAGAAATTTAAGCGATAGTTCCTTGAACCCAAATATTTTGATTTCCTGATAAATATTAATGCCTTGTCTACTAAACACTTTCTGGTGCATCACTGAGGATTCTCAAACATAGAGTCCACTTGCTCACTATGCCTCAGAGAGGATGAAACTTCTCTTCATCTCCTCTGCCACTGTGTTTCCCTTCACTCTTACAGAATCCTTATAGCCTCCATGTTAAATAACAATACACGTGTTCTGTTGACTCTCATTGACAAATATACTATGTGGATCCATCCCAGAGATATGATTAACAACATTTGTACTGGTCTCATTATGGTACACATGGTCCTGGCTCACCTTTAATCGAGCACTGGAATGTCCACTCGAGCTCTATATTAACAAAATGGAAAAAATTCAGAAAAGGGACCAGAATTTGGCCTCCTCTTACATCTACAATTCTACATGGTGGTTATTGATTTTGCACCCACAAGCTGATCCCTTTAACTCCTGAATAGAAATCTCCTTCCCTGGAGAGTGATTTGAGGCTGAATGGCCTGCATCCCTTTGTAATGACTCACCTTGCTCTGCATGATCATTGCCCAGATCCTGAGTTTTATGGAATTAACCTCCAATATGAAGGATCAACTTGGTCATGCGGAGCATGGACAAAGGATTAGATCTATTGTTGAGCCATATGAGACATGCAAGCATGGTAACCTAACAACAAGATACTATTCCAGACTCGTTCCTTGATTATATGCTTCATATTAGTCCTTTTAGCTGGTGTCAAGCAAGATATCAATATTGAGCTTTCATCCCCCTGATTATCATGTAATATATTCTATGTTTAACTATTATCATGTATTGTAACCAAATTTCTGAATAAAAATTCTATTTTTTATAAAAAAACAAAACATTTCATCAGATGGTTATTAGCATTAAGCTGCAAATGTCTTTAAAAAATCTTTACAATAGTGAGTATTATAGTAAATGAGAACTCAATAATGAATCACAGCTTATAAAGTTTATAAATACTAACAACTTCAGAAAAAGTTTATTGAAAAAAATCTAGATCTTTTCCTCTTCTTAGAAATTACTTTTGGAAATACAGGAGAAAATATCACATTTTTATTTAAACATATATTTAAGAAAAGTTATGATATATAATACCACTAAATACATGACCCAATAATTTGGTTTAATAAAAACTACATATGCAAAAGTTCTTGATTATTATGGTATTAACTGATCTTTTCTTTTCATGCACTGAATTATATGATTTTCATTGATTAAAAAAGGTCTTTAAATATATATGAATATTCACTTATTGAAAATAATATTCATAAAAAATAACATTTGTATATTAAAGCATCTAGTTGTATAAATAATAATTGCATTCATACAAATTAACATCATGTCCTGATAAAGCATTATAGAAATTTTAGTTACATGCTGCTGCTGTATAAAAATGTCTTTATACATGATAATTATGAATACATAAAGATAAAATCCCCCTATGTCAAGGATAGTTTTATATGCAAAAGTGGAATATAGAGAATATCTATTTTGTGTTTTGAATAAATTCAAAAAGATTAACTAAACAAAAATAAAAGTATATGTCAATAAAATACTTTATTGCTTAGATATAATAATATTCTTATAGCTAAATTATTTAATTATAATGTTTATGATGCCATTGAGTATATGAGATTTTCTTGATTCAGCATCAATAGTATTTTTTTTAGGTATGAAGCAATTGTTTTCACTTTTTTTATATAGAAAAATAAACTTTATAAATAACATAGGAAAAAATTCACCTTTACATAAAACTGCTCATGATTTGTTATGTATGAAATATTTGCATTAACAAATTATCCAATTTGTAAATAAATATAATCGTTATTCTGTAATTTTTAAACCAAACACTAAAGCTTCGATTTCATTTCCATTTAAAGAAGATAAAAATATTGAAAAGTAATTGAATTTCTTTAGAAATATATTAAAATAACATTCAAAGCCCCATCTTTTCCAATATGTGATTTAGTAAGAATAAATAAAAGATAATTATAAAAGCAAGGCTGTGCATAAAATTGATTATGAGAGTGTGTGAATGTGGATATTTATATGCTGATAATTCTTTTTTATGTTTGTTAAAAAGAATGAAAGAACATCAATTGTTATACATCTTAATGTGATGTAATAAGGATGACTAATCATTCATTTCTCAATTACCATTGATCACACATTTATATATGTCATTATAAGATTTTTTATAAAAATGAAAATAAAAGAGGTCATTAGTATTAATTCTTGCAATAATCTTACTTATTATTAGCCAAGCAGTTTGCATGAAACTTTATGAATCTTGGCTCATTACAACAAAAATATTAATGTATTCGTGTCAATATTTATTAATTTAAAAAAAAAACAAAAACATTCTTTTGCTATTCGTAATGGTTATTTTAAATAACTGATGAGAGTCATTCTAACCATATTTTAGTTTAAATGTTTATGTTTTAAAATATAACATTAAAATTATCATTGCATGTATTGGACGTTATTTATCATATTATATTAAGTTAACGATATTTTAATATTGTACGCGCGTTTACATATACACATATATAAATATTCGAAAGTAAATATAGATTTTAAATCATTTATTTTAAAAAAATTAGCTCATTGAGATACGTTTATTGTACATGCATTTAATGTATACATATTTTAAAATGTGAGATATATTTTCTTTAATATTAAATTATATATGTATCTAAATAAGCGCCCATAATTTATATTTTATGTCTAACTTTCATCTTTCAAGCATTTCTACCTGAATAAATTCTACAACTTTGTTCCAAAATATTTGTAAAGTTTGTAATCGAAAATATAAAACTTTGCTTTTTAGACGTTTTATCCTAATGTATATTGATCAAAAGAAGATGCTTTGCTATCAGATTTGCTCATGAAGACAGAGATTGGAAGATCAGATGCTGCTTAAATGTACTCATGTTTTGTTCTTATTAGGAAAAAAAATTGGAAGAATCATTTACATTTTCTTCTGACAACATCATTAGTCTTTAGTTGGGTATAAAATATTGAATAATAAAAAGAGAAGAAAGAAATCAAAGGTAAATGAAAGATTAAGATAGATGTGTGATTAAATATATTTTATTAATTAATAAGCAAAGCATTTTTGCCTTTTTATAGTATTAGTTAAAATTATTTTTTTCAGGCAGTCTTCTATATGAAATCTGATAATTGGGCAATTGATCATAAGTGGTGTGGGAATACATTTAATTTTCAATAACCAAGTTAACTGTGAGAGTTTTTTTTTTTTTAAAAATCCAAAATGTTTGTTATATTTTGAGTAACATGAAAACGAGCAATTATTTGATAATAAAAGTTAAACATTTGGAATATAAAAAAAAAACATGAAAAAAAATATCCAAAATATTTAAAGTTTTTTAAAACTGATTAAACTTAATTATAAATCCGCAGATATAAACAATTTTTTCATTGACTTTTATATATTGTAATGGAATGAATGAAAAAGTAGTAAGTGAAACTACGACTAATAGTATAACTTTTCTTAAAAAAATAAATCAGACAACATATAAACAAATAAAAAGCCTTAAATATTTATTAACACATAAAATAATAAGTCAAAACTAAAAGATAGTTTGCTTCTCACGTTGGCAGGGCCAAAGATACAGTAAGTTAATTGTTATGTGAGAGGAATAATCATAATGTAACCAACCATATATTAAATTTATATAATTGTTTACCACAAAAACTTTTTGTTTGTTTTTACATTAATTTAATTTTTATGTTTAATCTTAATTTTATAATGATAGTATGAATATTCGACTTCAGTGTATTATATAAATATGCACACACACAATATCACTAAATCTTATATATAAAATGAGAATGAATTCCTTGAACAGGGTTAAATCCAGTGATCTAAGCATCGTGTCATATTATATGTGTTATCTGCAATAAAGCAATTTTATTACCAACAGAAGTATTAAAACTTGTTATTATATTATACAATCAATTCTCTATAAAGAGGTAAAGATAAGATATATACAAAATACATTGATGTAAATCATGATTTTAAAGTATTCTCAGATGAATGTAACTAGAATTCATAACAACAATGTATCTGTCTGCATAAAGTATAATTAAGAAAATACACACTAATATGAAGTGTATTAATCATTATATATTAAGACTTCCATTGTAATTTATGTAATTTTTAAAATATAAATAGCAACAGATATATTTATAATTATTTTTAGTATAAAGGTAGAAATGCACATCTACAAGCATGTACTTCATTCATTATATCCATACAACAAAACCATATATACATGGCAAAATCCTTATTTCTGATATTAATTATTTTAATATTGACACTCTGTTACCAACATTGATTATATATATAATATACTAAATACATACATCTCTCATACTCAACATCACCATAAATAAACAACAAATAAATATATGCATTTAAATTAATTAAGTTGCATAATCAGTTCATAATATTTTATTAAGATATAGTAAGCATTTAACATGTATTCTTTTGGCTTACATAAAACACAATCAGTTTACAACAAGATTCTATAAATATAATAAGCATTTAACACATATTCAATTACATAAAATAAAATTCAAAAAGCATTTAAATTTATGTCATTCACATTATCCAATGATTTCAATTGTTCATTCAATCTTGCTTCAAATTGATTCATTTACATTCAAATTTATAACATTCAAAGTAAATTGTTTGTATATATACTTTTCTAAATTAAATTCTAATAATTCATTTACTTAAAAAATTAAGTAACTTATATTTAAATTGTCAATAATAAATAATTCTATATGAAGTGTTATATTATTATCAAAACAAAACTAAAATAATATTTAAACCTTAAATATTTAAATCATTCAAACATTATTATATATATGCACTATTTATAAAATATTTTAATATATATGAAATGATGATGTTCCAGTAACTTATGAGCAAATAGAAATGCCAATAGAGCATCAAATTTCTTGTTGTCATAAATATTGGTTATTCTTTAATTACTTATTTCAGAGCTCTGGTATTTATATCCTTGTTGTTTACTGCAAATCATTTATTTGTTTATTGAATTATTTGAATTATATGTATATGTTTTAGTACTGACAATTCCATTGGTACATAAATCCTTTAGTCTATTTATTAAGTTGGTATAGAGAATAAGAATTCATGATATTTTGTTCCTAATTCATTTTAGAGACCTTCCTTTAAGGTTAGTTTTCATATACAGGGAAGTTCTTAGATGTTTTAGCTTGCCATTGGAGTAAAATCAATGTTAAACATTTTAGTTATAGCTGTTTTCATAAAACTTGCAGACTAAATTTTTTTTTTTATCAATTTTTAAAACACACAAACAATAAATTCCTCAGATGCAATTTTTTTTTTTTTAAATTATGATTGTATGTAAATAATTGCAATAAATATTTATAATTCTTACATTCATTTATTTTATTTATTTTGAGTGAGCTGGAAAACATAATTTTTCAAGTATACATGTGGCACATACTTTTACATATAATTTTATTTACATATAGATATTCAATTCTTTTTTATAATTTAAACTAATCATATTTTCACAATAAATAATCTACACACAAAGTGTTTTAGATAAACTTTTTTTGAATTTACAGCACTTGAGAAATAGATAATTGGCTAAAATCCCTTATATAATTTCATGATAATAAATGAAAATTTATTAGACTTTTAAAATTTATTGTGTAAAGGTAAATATTTTTTAAGAACTTAATCAAACACCTTTTAATAAGTAAATACACAATTATAAATTATTTTTTAAAATTTAATTTCCATATTTAAAAATAAATTAAATGTAATTTATTTTTTCATAAGGTTAAATGAATTATAATAATTTTGACCTAATAAAAATGATTATTTATTATTTATGTATTTATTGGAAAGTAATAGTTGTGAATATATATCTTCTAAAAAGTACATTACTTAAAATTTATGTGATGTACATCAATAAATGCAAAGCAATAATGCATGGTATTTGATGTTCCATGTGGGCTTAATCCAACCAAGGATTTCTGATTGATCAAAATACTTATTGGGAGTGATCAGCTTATTTTTTCTCTATTTCTGTAATTGTTTGTTTGAAATGTAAAAATGAGCTGTTAAATCTAAATAAGATCAGAATACTTTTATAAAAAACAATAAAAAGATTTAAAAATACAAATTATCTTATATATGTAGAAAATATTATAGTCTTATTTGAACTCTGTTAAAATTATAATCACTATCTAAGATTAAATACTATATTGTAATTAGTAGTTCAATAAAATGATTAATAATAATTTATATATGTTTAAAATGTTATTGTTGAGAGTATTAACATTTTAATTATAGCATTTAAAGTATATTTGTATAATGAAAATCAATAAATACAAAACAACGGTGTGTTACATTTGTAGAATTACATGGGCTTATCCCAATTATAAAGACTTAGTTTGGTCAAAAAGCATTGTGGGAAATTCTAACAAAGATTTTTGTAAGGTTAAAAATCATAAGTCTGAAATATAATAAAATACTAGTTATTTCAGATTATGTAATAAAACTAACAGAATAATTTTTACACTTTTGTATTGCATTATGAAATATGAACTTGAATACAAATTTTAGTTGCATTTAGAAAAGTTATATAGATAATAAGTATAGCTTATATTTTGTAGAAATTATTGTTTGAAAAAACTTAAAACATTTTAGAAATTGACTATTCCATTGATTATTTAATTTATCAAGATCAGTATATTATTGTTATCAAATATGATATTACATCTGTAAATCAAATATTTTGTAGGTTGCATAGAAAAAATTGTATTTTTCATATAAAATCTTGCTTTCATCTCTAACATGTATTTGAGATTAAATGAATGATTGAGAACTTGATGTCACAACTATCTAAATTATTTTTTTAAATAAATGGAATCTATGTTGAAGTTAAAATATTAATATCAGTTTTTATAAGAACTTTTAAAGTAGCATACTGAATACAAATTTGAGAAATATCTAATGCATTTGAATATTAATGAAGAAATGTGAAAGTTTTGGAGTAGAGCAAAAAATAACTTTGGTATAGTTAAATTCAATATATTCATATGTTACATTAACCAGTGGACAAAAATCAAACATGCATATAGAATAAATTTTTCACCATTTTAACATTTTATGATTCCTAATCTATTGTTAATATTTCTTAACCTTGAAGCAAATTAACCTTATGAAGGATTTTTATCTCTCTCAAAATAATATAAAATTGCATTTGTGCATATAAATATAACTTTAAATAAGTGCATTATAAATATCTAATTATTTATAACATTCAAAACTAAAAAAAACCCATGATTTTAATCTTAAAATGTCTTGTTTTAATAAGTTTTAAAAACAATTAATTGTTAAAAGAATTTATGTTACTAACTTTTTCTAGCCTTTAAACATATATTTTATGTAGAATAATAAAAAAATTAAACAAGAATCTGGTTATTTTTAAAGAATAACAAATATTTTAAAAGAATGAAGTAACTGAACACACACTTTTTGAGCAAAAACTTTAGAAGAGTTTTAATTTAAAAAAAAAAAACTTTTATCTGTAACATAAAATTAAAATTTATTGTAATGTTCTTAAAACCATCAATATGCATTTCTGAACTTTAATAGTGATTTTAAGGAACAACACATTTTATTTTCTGGTTTTACCTACCAATATTATTTTTTATATTTCTAAAGACTCCATAGAGAAAGTCATTTATAAAATGGATACCTTCATATTGAAAGTAATAATTTTCACAAATAATTATAGATGTCATAATTATTAATTTAAGAAAAAGATAAATTATTGTAGTGATTTATTAAATGGTCTTATTTTTTCATTGAATTAAAAATAAATCAGCCCTTTATGTTTCACATTAGATTTCAAAGTAAAAAAATGGTACCAAAAGAATATTTATGAAAGTAATTATTACATTTTTTCATTATAAAATGGGTTTGTTGTTGTTGTTGTTGTTTTTTAAATAAAACCACTATGGATGCTTTCCAATAATATTGAGTAAAGGAAACATTTAATGCTTTTATATTTTATATTTTTTATTATATTATTTTATAAAATAATAAATACAGTAATTCTATTTACAGTTAATGTAATAAATAGAAACTTGTAATGAAAACAGAGGGGATATAATTATTATTAGTATAAAAATTTTGTATAAAAATATAAAATTTAAATGCGAAACTAATTTTTTATTCACACTAGTATAGGAGTATAAGAAAACTAATATTAATGTACTTCTTTTTTTATTAAGGTTTGAAAGTATAGACAACTTATTATCATTAATTTACGTTATTTATCTTTATTAAAATGTCTCATTTTAATATTTCAATTAAAATTAATATTTGCTAATTGTATGTTATCTGATATTTTTGTTGGGTGGTTAATTTAATTAATTATTAAAATATAATGGATTGGAAATAAATTGTGCTTCACATTTATGTTTTTTTGCTCATATTATAAAAGTATTTTTACAATTTTAAAATTAATATATTTAACATGATATTTTAATAGTACCTCATATAAAACACAGTTTAATATAGATTACTAATGAAGTACATTTGAGATGTAATGCAACCAAAAGGAATTAGAATTATTGTAGTTTTATACATTTACTTGGTAATATGTAAATACAAGTTACATCGTTATTAGTCATTTACTCTAGTATTAAATAAATTTGCAATTAAAACAAATATTAGACCAAGATAAGGAATGGTGAATTAAAATACTAAGTCAAGCAAGCAGTTGTCTCAGGTTTGCGAGTTTGCTTCCTGGCCGATGCTTTGACACTTGAAAAAAAATACTGTTTTAAGTAATATATGAATTGACTTTTGAGAACAGGGATATAAATAAAAGTCCTAATAATTCTTGTTACATTTAGGTGAATGATCTGATACACATTGACATTATTCAAAATGTCTTTTTACTTTCCATTTGGTTTTAGCTTCTTGAACAGAGATTTATGTAGACATTTTCTCATCTGTTGTATTACTTTTTTAATATTGATTTTATAATAATGATAGATTATATATTACAATTTAGCAATGAAGTTTAGCTATTTATTAAAAGATTTTAACACCATTTAATCCACACTTTTACTGAATGATTTAAAAATCAAATGTTACTAAGTAGACTTATTTAGTATATAGCATAATAACATACACATATATAAATTTCTTAATGGACCAGCTAGTGTCTAAATATGGTACTATATTTGTAAGTGAGATTCACAAATAATCATATTAACAAACTTGCAAATAATATTCACTTTCTTAGAAATACCATTCTTATCTGATTCATAAATTTTTAAATGATAAATAAAGCAAGCATTATTATTTTGAAAGTCCTTTTTTTATATATTACTAGAAAATTTGTAATTCTCAATCAAGCCAGCTTATAATTTCAAATAACAAATTAGATGAAATTTTAATAATTTTAATAAACATGGAAATAAGTCAAATCTATTAAATATGTAATATTTTTGATGCTTAGTTTTAAAAATCAAGAAGTCACATAAAGGTGTCAATTTTTTTATCTATGAAAAAATTGATATTAATACAAAAAAGTAATCATAGCTTGCAAGTTTGTTGATTTGTTTTTTTTTTTTTTTAGGAATCTGATTTGTAAATTATAAATCAGATATAATAATTTTTAACTTGGATTAAAGTTTATATCTGTGCTAGAGAAAATCTCTAGTTTAATAAATGATTAGTAATAATCATTACGTGTTTATCAAAAAGTTGATAACGTAAAAGTTGGGAGAGGAGTAAATTGACGCTTGAAAATAAAAATGAGTCAATTTGCTCTACATAAATACTCTTCATGTAATAAAAATATATATGAGAGATAATGACCTGGCCCAACTGATGAGTGTTGGTTCAGCATGAAATGCATCTTGGGGGTTATTTGTTTTTTATTGTATCTTTATTTATATGAAATTATTTATGAAATAAAAAGAGAATGGAGAAATATGGAAATTGTCTATTAAATTGACTTATGAATAACTTTATATTTTCAAAATATTACATATTTAATGTCATGTTTTTATATACAAGAATCAATAGCACTTTATCCTCTTCATAAGTATCTTCTTTGTCACAGGTATTTCTTATTATTGCCATTTTAAGTTAAATGCATTTCAGTGTGATGAATCATAATCATGATTTTTTATTACTGTTTGGGGTGCTATCAGAACTTTTGTTAATAATGTTTAAGCATTGATTATGAACAAAATCTTTTTTTTTTGTACTCATTTTCTAAGTCTTTGAGCTTAACAATTAACAAGAATAAATAAATTTCTGTGTTTTTTTAGGTCATGAACATCTCTGATATTATTCCTTTAAATAACTGAAAACAAAAGATATTTTATGACCTTATTATGTTTATCAAAAGTCCATAAACATATATCTTAAAACAGAATCAAAGTAATAATGCCAGCCAGTGCAAACTATTGTAATCAATGGATGCTAGAATGTTTATGCACAAAATCTCTATGTAGTGCTTACTCATGCAACATTGCCAGACTTGTTTTTGTTTATGTATTTCATCAGGGTGGAGCCTTGAATTTACTCCAGCAGTCACTTTTTGCCTTTTTAATTAACTATAAAGCTTGTGAAATAAAAATTAAAACATAATAATACACAGTTCATTATTTATACATTTGATATCCTTGATTCTTTAACAACTATAATCACTGTCATTCTATGGACAGGAATGATAGTAAACTGCTAAAATATCACATGATCATTATTTTCTACACTTACGCAAGCTGTTAAAACATTTTCAAACTTCTATACACTACTTTCATCAAGTGTAAGCCATGATAATCAATGGATTCTAGAAGCTTGAGCATAAAATCCTCATCTAGTGCCTACTGATGTTATTAAAGAACCCAGCAAAATGTACAGATACTGAACTGGATTCATATCTGTATGATTATACAGGCTGTTTATCATATTTTATAGTTAATTAAAAAGGTAAAATGTGCATTAGAACTAAAGATTTAGATCCAGTGGTCTCTGATTCAAAGTTCCTCATTGATGAAAGTCACAAGCTAGAAACTAATATGGGGATATTGAATGAGTAGGCACTAATTGGGATTTTATGCACAAACTCTCTAACACCCATTGATTAACATGGCTTGCTCTGTGTGTGTGTTATGGAGAGGTTGCTACAGTTTAACAGCTTGTTTAAGCATAAAAAATGGGGATAAGGAGATGTCTTAATAATTTAAACATATTTGTATAATTATAAATGCATTGCAGTAAAGAAGTATACCAATGTTTAAAAAAATGGATAATTTTATGCATAAAAATTATTAATATATAAATTAAATAAACAAAATAGTGTTTCACACACAAAATCTTCTGTTATAATGTTTAGCACATATATCTGATATAAGAATGACTTGGGATTTGAATGCAGTTGAAATGTGAGAATTCTTTAAGATAGATGAGAATTTAAAATTCAGTTTGATTTTTTTATATATAGGAAACCCAAAGACAATTTATCTATTACTTAATTAATTGGTTAGTAAGTAAATGGCTATTTAACAATTTTTTAAAGCTAGATAACAAAATGGGAAATAACCTGCAAAAAGAAAATCCTTCATTGTGTGGGAGATGTATTGCATTAACTATTAAGTTATTGTATTTTTCTTACTTATAGCGATTTAATTTAGTAATGATCCGTTAATATTTTACTCCAATTATTATTACTCCAATTATTATAAAAAAAATATAATATTAGATTATATATGTGCTTGTGTTTTTTATGTAAAATCTTATCTTCATATATGTCTGTGTACATATATAGATATACACTATTTATATAGACATTCGTGTATGTACCCATACTTATTCCACATACGCGCACACTTTTTTTTTTAATTTATCATTTCAGAAAGGCAGTATATAAAATAAAATTTAAAACATTCGTCTATATATTCAATTTAGGTTATTTTAAATTATGTAAATTTCAAACTGTTTAAATATTACTACATAATACAAAATATAGTAAGTATATATTTATTTAAATTGCACAGACTTTCTTTTCTACCGCAGTATATAATTTCATATCCTTCCTTAACATTTTAGCAATCATTAAGCTTCCTGTAAGAAATAGATCTGAGATGATTACATTTAAATCAGCATTCAGGATAAAGTCTTACTTGCAGAGCTTAATCATTTTTATCCCCGAAATGGTAAAATTATACAGGCATAAATGGAGCTGATCTCTTGAAGAGGATGGCAATTTAGGACACCAGAAATTGTTTTGAAGCTTCACTAAAGAGATTTACTATGGGAAGCATTGAGCCAGAAGTTAATTCTTAGTTCATTTTCATTCAAAAAAGTTGCCATCAGGAAGAGATCACATAAAAATATAACATATGGTTTTTGATCAGCAGCCAATCTTCTAGTATAGATACATTCTTCATACAAATAATAACAATACAAACAGTCAAAAATATTTTCAAAATTAGAACTTGAGCATTTTCTTAATATTGTCCATAGCAAAAAAGTTTGACTATAAATTCCAAGATATCACTTTTTTTTTTTTGTAATTTGTAAATTTCTTGTTTTTCATTCTTCTGTCTCTGTCTCTCTCACTTTATATATATATATATATATATATATATATATATATATATATATATATATATATATATATATATATATATATATATATATATATATATATATATATATATATATATATATATCACAGAAAGAGTTTATCTTATATGAAGTTATTATTGATACTTTTTTAAAATAAAAACTTACTTTCATCATTGATAATAAAATAGAAAAATGTGATTTACATAATTAAATAAAATATGTTTATAACAGACAGACATATTGATGTGTTATACCAAAGGCAGTGTTACGTTTAAATTTTGATGGAAGTAAAAACAAACCTAAAACTCTGATAGCTATATGCAATGCATAATAAATTCTGTTTGTGATAAACAATGTTTCATAATTAGATTTTAACAATAAATAATTGTTTATGTGTACTAATTTATATAGGATTCCATGCCACCCAGGGCTTCTCCAGGTTGCAGATAGGGGAATGGCTTTCAGATATGAAGGTTAGCTATGAATAAGCAAAGTACTGTAAACAAGCAGTCACTGACAATGGGACAACATTCAGTATCAGAAAATGGTGAAATAGACAATGGCATGTTTACCTCTATAAAATGACACCTATGACCATGGATGTATAATGGTGAGTATTGACTACAATTAAATAAGTAAATATCCCTCTGGGTTTCTTCCAAGTCAGCAAAAGATTAATATAAGTGACAACACTGAGGACAAAGAAATAATTGGATGTTCATTTAATGAAATTTAGTTAGTGCATTAAGCCTGTTATGGAAACTATTGCTGAGCAAAAAAGGCAAAAGGAAACCACTTTACATTATAATTTCCTTGTTTTATTATGAATATGTCTACAGGAATCATTACGTTTGGTGTTGAGACCTTAGTTAAGAATGTCTTTGGCATCTTGCCCAGCAGGAATAAACATGAGGCTACTCAGGTCGTAAATCTGTGAAATCATTATAAACTTAATTTATTCAGAGAAGACACATTGAGAATTGACATGTAAAATGTTAGATCTTTGAGAAGAACTGGGAAATTTGAAAATTTGAAAAGAGAGTTATATATAAATAATATTGGTGTTATAGCATTAAGTGATATGAGGCAGGAGTGATATAGGGCAGTAAGTAGTGAAAATGTTAAGTTATTTTAATTGGGTGGTGATAGATCAATTACTGGAATTGGCATTGCTGTGGGGAAGAAAAGTTGGTACAGTGTGGTAAAAGTTGATTGTATTGACTATAGGCTGATGATGATGAGAATAAATGCAACCTTTAGGAATTTGGTAATCATACAACTTTATATGCCAACTACTAGTCATAATGATATTGTAATTTTTATGAAATATATGAGAAGATAGAAGAAATTATTTAACATGAAGAAACAAAGTATATGCATATTGCTATTAGGTGATTGAAATGCTATTACCAGGAAAAGTAAGGAAAAGAAAATTGTTGGCAATTATGGTATTGGAAAAAGAAATGAAAAAGGAAGCCAAATTGTACAATTTTATAAGGAGACTTGTTTTGTGATTGCAAATACTTGTTTAAAAACCAGATTAGAAGATTGTATACATGGAAAACTTCTGGTGATAGAGAACATTATCAAATTGATTATATATTGATTCAGGATAGATACAAAAATGCTATTAAGGATTCACATGCTTTTCCTGATGCTGATATAAACTCAAATTATAATTTCATTATGGCTAAATTAAAGTTGAGTTTAAAAAAATTAAAAGAGGAAAATGATATTTAAGATGGGACTTGGATAAATTGAGAAAAATGGAAAAATAAAAATTTGATTTAACATATGAAAGTGAAAGAGAAAGGATTGATCAAGATGAGGAATATATTAATAGTCCTGATAAATGTTGATGTAGAAAGATTCTTAAAAACACTAAAAAATTAAATACATATTAATCAGGCAAGGAAAGTTAAACAACCTTAGATAACTGAAGATATGTTGGAAAGGATGGGGATATGAAGAAGATGGAAAAATATAAATACTAAGGAAGAGCAAAATGCATATAGAAAATTTAATAATGAGCTAAGAAGAGAACCAGATTTAGCAAAAGAAGGTGAAAAGATATGATCAATTTATTGATAAAATATGAAATGTCGCTTGAAAGAAAAAAAACATGAATAACAAGTGAGATTGCAAAGAAAACAGGGAAGAGATTAACTGATAGCAATGATATATTAAAAATATGAAAAGAATATCTTCTGTTCTTCTGTGTATATTTAGTAGAGAAGATAATTTAATTAATTATGAGCTTAAAAATGAAGAAGATATTGAAATAGATGACAAAGGTAAGGACATATTACCAGATAAAGTAAGGAAGTTAATTGCACAAATGAAGACTGGCAAGGCTGTTGGATTTGAAGCATTACATATAGAACTTTTGAAAAAAATGGGATTTTCTATAAAGGAAATAGGTGGACTTTGCAATTTGATATATAATAGTGGAGTTTGGCCTGAAGATATTTTAATAACTATAATGATTTCAATTTCTAAAAGAAGAAAGTTGTTAAATGTGAAGAAATACAGAATAAGCTTGTTATCTCATGCTTATTAAAACAGGCAAAACTCTCCATATAGTAGTGCCACTCAGTGAAAGCCAGAATAATTAATGGATACCAGAAGGCTTGTGCATAAAATCCCTGTCTAGTGCCCACTCATCAAATTTTCCCAGACTAGTTTCTAGCTTGTGGCTTTCATCAGTGAGGAGCCTAAGATCCGAGAGTACTGCTCCTAAATCTTAGGATCTAATGCAATCCTCCAGGAGCCACCTTTTATCTCTATTTAACTACAAAACTATAATAATAAAATTGAAAACACAATAATATTTTCAATCCAAGCTCATTAGCTTATATAGTCATATAGGTCTGAACTCAGTTCAGTATCCATATATTTTGATGTCTTTGGTTCTTTAATACCCATAGCCACCACAATCCTATTAGGCAGGATTGGTATTAAACCATTAAACATCACATGGTCATTATTTTTTTATGCTTGCTTATAACTGTTATTAAAACAGGCATTAGACAGGGATTGAATGCACAAGTCTTCTTGCATCCATTGATTTCTCTGGCTTGCCCTGAGTGGTACTGTTGTATGGAAAGTTTAGCCTATTTTAATAATGTTTATGAACAAGCATAATAAATGGTGATCATGTGATTAGTTCATGCTTCTAAAGTTTTATTGAGGATTTTAACTGAAAGAATTTATGGGAAGGTAGAGTATTATATTGGAGAAGATTTTCAGAGAGGGGTAAAAGTACAAGATATGCTATTGCTATTGTTAAAATAATTGCAGAGAGATATATTAAAAATAATAGAAAAATTGGTATATGTTTTATGGATTTGTAAAAAGCATTTGATAGAGTAGATAGGAATAAACTTATGTCCATCTTAAAAGGTAAAGGAGTATTTTGGAAAGAGAGAAGATTGATTTGGAATATGTATATTGGCCAAAGGATAATAATTAAATTGGGGAATAATGAGACTGATGAAGTGAATATAGAAAGTGGAGTTTGGCAAGAATGCAGTATATTACATGTCTTTAATATTTGTTTAGAAGATATGCTAAATAATTATTTAGACTGTGGAGGAGCAAACGGTGGTGGTAGAGTAATGTATAAGGATATGATTCTTATAGCTGAGGGTGAGAGGTGTCTTCAGAATATGTTGAAATATATTGTAAAATGGATGTATGGAATATGGAATGAAGGTTAATGTTGAGAAGACTGGTGTTTATGGATAAAAAGAAATGCAAGAAAACTGCAAATTGAAATTTATGATAACATAGGTTAACGGGTAAAGGGATTTAGATTTTTGGGTAGATGGTTGAGTGAGGATAGTAGAAATGAAATTAAAAGTAGAATAGCATTGGCAAAGGGGGCATTTATTAAGAGAAATAAAATATTTTGTGCACTCATTTGAAAAAAGAATTAAGAAAAAGATTAATGAAATGCAATGTGTGGAGTATACTGTTATAGTTGTGAAACATGGACAATGAGTAAAAAACTTAGAAACAGATTGGAAGCCTTAGAGATGTGGACATGAAAAAGAATGGAAAAAATCAGTCAGATGAATAAAATAATAAATGAAAAAGTTTTAAAAAGAGTACATGAAAAAAGAAGATTTATTCAGGAAATCAGAGAGAGAGAGAGAGAGAGAAAGAGAAACTGGATTAGACATATATTAAGAAAAAATTATAGTTTAATGAAAGATGTTTTGGAGGGAATGATGAGTGGAAGTAAGAAGAAAGGATGGTAGACATTGACATTGTTGGATTATATAAGAAATGGGAAGAATTATGAGGAAATGAAGAACTGGGCAAGGAAAAAAATGGAATGGATGAATTAATAATATGACTACTCTCTGGACCTGTTCATTAGACAGAATACTATTGATGATGATACATTTATTTAGTTCTTAATATATAATTTTTGACTATTGTGCTGGGGATAACCAATTATTAATTTAATGTTGCATACAGTGCAATATTTTCTGTTCCATTAGATGCTATAAAGTCGATAGAAAATATTTCCACCTTGTATTAACTTTGTATGATATCTTAATGGTACATTGAATTGTGAATAGTTTCAAGCTTTAAAATCAAGCAAAGTATATTTATAATTTGAACTATCACTTCTGTTATGGAAGTTCAGATTTTTCAAGCTTTTATAATCATGATGACAGCAGCAACTTGAACGTTTTAAATTGGAAAATAATTGAGGCAATATTAAATCCGATTGGCAGGGTACTCACTGCAGATAACTGTGATAACAAAAATAATACATTAACGCACATACACATATAAACTTATTATTGATAAATGCATTAACTACATTTTTTTTCAAAAATAAAAAAATATAAGAGTAGTACATTTATTGATCATATATATATATATATACATATAGATATGTCGACACACACATTGGTTATATTTATAAATAAGTATATAAATTGTAACTTTTGTTTCATTTAAAGAAAAATGATTATAAATATGAATTTTTTAAATAACAGTAACAGAAATTGTCTTAGATAATTATTTAATCGGAATATATTGATTAATTAATAGTAAATTATCATATGTATCTATTAAATAATGTCAGTAAACAAGATCTCTTTCACAAAACAATGTATAGTTGAAACAGTAAACAATTAAATGACAATAATGATGACTTTTTCATGATTTTTTTTTTGTAACATCTTATGTATGAATGTCTTTTATTGATTTCCATTTTCAAATTTTAATAATAGTATCTGATGGATTAACTTAAAAATTCATTGGTAGATTTATTTTCTTTCAATAGATTTATCATTGTTGTCTGTTTGCAACAATTTGCCAAAAATAATCATTATGAACAATTTCTTTCCTAATGTCTGAAAAGTTTAAAAAAAAAAAAAAACATATCAAGTTGAGAATACAAGAAGTCACAAGTGAACAGAATTGAAAACTTTTAAAAATATTCTGTTTAATAAATGATAAGTATCAATCTTTTAATATATCTTTATAAATTAAGAATTTACAAAACTTTAGAAACATTTCAACACAGGAATTGATAGAGATGTTTCTTCAACAGAAATGATTTGCTTTATTTAATTTGAAAATATTAGTGAAGTCTTATGCAAACTAGTAAATAAGATTATAAAAGTGAAAACAAAATGAAAGATTATTATAAAGAATAGTAATAATTAGGTATATGATTGTGAGGTATCCTCCATATTTTTTCATTTTTAATATAATTTTTTGTTCATTTATTTATATGATATAGTGAAAGTGATTATTAAATCATTCACTTTAATATCTTCCATTATCTTTGCAATGTGCTGCTATTCAATTTCACCTTCAAGATAAGGTGCATCTTTCATGCATGATTAGGTTTGCCTTATTTGGGATTTAATGTATTGTTTATCTTTTATTTTATATGATTTCTTAAAATTTCCTGATTTCATTTTATATGATATTTAATGTCATTGAATGTGTATGCAGCAAACATAAGTTTTGATGGTTGCTATTAGCTTATCATCATACAATTAATATTTTGCACAGTTTGCATAATGATAAATGATGAATTAAAGGATTTAAGATTTTTATATCAATTCTTAACTGAAGCTGTATGTTTGGTGCTTGACCATCAAATGATCTCCTCTGTGGCTAATTATTATTTTTTGTTTATACATTCAGCCATATAATGTGGAACATGCTGGATATTAAGTAAATAACTGAATCAGTATTTTCTCATATGCTAAGTAGAGATATCAAAATACATAAGTTCAGACTAAATACTCCTCAAAAGTTTATGATTTCTATGCCTTTCAGTTGTGTTTTTAGAATTATAATGCTGGATTTGTTTTCAGAATTATTAAAAACATTGTATGGTTTAGTGTGGTAATAGAATTTTGTAATCTAGAACCCCATGTCACTAAATCAAAGTCAACTTTGTACTTTTAGTGCTTGAATGTTACATGTTTTACTAATCAATAAACCAATTTGATTATTATATTATAAAAGTATTTATTTTCATTGTAATATTATTTATGCTAATCCATATGAAAAATATACATTTTAAAAAAATAGGCACAAAACTAAAAAAAAGATTAATAATGGTGTCTTACATATAATTATTTTTCACTTTCCATTCTTGAAGCAAAATAGACATTTGTAAGATTTAATTCTAATTCTTTATTTATTTAATGTACATATCAACAGCATTTAGCCAATTATAGATTGCACAGTAATGTAATTATTATATACAAATCTAAATAAGCATTAAAAAAAATAATACCAATAAAATAGAAAAACAATAAAATGCACAAATAAATAAAAAGGCAATATATCAAATGAAATTAAGGATAATATTTTTTATGAGGACTTTAGTGAATTGTTTAAAATCCAAATTAAAAATATTATCATTACCAAAATCTTTGTTATAAGTTCTAAAGGAAATAAAGGGGGAAATCTTAATACATCAGATTTCCAAATTTTCAGTTCAAAAACATTGTGAGTATGAGTGTTATAATTATGTTTCTTAATATCTAAATTGGCAAGCAAATTAGATACAGAAATATTCTGGGAAATAAATTTATGAAGAAGTTTGAGATCTCTTGTTTTTTGTCTCAGCAGTAATTCAATAGAGTGTTCATTACTTAAACTATTTAATTTTACAAATTTGTCAAAAACAGACTGAATTCTTATGATATCTGTTTTTTTATGAGGATTCCATATAATTGAATCATACTCCAATTTGGGAAGAACTAAGGATATAAAAAGTTTAATCTTTGTAAATTTATTAAATTCTTTTCCATATCTGAAAATAGCTCCTACAATTTTAAAAGATTTATTCTCCATAAAATTAATGTGATTATGAAAAGACCCATTATTGGAAAATATTATTCCTAGATCTCTTTGATAATCATTTGTTATAATTTTAGAGTCACCAATATAGTAGGAAAACCTTAAGATTTCAGATTTTCTAGAGTAAGAGATAATGGAGCACTTATCCATATTTATATCTATATAATTATATTCACAGCAATTCAAGAAATTATCTATATCACTTTGAAAATTTTGCAATCATCTGCATAACATAGAAAATGTGAAAATTTAATGCATGTTTTTAGATCATCAATGTATACATTAAATAATAAAGGTGCAAGAACACTACCTTGAGGCACCCCAGTGAAACAATAATATGGTAATGCCAATTTATTATTAAACCTCACACAAGACATTCTATCCTTAAGAAAAGAGTCAAACCAATTAATTAATAATTTGGAAAAACCTCGCCTACAAAGCTTCTGAAGAAAAATTTTATGATTAACTCTATCAAAAGCCTTGGACATATCAAAATAAACAACATCTAACCTAGATTGATTCTCAATTGAATTTGAAAGGTGATCAAAAATAGTTAGCAAATTTGTTTCAATGGACCTATTAGGCAAAAATCCATGCTGCTCTGGTGCCAAAACCTTAGAGACATCCAATATAATTTTATTATATAAACACCTTTCAAATATTCGAGCAACAGTGTGTAGAATTGAAATAGGCCTATAGTCACTTACCAAAACTCTAGATCCTTTCTTAAAAAGAGAAACAACTTTAGCAATATTAAGGGATGTAGGAAAAGTACCATTTGCTAAAAAGCAATTAAAAGTATGCAAAAGAGGAGAAGCAATGTATTCAGCACATCCTTTATAAATGAAAGCTGGAATACTGTCAAGGCACACACTAGAATGTAATTTAATCTGCTTAATAGCAAAAATAACATCAGATTCAATAAATGAATCAAATGTTATCCTTTCTTCAACTAGATCATTATTTTCAGTTAAATTAGTAAAAGGATTAGATTGTTTAAAAAGCTCTGAGAAATAATGAGAAAAATCATCTGTGACTAGATTAGAATTATTACTCTGTATTTTTTTTTTGTAATACCTAAATCCTTAACTAGAGACCAAAATTACACAGGATTATCAGAAATATCACTTTCAATATTTGGTATAAGTTCTTAGTTTTCCAATATTAATTTATTATTACGATAGAATGACAGCCTGTTAAGCTAATTGCGCAGACGCTGTGAGAATGTTATTAATAAATGAATACCTTCGAACAACCTCATGATATAGTATTTGTATAAGAGTAAAAAAGAATCCTCTTACCCTTACAACTCAAATGTTTATATATGAGCAAATCTAAAGTAGTTGTAATGTGGTTGTTCGAAGGTATTCATTTATTAATAACATTCTCACAGCGTCTGCACAATTAGCTTAACAGGCTGTCATTCTATCGTAATTATAATCGCACGCAAGACGTTATAAAATAAATGCTTATTCATGAATATTCATTTATTTAATAGTAATAATAATAATAGTAATAATAATAGTAATAATAACAATAATAATAATAATAATAATAATAATAATAATAATAATAATAATAATAATAATAATAATAATAATAATAATAATAATAATAATAATAATAATAATAATAATAATAATAATAATAATAATAATAATAATAATAATAATAATAATAATAATAATAATAATAATAATAATAATAATAATAATAATTTAATTTAGTACATGTAACAGATTTTACATCCAAACAAAAATGCACAGCTAATCTAGTTCACAAAGCATTTGCAACATTTTTTGCACAGTAGTCCTAAATGTTCTATCATCTGTTTCAAATATATTAACAGCATTAAAGTATTCAATATACAATCTAGGTAGTCTTACTAATGCTGAATTTTTTAATGTTTCACTTTTAAATTTTGGAATATAATACATTTTTTTTAATCTCATATTCTTTATCTTCATCTTAAATGATAATGTTGTTTGGCAACTTCTCACATCTATTATACCTGATGTAATTTTTTTAAGTATTTCATATCAGTATAGATTCATCTTTTGTAGAATGCATTGTCAGCACATATTAGTTCTGATTTAATGTATCTTAAAATTTTTTATAAACCTTTTCCAGTGCTAATCTATTATTTAATTTATATGAGTTCCAGATCAAAAATCCATAATTTAAAATAGGTGAAACCAATGTATGAAACAAATACACACATGTATTTCTTTTAAAGATTTAACAGTTTCTGAGAATTAAACCCATTATTTTACAACTTTTTGTAATAATATTTTTAATATTATTATTAAATGTTCCATTATTATTAAAAATAATACTTAAATCTTTATAATATTATTTTCTTGAAATACTTTTTGAGTTTAGCGTATAATTAAACAATGAACTTGAATTAATTATTTATTTAATGCCTGATAAATGATCAAACTTGAGCTGTTATTTTTGAGTTGTGCTTAATCTAAGTTAAAAAAATATGCTTGCAAATAATTCTTAAATGAAAGTCCTTTCTCATGGAATATATGTATTTTTAGAGAGGTAAAGAAATATGATTTAAATAATTTGAAATATAAAACAGCTAAAGAAATTGGAAAAACTTAATGTTTCTAAATTATCAAGGATGGATTTGTAGCATCTGAAGTACAGAAATAAACTCCATAATGCAAAAACAAACAAATGAAAAAAATATTAAGCTTAACAAAAAAAAAAAGAGATTTTAAATCAGAGACTTTGATAAAACTTTTGTTTACGTATGTTCAACTGAAAGATGGTAATATCTATGTATTTGCTATGTTTTACAACTTAATATAACTATGTCTTAATATTTTATATAAGTCTTATTGTATAATAAATATATTTTATTGTTTATTAATATAGCCTCCTGTCAGCATTTTCATAAATTTTTACCATTTAAATATAATAAATTAATTTTATAATAGCTAGTGATATAGGAGTTCATATTCTACTAAATTTCGTTGTGGTGTGGGTTAATAATATTGTTGGTGTAGTATATCCTCATATAATTTTCCCAGAATTGGGTGTCACTCTGGTTTTAAAACTAATATAAATTTATAATCTATAGAGGATCTAGTTTCTCTTCAATTACTTAAGAGTGATTTAATGATCTGGAAAGATGACCATAGCATATAATATTTTTATGAATATAGATAAATCTGATATTAATATAATTTATGATCATATAATTTATATTTTTTTTCTATTTTGTTTCACATCTGTTGTTTGGATTTAACTGTGAAATCTCAAAAGTTAGATTTATTATTAAGGATTAACTTTTTATATCCACAGAATTATTATAATAAAATACTAGTTTTCTATTTCACCGTTGAGTAGTAAGTAATTTAGATTGCGCTTTACGCAAAAAAGTGAAGCTTGTCTCAATCTTATTACAAAGTTATCTGGCTAAGCACTTTCAGAGACCTTGAGTCTCCATAATCATAGCCTACTTTTAACTGAAGTTTAGCTGTGGTTTATGTAAAATTTATGCAAATTTTATAACGACCATTTTCTGGAGATTGCAAAGCATGATTCTTTCCAGTTTATTGCACAATTGTCA
Organism: Epiperipatus broadwayi; assembly: GCA_028023455.1. Classification (NCBI taxonomy): domain Eukaryota; kingdom Metazoa; phylum Onychophora; class Udeonychophora; order Euonychophora; family Peripatidae; genus Epiperipatus; species Epiperipatus broadwayi. Next base: position 2,821,441 of record JAQFVV010000024.1, on the reverse strand, counting down.
TGATAAACAATACCAAAGACAAAATGCCTTCTGATCAAATAGCCCAAGCAGTTTATAAAATTTCATGCCCAACCAATGGATGTAGAGCGGCATATTATGGGGAGACCCATGTCAACCTTACAACAAGAACATCTCAACATCATTATTTGTACAGGAGAGCTATAAATAACGATGAAAACAGATCCATATTCTTCAAGCACCAAAAAACAACAGGCCATGTGTTCAAACCCACTATGGCAAGGGCACTATGCACTGAATGGAATGATATGAAATGAAAAATTAAAGAGGTGTGCTTTATTGCAAATGACAGTTGTGCAATAAACCGGAAAGAATCGGTGCTTTGCAATCTCCAGAAAATGGTCATTATAAAATTTGCATAAATTTTACATAAACAACAGCTAAACTTCAGTTAAAAGTAGGCTATGATTATGGAGACTCAAGGTCTCTGAAAGCGCTTAACTAGATAACTTTATAATAAGATTGAGACAAGCTTCACTTTTTTGCGTAAAGCGCAATCAGAATTATTATAATTAACTTTAATTTTGATTAACTCTCTCTTTTATTATACCAATAGTAGAATCATTACAATGGCACTGAGCAGGGGCTGGAGAATGATTCTGGACATTTAATATAAAAAATTATTGAGAATAATAATTTGGTAAGAAATGTGGGAACATAAATGATGCTAACAGTTAAAATAATAATTGATTTGAATTTCATATTTGTTGAATTGTGATGATAAAGGAAAATATAAGCAAATAATATAAGATAATGTGCATATTAGTATGGAAAATGATAGGATCTCTGCATTATATAAAAGAAACTACCAACAATATTGGATGTACTCTGAAATGCTTCAATATAAAAACAGCATACCTAAAAATTAGTAACATTCTAACCAAATCTAAAGATTCAATTCTTCTTAAGGCTCATGGAGTTTATAAAAATTCATGTGGAAATTATAAAACTTCTTATGTAGATATGAGCAGTTGTTACATCAGTACTATAAGAGATGAACATAGTAATCCAGTTAAGCAACCTTCATCAGCAGTAGCATTCTTACTCCATACTATCAATTCTGGTCATAATATTAATTTCTCTAATACTGGGATTCTATATAAATGTGACAAGAAATCATTGAAATAAAGATAAAATTCTATTAACAACTATGATAATAGATTCAAAGTTTCTCATATCTGAAATATTTTTAAAATTTAAAAACCCATTATTCTGAATAGTTTGTGACTTTTATTTTTTAATTTTATATACCTGCTTTTTCATTGGTGGAACTTTACCATTTTTATAAATCAATATTTACAGAGCTTCTACAGCCATTTTTATAGTATTTCATTCATCATATTGTTGGGAGTATGTGATCTATCCATAATGTCAGTATATTTATAATAAAAATGCATACATGGGTGAACATGAAAAATCATTTATAAGTGTAACTCATGAAAATCTTCAGTTCAACATATATATGATAAAACAACGCTTTGAAATTAACTTTATAATTTTTCAATATATTATTATAAACAGCATTTAAATAAATAACAGTTTTTATAGTTAGCTTGCAGCATGATTGCTTCTTTTATTAGCATTTACAGTTAAAATTTAAATATGAAAGTTTTATTAAAATCATACAATAATAATATTTCATTATAAATGACCAATTAATTAGAAGTCAAATTAATATTGTAAGTTAATGCCTTATATTTTTTAATCATTGATTTCATATCACCTGACTTATCATATAAAAACAACTGGCCACATGTTTGAACTTACTTACTTGTTCTCATTGTCTTCTAACATATTAAGTCATTAATCATCTAATTTGGTAATTTTAAATCATGAATGGCTAAAATAATATATGCTTGAGCTTTCTGCTTTAGCGCAACTGTCTCTCTCTACAGTATATTCCAAAGTATTCATTAAAAGAAATCTTTAAACAACTTATTCTCAATGGTAAAAAATGAGCTCTTACATTGCTTTGTAACAATAGGAATTCCATAGAGGTATAAATAATTATACGGCTAGAACTATAATTAAATTTTAATTTACTGTTTTTTTATTTTTAAATTTAAAAAAATTAAGTTTGCTAGTACTTTGAATACCAGTACATTGATTAATCTTATAAATAAGTCATTACATTTTATTCTACAATTAATTATGAACTATATATTTGCTTTATTATTTGCAAGTGTTCTTCATTCTGCTTGACCTTGTTTTTAACAAGATTTGAACTTTTATCTAGCTTGAAGAGTATTATAAAATAATAACAGCAGCTGAAAAATAATAATTCTGAAAGTTTAAAATATGTTTGCCTTATTTTTAAAATGAATTATACTAGTAATAATATGCTTTCAAGTTAATATGATATCTTGTAAAAAAGAGTGTTGTGCTCATTTCAAAATAAATAAAATGTTTATTTCAACATCTTTATAATTGAAAAAATGGAAATTTTGCATTTCCAGGAATTTTTTTTACATTATGAAAAGATTAACATTCTTTTTGTGCATTTTATTGCTTGATAAAAATATGTGTGCTAAAATATACTTCATTTTAATATAATATTTTATTTGCTATGGAAATAAAATAAATATTTGTCCTGATGTGTACTTCATTTTATTTAAATATTTTTACTTGCTATAAAAGACAAAATAATCCCTGTGCTCCTACAAGCTATATATTGTTTTATTAACTTCATATTGTTTCAAAGGAATTAATCCTTGTGCTTTCTATGAGCTGTATGAACTGTATGTTGCTTCAAATTTTGCATTGCTTTGAAAAAAAAATATTGTTATTAAACTTTGTATTAAATAAATAATACTATTTTATCCTTACGTTGAATAGCTTTAAATTGTGTCATGCTTGTTTTAGTGCCTTGGATTTTGATCAATTGCTTTTCCAAATTTGATATCTAAACATTAAGAATATTTTAGTCTGATATTCTAAATTTTGATGGTATCATTATTCAAACTATATTGCTGTGGGGTATTGCTTTGGAATCAATGATTTCAGGAATAAGAAACTGTTATAATGGTAAAAAGAGCTCAACATAACATTTTACATATAAGTTTATTTTTATGCTTTATTTATTCATATAATATTATTTGCATATGCTATATGACTATTAAAGTTTTCAGAATATCTTTTCATTGTGATTTAATCAAAGGCAATATATACACTTAGTATGAAATTATTTACCATGTTGTATAAATTAATAAATGAATGAATTATTGGAGTTGATGTCTTATTTTTTATGCTTAGTTATTTTATTTTAATTATAATATGTTTTATCGGTCTTTCACATCGTGTGATTATTGTTATATGATAAATAGTAGGATTATCAAAGTTATTTTCATATATTGTTTTAGTTATGCTTTTGAAGTGTATTATGTCATAGGTGACATGTAGTTGAAGATGCTGTTTTGGCAAATTTTTAGAATGGTTTATTTTTTTAAGTGTACTAAGATTACTGATATGATCCCAATTCTTTATTCACACTTGTGGATAAGGGTGTACGTTTGGATTATTTCATCATTTTGCCTATTGTATTTTTTGATGTTTTTGGAAAAAAGCATTGAATGCATGCATAATGCCAACCATAACTTTATTTTTCTCTTGATATTATAAGAGTTATTTGACTATTTTAATTCTATTTATATGCATATTTGATGTGGAAAAATTATGATAAAATATTGTATGTTTAAACTATACAATTATTTTATATTGACTTATGAAATTATGCATCTCCAAATTCGCCATTATTTTGCTGTTGACAATATTTATTTGTGAATATATTGAAAACTTTTCACACTTATGACTTATTGGAAAGAAAGCTAGATTAATGCAATAAATGTGAGAGCTTTCTGTATTCATAGTTGATAGTATGCTTTTCTTCATATATTGAAGTTTATTATTAAAATATTGAGATCATTGAATAACTTTAATCATATTAAAATTACAATATAGTTGTTATATTTTCACGTGTTAATAAAATATTTATTTGATTTGAAAATTTTAACTTTATATTATCATCCGCATTATCAGAAAATCTAAATCACACAAATATTACAATGTTTTAAATATAAGAGTACAACAATACTTAAAAGTCACTTTATTAAAGTTTATATTATTTGATGTTAAATTAATATTTATGGATAAAATTATTTCATTTTATTATTTAATTTGGATTGTAAAAAACTCTTCATGTGATATATGAGTATGAACAAAATCCCTTTTTTATTTATAACCTCAAGAGTGTTATCCTAGATTGTTGAGTAAGAAGAGTCATATTAAATATAAGAGTCTCATTGTTAATTAAAATTAGAATTATTTACTTATAGATTAAGTTAAATAATTTTACTTTTGGGAAATGTATGTATTCAAGCACAAGTGCGTGTGCGGCACAACTGCTCCCAAAAGCTGTAATACAAATACAAATAGCTAACTAAAAATATTAAAACAGCTGAGCACTTTCAAAGGATCTTGCCTTCATAATCATAGCTTGCTTACGTTTAAATTTATGCCAATATGCTAATTCCATCTTTTTGATAGAGAAAAACACGTGTCCTTCCTGTTTATGGCATCGCTGTCGCGAGAGATAAATAAAGCCTCTTTGATCTTTCTTTTGAAGTCATGTCTCTCTCTACATATGATGGTAGGATTGTCCAGAATGCACTTATGGTGACTTGTGCACTGGTGCTGATAAAAAACTGAATAAGTAGAAGGATCGTTGCAAGCTCTATTGTACGAATACCTGTGTTGTGCCAATCGTGTGGCCAGAGATGCCCTGCTTTCCCCATAATATGTGCCTTTGCAATAGTTATTTGGACAAGCAATGTTATATACTGTATGGGGGGTCTGTAACAGTATGTAGAGAGAGACATGACCTCAAAAGAAAGATCAAAGAGGCTTTATTTATCTCTCGCGACAGCGATGCCATAAACAGGAAGGACACGTGTTTTTCTCTATCAAAAAGATGGAATTAGCATATTTGCATAAATTTAAATGTAAGCAAGCTATGATTATGAAGGCAAGATCCTTTGAAAGCGCTCAGCTGTTTTAATATTTTTAGTTAGCTATTTGTATTTGTATTACAGCTTTTGGGAGCAGTTGCGCCGCACACGCACTTGTGCTTGAATTACTTATAGATTGTAGTAGGATATTATTAAAAGAAATAATATCATATATGATATTAGGATACATATTTCTATATAATTCAAACCTGAGATGTAGAGAAGTTAGATTATGTGTAAAGTATTAATGGAAACTTGATCTTATGCAACTTTGCTCAACTAAATTTAGTTAGAACAGCAGTAGAGATGTGACTGGAAGGTTACAATAGTGGTGGCTTGATTGTTTGTTTGCTGTCTGATGGCTCTATGAGTTTATAATACATATATACTTTTAGTATTTTAGAAATCAAGGTCCTCCATTTTGTGTATCAATTTTAGTTTTCAGTTATTAAATGAATATTTTTAATATTTTTATAAAATAATAATCAAAGTATTGATGTTATTAGAATGAACAATTCATCTGCATTACACTTTTACATAAGAGAATTCGCATTGAATTTTTTATTAGATATTAGTGTATTATAGTTTTAATAAAAAATTGTATGCATGTGGGAATTTTCATTTATGGAACATGTTTTAAATATTTGAATTAGTTAATAGTGAAAAACAATATGAGTAAAAACATTCCTAGATGAAGATGCATTTCCATATGAGTGTTGAGAAGATTCAATTAATGCATGGAATGGAAAATCATGATTTTCAAAAATCAAATTCTTTTTTTCTTTTTTTCATATTTTAAAACCATGTTTTATAATAATATTTTTTAATAAAGTATCCATATTTATAAGAAAGCGTTGTTCAATATATTTCTTATTATTTCTTTAGATTTTATCTTGGGAAAATAATTTAGCTTTACATTTATTCAGTAATATAATATAAATGAAACTCCATGATTATGCTGTAATAATTTTATGGATAATATAAATGCTTTTTGCACAGAGCAAATATTTCAAAATACCTAAAATTTCTTAAATGCATTTTCAGTGCTGAACACATTTTTAAAATACAAATGATACAATAATATATATATATTGTAATGGTATATATAATTCAGAGCCTCACTCGGATGCGCCATATGTAACGGTATGCCCCCTCTCAATAAGATAAGTTAAGGAGTCGCATCTCACTATAGTCAGATTTAAGGTCTTCATATAGGATGCCACAAATGATGTGATTTAATTTTGATATAAAACTATATTTGTTCCCAATAACTAATTTATTATTTAAAAAAAAAATATTATATCCAACCACATCAAATCAATTTTCACCTTAATTAACTTTACCGTTATGCTCAGATTTCGAACTCAGGGAAGTTTACCACTTTACTCTCTTCAGGGGTTCCTATCAATATTTTAAAGTAATATTAACAACGAATCTCACTAATTCTTTAATTCAAATAAAACAAAATTGAAGACTTCATTTAATATAAAAAACATACTTATTTATTTAACACTTAAATAATTTAAATTTTACAATATATATATATATATATATATACCTCCTTATATTAAAAATATAAACATTCTCTTTGCTTATGGTAGATATATTTTCTAAACCTATAACACTACTTGATTTTACAATTTATTTAAAATATAAGTATCCTAATATTTAGACAATTATATTAACGCTAATTTACACTAATTAGATAATACAAATAATAATCCAATTATTTGTGTATAACACCTTCATTCGTTAAAATGATTGTCAGTCAAGTTATATTTATTAATATAAAAATATATACTTCACAACAATGTTAATCATTTATTTCTTTATCACACATTACATTTATTAGTCTATTTTGATTAGTATAAACAATGTAGTGTCATGTCATGGAAAATAATATGTGGATTCAAAAATAGTTTAATATCTTACCACTAAGTTCACATTATCCCATTCCCAAAATTAACATTTATTAACCGATATTTAAATCTTTATTAATCATAAATAAAAACAAAAATATTCTAAATTATTAATTCTCTCTTATTATTAATTTTTTATAATAAAATGAATAAGATGACAAAGAAAATGAAATTAACTTTTCCTAATTATAATTTTCAAAAATCCCAAATGGCATTTATAAAAGTTAATGTTCCTCACGAGAATGAAAATCCTTCGAAGACGCAGTTTTTTGATACCTTTGTTGTTAAACATTAAAGAGAATAATATTAGGATATCCTAAGTTGACATTTAGTTTCCTCTTTATATTCATCTTCTTAATATAAAGTTCCTTCATTAATATTTATAATTCCATTTTGAAGATCTAATTTTTATAATTTTAAGGCATTCATAATTCCATTTTGAAGATCTAATTTCTTTATAATTCTAAAGCATTCGGCAACGATGTTATTCCCACATATATATGTTTGATTAGGCAAGTGCATTTTATCTATCCCATGATAAATATTTGTGTTCTAGCCACTCTGCATTTTCTTTATAATGAAAAGTACATAAAATTTGAATGAAGTTTTTATAAACATGTTCTTTTTTTTTTTTAAGACGCTGTTTAGATTTTAAAACGTAATTCAAACAATTTTTTCTATAAAACATGAAAATATATTTAGATTACTTTCATTGAACAAGTATAAGAAACTTCTTATAATGAGTATTAAATTGTTTAAAATATAAACTTCAACTTACATTGTTATTTGTAATCAAACATAGTAAAAGTTTTTATGAAAATATAGCTGATAAAAATAGAATCCTTATTCTTCTAATAACAAGAATAGAATAATTATTTCATGTCTCGCTCCATCAGCTCGCTGAAGCATACCCATTCTCATTGTTGCAATAACAATTAGATATTAAAATGCTAAGTTAATTTCACTTCCTTTAATTTGATAAACTGTGAACCCAGAGGTCATTTATCACCTTGTCAACAGTCTTTTGTCAACAATGTCATTTTTCATTTTAAAGAATGAAAAATAGTAACTTTATATATTTATTTTCATAAGTATAATAATAATGTAAATATAATCTATACATATTGATTACATAAATATATGAGTATGTATGAGTATATATATACTCCTACAATATATATATAATTAAGTTCCAAACAGTAACCACCTAAACATTCACAGTAAAATATAGTAATCAATATTTCTGACTGCTGTCAAGGCAACCTTCACACCTTTTAATAGCAGGAATGGAAATCCATTCTTACTAATGGTCCATTGAATATGTATGGACACTTAATGCTTGCAACTTGATTGCAGCATATGAAATATTGATGCAATGAAGGTTAAATTGCAAGAAATAATGTACATTTGCTTGTACACATTCAACTCCATATTTAAATGTCTACTAATAACTTTTCAACTCATCAGTGAGTCTGCACTATTAATGAATTTTGAATTTTTAACCATGTCTTCAATTATTCTCTTCATTGCAAATTATCTTTATATTCTTGATGTTAAATGCTTGACTATAATCTCTCTCATGATCTAAAGTATAGATCAGACTTTCACATATTTAACATATGAAATAATGGGGAAACATTAATGTGAGAGTAAGGCAGCATGTGCCTCTATACAAAAGAGCACAAAAATGATTGTATAATGTCATCCATGAATTGTAGTAATGTAAGAGATTATGGCTCTATTTTTGGCTTCAGGAATATAAATTGATTTCATAGTGAATTGGATGATAGATAATGAAAAATAAGAGAGTTATGGTTTATTAATAGATCAGACTCAATGATGAACCAATAATTCAGTAGAGTTCAAGTCATTCAAATAAATGTATAATTTGAAGGAAGCACAAGCAAACATGAATAGTTATCTGCAGTACATTTAATGATCTGTCATTTGCTTTTGAAAGTATTCCACACTCAAAATGCAGAATATGTACTTTGAAATTTTATTCTGTGCAATATATATGTTCTCACTGAATTAATATGTAAAGATAATCAATTTAATAGACAACTATATATTTTGACCATATATTTCTTTTCATCTAATTAATTTTCCTTCAAAGTTGAACCTTGTTAAGACATTATGTTAATTCACTTTGTCATGAGATTTATGTATCATCTTAGCACTTGCTCTATTGACCAACCTCAACCCTAAGAAATGTTTTTATGCTTTCCAATTTTTATTTAATCCCCATTTTCCTCCCAACTTTATTGAACCTTGTACTAAATTCATACATTTCTCTTTATTTTCTTGTATATACAGTGTCTCATATATACTCCTTTCTTTATAATTTCTACAATATGTTATTACTTCAATACTTTTTTCACATTTCATAACATGCTCTATTTAAAAAAAAAGATAAAATGGTTCTGACATAATATCTATTCATTTTATTGCACTATCATACTCCTTCCCCTTTTTATCTTACTTTTCTGACCGATCTATATATATCATTATACATCCACTTACACATACTTTTATAAACTATTCCTATCTCTTCACTCCATTCATTTGTCATTTTTGCATTACTCACTAACTTTGTTAATAATTTACTATTTTTCTATCCTATACCTATATTCTCATTCATTTTTACTTCCCTATCAGTCAGAATTTTATATACCTCCTTTAAATATGGAATATAAATACATTTCTTATTCTTTCTTTTATTTTTATTACTAACTTTTTATATCCACTCCTATCCCTCAATATATTTCTTATAATTCTACTATTATACTTTTATTCAATAGATTTCTTCTGGGTCTGCAACTGTTGCTCTTTCCCTCCTTTTTATTCAATGTAAGCCTATCATTTTTCTCTTTTATTCCTTTCAGAATCTCCATTTTTTGACACCAAGGTTGATAAAATCTTGGATGTATCATACCCCTGACACTTTCATTCTTTATACAATGCTTTACTTTATTCTCTTCATTCTTATCTTTTGTCATTAATAAATCTAAATATTTTACTCCTTCTTCAATATTTTCCATTGTTAATTTAATATTAAACATTTATTTATTTAGTTCATTAAATGCTTTCATTATGCTTCTTCTATTTCCTATAACTATTACATCATCTACATGTCTGTAGTATTTTATAAATTTTTCATTCTCAATATATTTTTTAACTACTCCCTGATGATGCCATAATCCCACATATTGAACATCTCATTATCCATCCTTTGTTTATATTCCAATAATCATTATTATATTTTACATACAATGTTTCACTAATTATTATTAATACTTCTTTTGTTATCTTTATCCATTCCATTGAAAATGTTCCCTCATTTTTGATTGTTCTTACCACAATTTCAATATATTCCTTCCTAGATATACTTTGAAACATTTTCTCTATATCCAATAATACTATATTACCATTCTTTCCTAATTTAATTGTTTTAAACCCTTCTACTACTTCCTCAAATTTTTTTATACAGTACTTTCTATATCTTATATTATTTGCAAGTTTTTTATGTATCATATCACATATTTTTTATATTTCTTTTAATATAAATCCACTGAAATCCATCATTAATTTTAAAGGAATATTCTCTTTGTCTGTTTTTTATTTTTTCAACCACTATAAGATGCTCAAGCACTGTTTGATATAACTTTTTATATCATTATCTTTAATTAGTTTAGTCTTTCTTATTTTTTGTAATATTTTTATATATTTACACTTAATTAAATTACTTGGATTCTTTTCTATTTTTATAAAATCTTGTTTCACCAAGTCCTCTTTAATTTTATCTTCATAATATTCTTTATTTAAAATTACAAATCTGGATCCTTTATCTTTTATAGTAATAACTAAATTTTCCATATTAACCTTTTCTATAATGTTTTTTCATTCCAATATCAGCCTTTCAAGCTAATTGAGCATGCACCTTTTGAGAGTGTTAAATAAATGAATATTCTTCTCTTCAATCCAAGATATAGTATTTATGCAGGAATAAAACTATATCTTGGATTGAAGAGGAGAGTATTCATTTATTTAACACTCTCAAAAGGCGCATGCTCAATTAGCTTGAAAGGCTGATATTGGAATGAAATATAATTGCAAGCATGGCGCTAGATAAAAATATTTGCTTATTTACTTATAATGTTTTTTTTTATTATTTGTTTATCTTTACACACATTCTTAGTTATATATCTCTTCTTCCTATTAATTACATTATTAATCTTTGACTGCACATTAATTTTTTCTTCTTCCTTAATATTTGCTACTTCAAAACTAACCACTGTTTTTTAATCAATGTGATGTAATATAATAAAAAAACTTACAGATAATTTGGAATTATGAGAAGTACTGTCTAAAACATTCTGAGGAAGTAGTAGAAGGGTTAAAAAGAGATTAAATTAGAGAGGAGTGGTAATATAGGATTATTTGATATAAGAAGATGTATCAAAGTATATCTAGGAAGGAAAGTATTGAAATTTTGGTAAAAAAGATAAAAAATGTGGGGAAAATTTCAAAGGAATAAATAAACATAAAAGTTGATATATTAATAATAATTAGAAAAACATCGTATGTAAAATTTAATAATGATTATTGCAATATAAAGAAGAAAAAAGATGGATAATGAAATATTTGATAAGTGGGATTATGGCACCAAGTATAGTAGACTGGATTGAACAGGAAGTAGTTAATAAATATATTGTGAATGGAAAAATTATAAAATGCTATAGATATGTAGATGATATAATAGTAATAGGAAATAGAAGAATGATAATGAAAGGATTTAATGAACTTAATAAAAATATGTTTAATATTAAATTTACAATGGAAAATAACAAAGAAGGAGTAAATTATTTAGACTTATTACTGAAAAAGGACAAGGATGAAGAGATTAAGGTAAAACATTGTATAAAGAATGAAAGTGTCAGGGGTATGATACATCCAAGATCTTATCAACCTTGTTATCAAAAAATGGGCATACTGAAAGAATTAAAAGAGAAAAATGATAGGCTTACATTAAGTAAAGAGAAAACAAAAAAGCAAAAGTTGCAGATCCAGAAGGAATATATTGAATATGTATATAATGATAGAGTTATAAAAAATATATTGAGGAATAGGAATGAATATAATAAATTTAATAATAAAAATTAAATAAAAAATAAAAAATGGATTTTTATTCCATATTCAAAGTTGGTATACTAAATTCTGAATGCTAGGGAAAAAGAAATAAATGAGAATATAGGTGTGGCATGGAAAAATAGTAAATCATTAAAAAAGTTAGTGAGTAGTACAAAAATGAAAAATAAATGGTACAATAAGATAGGAATAATTTATAAAATTATGTGTAAGGGATGTATGATGATAGAAAGCAGGAAGGTGCATAACAGAGGAATAGAAAGAAGGAATATTAAGTCAGGATCATTTTGCCATTTTTTGGAAATAGATCATGTTATGAAATGTGAAAAAAGTATTGAAGTGATAAAATATTATAGAAATATTAAAAGAAAGTGTATGAGATACTGTATATACAAGAAAATAAAGAAAAATGTATGAATTTAATACAAGGTTCAGTAAAGGTGGGAGGAAAATGGACATTAAATAAAAAATGGAAAGTATAAAAATGGTTCTTAGGGTTAAAATTAGTCAATAGATGAAGTGCTAAGATGATGTGTAAATCATATGACATATGGAATTAATGTAACATCTTGACAAGGTTCAATTTTAAATGAAAGTCATTTAGATGAAAATAAATATATAATTAAAAATATACTTGTCTATTAAGTTGATTATGTTTATATATTTAATTAAGTAAGAAAGTACATAAGAAAGACAGCATAATAGTTTTAAAAGAAATAACTATCTACATGAAATATACGTCTATCAACTGTAAAACTATAAATACCCATTATAAATATCCTACTTGTAAGTTCCAAATAATTTTATCTGTAACATTAATAAAATATATTTTTAATTAATCATTAGTGATTTAAATTACATAGTAATCCTTATCAACTGTAAAGTGATATTGGAAGCTTACTATCATGTGATTTTTCATGAGCTGTATATGCCAGTATTTGCTGCTCATTTACTTATTATATTATCTTTGAATCTGTTTGTCAATATTGCTTCCTTAATTTTTCTCTTTTTATGATTTCTTTCTTCCATTAATATTTTTGTATTATTTACATTAAAAGTAAATTTAAAATTACAAGATTTTTTATAGTAGAAGAATACTGATGCCATATACTATAAATAATCAATTAAATACTGCCTCAGTTTTTTTCAACCATGAAAGATCATGTAATTTTAAATTTACTTTTAATGTAAATGATACAAAAATATTAATTGAAGAAAGAAATCATAAAAAGAGAAAAATCAAGAAAACAATATTGATAAATAGATTCAAAGATAATATAATAAATAGAGAAGCAGAAAATACTGACATACACAATTCATGGAAAATCACATATTAAACTTCTGTATTATTTTACAATTGGTAAGGATTACTATGTATTCATAAATGCTACCAATTAATATATATATTATTTTTACAATTAAAATTATTTGGAACTTATATATATATAGAGGGAGAGGGGATTATCATAATGTAAGAAAATTGAAAAGTTTGCTACACTTTGATTTCTTACACTATAAATGTAAAGTGCAGTGCTTTGTTTTCTATATTAAATCTACAGTGGCATTTAAAAGAGGGTCTTATTTTGAATACAGTCAAGCCTGTCCGTTTTACTTTAACACTTGGCCTAGTGCAGTTGTTTTTCATTAAGTACTGTTGTAAGTTAAGTGCTTTCTAATTAAACGTTTACACATAAAAACCTTCACACATAAAATATTTTCATATAAATATATACACACACACAATAATGCAAAAACATTATATTTTGAACTTATGCTTTATAAGTGTCTGTTACTTAAATTTCAGTAATGAATTTACATTATTTTTATACATATTTCATTAATTGATAGAAATTTAACTGCTAATCAAGTTTGTTTGTTCTCTCTCTTTATCTCTCTCTCTCTTTAGAAAAAATATTATTAATGTTAATGAATAATCTTTGAGCAAGGCTAAATTATATATAGATATTTTTTACTGAATTTCTCAAACAATTATATTAAAAATAATTATTATACTTCCCTCTGACCGGAATGATTGACATACTTTTAATAGTAATAATAACATAAAGCAACTAAATTAATAATTTTGTCTTATAGATGCTATTTAGATTTAATCTACTTACTAATATATATATATATGTTTTTCATAAGTTTATATCTAATTTTTTACTGAAATATATTAAAATGACTTTTTAAAAAAATATCGTTCCCACACACAATGAATAAATTGGAAGATGGATAACTATGTGGAGAATGATCAAATAATAATAAAAAACTCCACTTTAAAAGTTTATCAACTGTTATTAAATTTTATTGAGTTTAAGGCTAAAGTTTTCTTTAAAATATTGTACTTTTAAGGTATATAATTATAATTGCAATAACTGTCTTTATTTTCTATTATTATTTTTGATGTTTCAAGGAATGTCAAGAAAATTATTAGCTTTGAGGTTTAGTTTTATTGTAGGGAATTATATTTTTTTTATATGTTTAATTAAGTTCCACACTGATTACTGTTATTTTCTATGTCCATCTTTTTAAATTATCTTATCTATAGAGTAATATATATCTAGATAAATAAGAACGTTATAGAGCAAAAACATTTTAAATTTTCAGAAATTTTACAATTTTATTTATAATGAATTTAAAAAAAAGTAATGATATATATTAAATTTGAATATAATAAAATAATTTTCTACTTATATTAAGAGCTTCTTAGTATAGTTGTAACAATTTGAAATTATCTTGACTCATAACGGTGAGCGGGATTTGGAAAAAATAAATAGTGGGGTTTGGAAAAAAATAATTAAATTACTGAAAATATAAAGTAAACTTATGATTTCAAACCCTGCTATTATTAGTATTATTATCTTCAGCTACCCATATTAAGTGCAGCTCTACTATAAATTTATTATATATAGCTGATTATTTTTTATCTGCAGGAATTATTTTTATGATTTTTTAAAGTTTTGGATTTCATCACCTGAATTTTCTCAAATTATTCCATGCTTGTCTCTGTACTAGTGTACATAATGTTACCCCCCCCTCCGTGTGAGCTATTTTTGATATTTTATTTTTTTAAATAAATTTTTAAATGCATTTATTAAATAATTCTCTATTTTATATTATTATCAGTAACATTGTAACCATTGATAAAGGTTAAGAACCTCTGGGACAGCTGATAAATTATTTTTCAAATTTAAGTTTCACATATATTTCCACATTTAAGGTCCATGTAATAATATGTCAAATGTTTATCCGATTATTGTAATTATCAGTTTTGTTCATCACCATATATACTTTCAATTAATAAATATGCCTCTAGTATGATTTATTTTGCTTGTTTTGAAAGTGATATTATTTATTTTGCTTTTAGAATCTTTTCTATGTTATGTATACAAAGATAATAACTATCTAATATTATATTATATTATACTAATTAATAATAATATTTACATTTTTAGTAGTTTATATTTATTAATTGCAAAGACTCCCAAGTCTAATATTTCATCTTTATTAGTTGGAATTAATAATACTGTTTAAGGTTTGCCACAACTCGATTTAAATAAGAGTGAAATTCTGTAGCAAGTACTTTGTTGTTTCATAGACTTTGTATGGATGATTTACTATGCATTGTGGCTCCATAATAAATTTATTATCTATATAGGCAAGATGAATTTTTAAGAGATGTACATTTATGTAACAATGAATTGAAAATTTTTATTATGATTTTTTCTAGCACATAAAATAGATTATTTGTGTATATTTTAATTTGCTTTTTTTTTTCTCTATGAGGGGCAAAAAATACTTTTTGAGCAACTATTTTAGGTGTTTTCCATTCTGTTGTGCTCACTATTGGTTTCTGCAGTTGCACTTATGTTTGTGATTCTCTGATAGGCATTTTTGAGTTAGAATCAATTACTTTACTGGGCTTTATGGAATAATATATTTAGTTTCTCTTCTGGGCTATTCAAACCTGATGGACTAGTTTGAAATTATTTCTTGAGATTTTTTAAGTTAAATTCATATATTTTTGCATCAGTTTCTCTGCTGAGTTCTTCTGGTTTGAAATATTTAGTTTTGAAATCCAATATAGATTATTTTACTCCTATAATAAAAAATGTTCTCACTTGATTTACACTGAAAGAATAAAGAATTTTATTACTTGGTTTTTACATTGAATCTTTATGGTTTTGTTTGCCTACAATAATATGAAAAACAAATTCAATGTTTTCACAGTATATACAACACAAAATTTTAGTGAATTCATTAAACACATAATACAAATGATCATAATCTTCACTGAACTGTTTTGAGCTTAATGATTTTGTTTATTTGTAAATTAATTAATGATAGTTTAAAATTACTAAGTTAAGTTATTCTTATAAAAAAACTTCTGTACATATTTTTTATAGTTTATGTTGTTGATGTGGATCAACTCTATCATTTTATACCCTAGATGACTAAACCATGCATAGATTGTTAGTTACAATATTTTTGATAGAAACAAGTCAGAAGAGGACAACAAGATTTTACTATTGTTTGTAAACTTTTCAGTCATTTAAATGACAGAGATGAATCTGATTGTCTTAATAATTTGTAATCAGTATATTGCTTTGGTGTATTTTCTGCTAATTGCTTCCAACATTTTCTAAATGTATATAGTATCTCATTTATATGTTTTGAGTTTCAAAAGCTGAGTTTTAATTTTTTGATTATTTCTGTAATTTAGGTTTGAGGCTCTTATCATAATTTTTGGAATAAAATTGAGACATTTTAATAGATTGCCTTTTTTCATAAAGCAAATTGCTTCAATACATATCTGTATCTTCAAGCAGTTTTACTTTTGCAAATGTTTTTTTACATCTACAGCATGCATTTATTGGTTTTACAAATATTGTTTTTATGAACTATTTCTTAATATCAGTTTGTATTCCAGCTAACTTATGAACAATAGTAAACCAATTTGACACATTTACTGTAATATTTCATTCAATAGATTAAATACTTTCACCGAATACCTTCTAGGATGTCTTAGTATACTTAAGTCATTGCTAACTTTCTTGATCTGATAGTATAATTTACTGATTTATCGTAATCTCTTTGGTTGAACTAATTAAAATGGTACTTTTCCATTTTTTTAGCAGTCTAAGACTGAAATATATTGGTAGCTTGCTTAAGCATTCATTCCAATGAAAACATTAGAGTGTCTGCGGATTTCAAAACATTGCAAATTATAGATATGTTTAACCTTGCAAATGTCAAATCTATCTAATTATACTGTACTACTATTGTTAAATTGGTTATATATAATTTTTCATGAAATTTTATGTTATACTTTCAACATTTCTTTCATATTTTCAAAATTATGATTGCCATTTGTATTAGTTTTAATGTCATATGTCTAATGTGTTAATGATTTGATGTAGAGTGATATATACATATTCAAGTTTTTTAGTTTGCAGTTATTGGCAATTTTATTATGACATGTATATTAATAATTAATTTAGTTACTAATGATAATAGGATTGCATCTGCAACAGTTTGGTTTCATTAGTTTGAAAAGACCAGAAAGTCTATTATAATATGTTATTACTTATAATTTATAACCTAGTATAAGATTTTTCAAAAGCTGTTTTAAATCATGAATGAATGTTTGTAACAGAAAGCTCATCTGGATATTATGTTTAGTGTTCAGCTACTAAATTTCAATTTTTCACATTAATTGAATTATTATGTTGTTTTGTGATATATGTATTTATTATTAAAAGATATTTAAACTCAGACTTTCAAGCTCCCTACATCTATCCACTCCATATTATACAACTGATACACATGGCCACATATATGTGAAAAAAGATAAATGATCTCCATTAATGTTTGAAAAATTGCAATCTTATATAATCTGAACACTGATTATATATACATGTGTGTGGGGGGAATGATAATCTGGACCAGATGATGGGTGCTGGTTCAGTATGAAAGATGTATATTGAATATCATTTATCTTTTTTTACATATATCTGGTCATGTGTATCAGTTGTAGAAGATGGAGTGCATAGAGTAGGTTGTTTGAAAATCTGAATTCAAATTCCTTCTAATTATATTAAATTCAGCATAGACAATGTACTTGTATTTAAATACTATATATATATTACTGATTATGATGAATATATAATAAATGTTGATTACCTGAATAATCAGATATACTTTTTATTGCAATTATGAGTTTCTTTGATGTGATAGGTCTATTTATCATTTTAGTGCTTTGTTTCCTGATTTCTTTTCAGATTAGTTATTTATCTGGCTCTTTCAAACTATTTTGTTAATATTCTTCAGTGTGAGAATATCTGCTATATCTAATAATAGTACCTTCATTTTAGATACTGAATATTTCTGAGTTGAAAAATTAGTCAACCTCTTTAATATGGTGATTACAATTTTTAAATTTTGTATCAACATTTTTGCTCAGATTAACCATATTTATTAACATTTACTGTATTAATGACTTGCACAAAATATCCAATTCATCATAATTATAATCATAATGATGTATTTATTTCTGGTTTGAGTTTAAACTTTATTCTTAAATTCAACATTTTTCAGAATATCAAGCATTACTAAAGTCTGAGATTGTAAATGTAACTGACTACTTCATTTTTATAGGTTTTTTTAATAAAGAGAAAATAGTTTGAACATTTGTTACAGAAAACTACTGTTTTTATTTCTATTGCATATATATGTTTAGTTCTCTATTTATTAAATATTTACAATTATCTGATTTATATTGATTACAAATACAAATTAATAATGCCATATATATTGTGTTTTAAATTTATCCTTGATTCTAACATTCATCAGAAAGTCATTTATTATTAAAGCCTGAGGTGATACAAATACATGGCAGATTTAATCTTACACACGTTTTCTGACAAAATAAAATAGATACATACATTTATATTAACAACTTATGGAAAACTAGTTTGTTTTCATTTGTATTACATATTTATGTTTAGTATATTAAGTATTTACAATTATTGAATTAGAACTGATTAATGATAGTTTGTAAAATGTGATACAATGTTACTTACCTATAATAGATTGATTATGAGTTCAGATTAATCATTTTGTGTTTAGGTTTGTTTTGAGTTTGAACCTTACTCTTAATTCCAAGGTGTATTAAAAATCAAGCCTTTTTAAGACATGAGATAATAACAGTAAATGGATAAAATGTTTTCACCTGTATATAATAATCTAATTCTCACATCTTTATATTCTTCTGAAATCTAATTATCAATTATAATTTTATTAAAACGTTTTTTTTTTAAATTAAGCCTTGCATATTCTCTCAAATATATTATCATTTCAATTTCCATACCATCTAATTCATTGCATTTTTGTTAATATATTTATTGCTTTACTCAATCCTACATGTGTTCCTTTATTCACCTCATAAATTAAATATTCTTATGAATCATATTTACTTTTTACTGCTCCTTCATGCAAAATTTGTACTACAAAATCATTAAATGTTTTTCAACTTCTTTTCTATCCTCACATTCTTTATTTTTGCATTTAATAATATGGTATCATTCTACTTCATATTGTTTGAAAATTTTTCATAACTCTCTCTTCTAACCCTATGATTTCATTTAATAACATCTTTCCATATTAATTCTATTCTAACTGTTTTTTTTTACTGAAGTAGCTATCTCATTTAATATTTATCTTCTCTTTTCATCTTTACATTTTAACATCTTTTTGTAATCCCTAAATACATTTGTTTTTAAAACTTTCTAAAGTTATTTCATCATCATTTTCTCTTATTAATTCTATTGTTGCTAATAAATATTTTTTGCAGTCTTTTTCATCATTTTCATCCATTCTTCATCACAACTCAATTTAATCTCATTGCTTATTTCCCACTCATCTTTATCAATTTTTCTTCAAATTTCATAACTTAGCCATTCACAGATGCATCTAATACTATCTTATGTTTACTTTTCTTTTTTCTTTTTTTCAAACAATTTAATGCTTTTTTTTATTCCTCTTTCTTTACTGATAAATAATTCACAGTATATTTTAGATTCCATTTGACCACATAAATCCCCATTATATATATTCACTCCATTTCACAATTTTTAATCTATTTTTCTTATACACTCTATTTTAAAAAAAAGTATTTCATTGATATTTTGCATTTCATCAGTTTCATTAATATGATTATTAATATCACTTACTATCATTATTTTTAAATTATTTTTCTTAAACTTTTTTATATCTATCTATATATGTATATTTCCCAAAACTCTATTCACCATTGTACATATTGTCCATTTTCAGTAACTTAACACATTATTCCAAAAAAATATTTCTCTGTACCTAATTTTTATCTATCTGTTTCTTACAATATACATCTAAGCAGTTTTTTTAATGATTGCCACAATACTTCTCCTTTTTTTAAATCTTTAAAGCAACTATTTAAATCTTACATTCACATTTCTGAAGATGAAAATTTTCTTCGTTCCTCAAATGTGTCTGCATAACAGTTAACAAATATAATCTTTCTCCCGTAAACCTTCTTAAAGTTTCTTTACTTATTTATATCTCTATATATTTATTTATTTATATAACCAAATTTTATATTATTCTTGATCTTTTTTTAAGCATTCTTTTAACTATTTTCAAGAACTCTCTATAATGTTTTTATCTTTATATCTTTCATAATTCTATTTTAATCTACAACACTCTTTATCTTGCTTGCACCTCTAAATATTAACATATTCTTATTTTAAATATTTTCTTTCTGCATTTTATCTTTATTTTTTTTATATATATCCCACCCACTTTCATTTATATTTACTAGGTAGCTTCATCTAATGAGTAGCACTAAAATTAACACTTTGAACTCTAAATTATTTTAAATGACTAAATTATTAGAGAATTATCATAAATTTTAAAACATGTAATATTAATTAAGTGCATCTCTATTTGATATGCTCATGAATACAGTCTTAATTAAAAAAAAAGTATTTATTCAGGAAGTTTAATGCGAAGTATATAATAATATTTATTTACAATTTTATATCTACTGTTTGCTACTTTCATTAATTAAATAATTAGGAAATAAGTTACTATTATATAGAAGTATTTGTTTTGCAGTTGTTTGATAATAGTTTAAAGAATTTAAGTTATCAATCACATAGTTCTTCTTTCCAGAATAGTTCATAAATATCTAATATAGAAATAAAACAATCAAACTCCTTTTTAAAAGTTGCTTTTTATATGACTATAATCATGAAAAAGAAATCCAACGTTTTGACTATTTTATATAGTTTTTTTCAAGCCATACTAAAATAAAATAAAATATAATATAATAAATATCACATATTCCGAAAAAAATATTAAATTAAAAATTACAAAATATATTCATAACCATAAATTTACCTTATCTCACTCCCCTTTCCTATTATAAACAATCACAACTTAATAATTACCAATATAAATATTTCACGCTAAACCAACACTCATCAATTGGTCCAGATTATCATCTCCCACATACATATATATAATCAGTGCTCAGTTTATATTTATATTTTCTACATGTGTGTGGTCATGTGTATCGGTTGTATGAGATAGAGTGGATAGTCAGTGGGTGCTTGAAAATCTGAGTTCAAATCCCCCATATTTACAATTAAGCTCCAGGTTTGTATAGAATGCCTGGTTTTCAAATAGATTTAAAAAATAGCCTTTAAATAGCCAAGTGCAGAGCAAAGATATGTTTAAGAGATCCCTAAAGAAGAATGGACAAGGCTCTCTAGCTAAGAATAGCTAAAATTTCATTTGTTCACTGTTACCGGATAGTTAACTGTATGGATGTAAAATTACTATAAATACATTTTTAAAATGTATATTTATTTATAGCAGAAAAAACATTTCAAATAATATATCACCCAGATTCGAACTACAGATCATAATAATGGTTAGCGAATATGTTAATATGTTAAGCATTGTGTTAAAAACTCTTTGTTATAAATATATAATCTATGACGTCATTATCAAACTGATTTCTTTCACTTTTAAATTCTGTTTTCTAGTTGTTTTATTACTTTTTCTAAACATTGATTGCTATTAACAGACGTTCAGCCAAACTAAATGATGGAAATTATTTGTATGTTCTCAGATTTTCTTTACTTGAAAAATTGTTACAAACTTGTCGTCAAAGTTTTAATTTAAGCCTGATTGGAGACGCCACTCAAGACATTGATTTAATTATATCTAGTACCATACTGCTAATGAAGATAAATATGGGGACTTGAAAATTTTCTCACCCAGCAGGGTTTCTCTTGATTTTACCGCAGTTCCTAAAACTATCATTTGACTTTGATATGGCACAGTGCTGAAAAGAGAGCCATTGGATCAAGTCTTATTTAAACAGCACTTAACATTCTTGTCTGCTTCTTCCAGACAAAACAGCCTGACCAGATCATATCATTAGAAAGGAAAGTGTTTTTAATCATTAGCCTGTAGTTTTGGGATTTTTTTCATACCATAAATGATCTGTAATTTAATTTTCTCAATCACAGACATTATTTTTTTATTTAAATTTTAATGCATTTTTGTTGTAAATGATTTGATTCCTTTTTTTTTATAGAAATATTTTTTCTACCCCATTTTGCATCAAACATTTAATTTCTTTTCATTAAATATATGATTATTCATGTCCACTATTGTAAAGGCGCCATTTTATTATTATAACTTTTTTCTGTTCAAAATAAATGAGATTTTGATAATAAAATTGTCTTATGGAGCTAATTTATAAATGGAAACTTATTACAAGCAATATATCATTAACAAGCGATTGGGTTTCAAAAATTTCAGGAAAAACGACTTATTTTGACAGTTTGCGAAAATATATTTACTAAACTGGTTAATATTTAACTTATCTATCTGTTTGTTTTATAAACTCATTTGTTTATTATATATACTGATGTTAAAATGAACTTGTATTTTTTCTTCAGTAAAGTAATTTTTACATTTAGTTTTTAATTTTAAGGTTAACTTTTTGCATGTTTCTATTTTTATATTTATAAAATGTAACTTATGTCAAGCATTGGTAGTCGAGAGGACAGCGACGGCCGCTTTACAAGCAGTTGTCCCGGGTTAGCAGGTTCGCTTCCCGGCTGATGCTATGACACATGAGAAAAAAAAAAGTAACTTATAATAGAATGATTAAATTTTGTCTTAAGTTTTTTTTTTTTAATGTGTCAAAGCGTCGGCCGAGAAAGCGAACCCCGGGACAACTGCTTGTAAGGCTGCTGTGCTAACCACTTGGCCACCAACGCTTGATAATTTGCTTATGATAAATAAACAATCGAACGACTTATTGATCAATTCATAAGAAGTTCAAGCACCAGGAGCGATAGTGCTGGAGCTATGATCTGGAAACTTGAACTCTAAAGTTCATATACTATGTCACTGCATTATATTAACTCATGAGGTTTAGAGCAAACTCAAAACCAGATGATTCTAGATCGATTATTTAAAGATAAAAAAACAAAACATTTTTTGTATTCAGCATTATCATTCTGGCTTGGATCCCCGAATAGTTGATTACACTTTTTATTTTATTAAAATGGTATCCCTTTCTATATAGAATTTCAAATTGAATAAAATGATTTCAATCTTGAAGTATTATACTAAGAAAAAAAAAACTGATGATCTGCACAATTTTTATGCAATAACTATGAAATGATACATATGGCTTATTTACTGCTAAAACCACAAATCTAGGGATCATATTTATTATAAAATGAAACCTCATAGCATTAAAAAAAAATTTAAGATAATCCTCCTAGAAGTATTATTCAGAATTAATTTAATGAGACTAAAAATTATTAACTTTAATTGTGCAAAATATTTAGTATTTTGATGAAAATAATTCTAATTGTATACACTAATGCCAAAATCACTGCAATAAGGAGAGGAATGGTGAGATATTGCAGTTATGTTAATTGTAGATTTGTAGAAATAAGTAATATTATTATTATTTTTTGCATTTATATTCCTATTATTTTTTTATTTAGTTACACAATATAATAAACCAAAAATCAGTCATATTTAGACATACATTTTCATATTCAATAATCTTCTCTTGAGTCGATCATTTTGTCCTGAAAAAAATGTTTTGACAAATAATCAAGCATGAAACCATAATCTTTTCAGTTATTTTACCCAGTATACAAGCATAGTAAAAAAATTCAAACAAATGTTATTTTGATGAATTATGATAATTTAATACTGTGTGACATAGTTTTTTTTTAACTGCAATAATAATCACACATTTATTTGCTTTGATTTTAATGGTTGTCTTAGTAAATATAGTTTGTGGTATATCAGTTTGTGTTTAGTATATTTATGATGGTAACGTAGAATTTTAATCAAATACATGTTATTAATTTGTGGGATTATCTCAATTGCATATTATTACTTAAGTGTGAAGAACCTGATACTTGCTCTTCAGTTTCATTCAGCAAACTGACTTTAAATGTACTTATATTGATAACATTTACTAAGTTCTAATTTATTAATGTTTAAAATTTATTAAGTTGTTTTGGTCTTATTGTAACATCATATAAATAAACAATGAATTCCAGACTTCATATAAAACTCTCCTGTACCTGTTTGTGGGAATTTTATCCTATTGCTTTAGTATATTTATCATTAGTGAAGAGCTTTAACTGACCAGCGTATATTAAATTGATACTTTTGCTTTTTATCTCATAATAAATAGATACCAATTTACTGATCAATTGTGATTAATTTGTTAAATTAGCTATAAACCAAATATCTGGAACAAAATCTAAGCTTGCTTATGACTTGAAAATTTTTTGAGATTTAGTTAGTTCAAACTAAGCATAATTTGAAGATATGTTAACCAATGTACCACAAACTTTAAATTAAGTTACAAAATTTTATATGAATATTAATAAAGCAATTCTTATTACATTTGCCACCTAAGATAAACATCCAAGATAAAAATTATTGTTATTCATACTTGTGTTTATCATCATGATATTTTTATAGACAACTCAGATATGAAGAGAGTTGTTAAACTTTACTACATGATATGCTTTTTTTAAATGTTTTTATCTACATTTAATTTATTTCTTGTTTTTTTATTTCCAGCATATCTAATAATATTAATACTTTCTACCATTGGCATTGTCTTCTATTAGTCAGTATCTCATTTTTATTGCTCTTCACAACATAGCACTTTATGCTTAAATTACATTAGATATATCCTAGGTAATGCAATTCCCTTTGTAAGAATTATGTTATAAAACATATAGTATTACTTTAAATTAATATTCTTGATGTATATCCTGAAATGTTACTCAAAGTAATGGATTTCATAGTTTTAATCACTTATAATAAATGACTATCCATATCTGCAATGACTATATTACCCCTGAAAGTAATATTATTAATAAAATTAGGAATCACAATATGTTATTCTGTACAGTTTTTATAAATAATAACAAACTGATGAAATTGTAAATTATGGAAATATAATTTTATCTACTTATTGAGTAAAAAATAATTATCATTAGTGCCTTTAAGTGTTATTGTGATTTTGAAATTACTCTCATAATTTTACTACAATAATCAATTAAATTTTGAATTGCTAAACATTGGATTATCTTATTTTTTGCTAATATTTTTTATTACAATCTTGACTTTTATTTATTTTGCTACCTGATGAAGATATGTTTTTGCCTTATATAAAATTATTTCTTATGTTCATTTGTATTTTTTATTATTGTCAATAATCTACTTATGAACTTACTTATTAAACATTAATAAGCATTATTGCAGTGCTAATATCTATAATTGGTTTTTAATATTATTTTTTTTAATTAGTGTATTGATTTGTTTAGTCAGTTTAATTATTCATAACATGTCATAAAAGAACTTGTAAAGATTCTAATCAGGAGATAAATTAACTGGCAGCTTTAGTAAATTCTTCAATTCTTCTATTGTAGATGAAGTTCAACAGTCATAAATTATGTTGTTAATGGATTATGTTTATATATATTTACATATAAAGATAAGTAGTTATTAAACTCTGCTTCTGAAACAGGTAAAAATAATAACCATGGATTGTCCAGAATCTATTGATGAGATTCCAGTTATGCCTAGGAAATCAAATCCATCTGTCATTACTTTAGGATCTGCAAAAAGACATTTGTTTGGTATCTCTATAGATTTAATTTTTTTATGCCATAATTTTTTGGTTGCAGATTCTTGATTGTACATCCAAAAAGAGAATATTGAGATGCATCTTAGTGATCAAACTACACCTTGAAGTTTTGGCAAGCACAATATGTTCCATAGTGTTTTATATATTTATTGTGAGACATTTTCTGATATATAGTAAATTAATATGTGAAAAAAGAACACAAATTCATTGTAGATATGATTTTACTAATAATATTTCTTATGGGAATACTTGGATATCTAAAAGTTTAGTCTGAAAACATTTTCTTTAAACAAGGATACAGTTTTTACCAGTAGACTATTCTAATGTTAATAAAGCTGCTTGTAAGATATTTGCATGACAGTCCAAACTAATGCCAACCAGCCTTCCAAGGAGGTTTTTTCTAGAACTTATTTTAAATTTAATTTCAAACAAATATAAAAAAATAGGCTAAGGTTGCAGGTTATTTTAAATAGCATGAGATAAATTATATTTCAGTTTATTATAGCAAAAGCTGATACTTAGATTATAAAATACTTTCTTGTTATTTATTTAAAAAATATTATGCTGTTTTCATTAAATTATAAATAAAATCACAGTTTTTGAAAAGATGTTTAATCTTTTCTTATCCTTGTTGAAATAGTTTTATAATTTCAAGAAATATTTTTTTATGAAGTCAAGACAATATCAGAATCTTCTATATTTTGTTTTGAGAAAATCACTGATGAATATATTAAATAAAATAGATTAAATAACTAAAACCTGAGGAAAATCTTTCTATGCAATTTTATATTTACTACACTTATCATTTAATGTTACTTAAATGGTTCTATTGGAGAAAATTTTGTCAAGAATTATAAAGAAAATATAGAAGACCATTTGTTCAAACAAAATCACAAACAGTTGTTAAGTAAATAAAATTAGCATCTATTTTTAATTTATTTTGGGAATCTTTTTTATGTAAGTTTTTAAAAATAAAACATATTCAAAGCAGCTTTTTTCTGGCTTAGATTCTACCTTCTCCAGAAGAAGATAGTTCTTGGCTATTGACATCACATTTGTTAATATGAACCATTCAGATAGTTTGTAGGAAACATATAATAAAAATATTGAGGTTATAATGGGGTTTTTTTGTTTTTGTTTTTACATTGTTATAGTTTTGCCTTCATGCTAAATTTTTGAAATAGTTTCTATATGAATAATGTTAGTGAATCCATGCTTTATCTGTAAATCCTAATCTTTTAAAGAAATTCTGTAAGGAAGTTATCTGCTGCTGAGATCTTTTTCATTTAAAACAAAAAAAAAGGTAAAGTTTCATAATATTAATTGATTTTAGCAGAATTTTATTAAAGTAACATATGACAATTAAACTTATAGTTCTGTTCTAATATTTTTTTTTCATTATATCAACATTAAAGTTGGAGATCTATCTAGATTTTGTAAAGTGTTGTTGTGTCATTGTTCTCTGCCCACTTTTTTTTTTTTGATGTCATTCAATAATTTTATAAATCAATCATCAAGTCCAGGATCTTTAATTAGAAATAATAAAAATCTAGAATATAATTTCTCCAATTTCTTTTTTCTACGGCAAACTCATAATAACTGATGCCAAAAATTCCACCTCTCATGAATATAGAAAGCAGTTTATCCTAAAATGAAACAAAACTGTAGTGCTCTTTATACATTGGAACTGGATAACTTTCAATTATACTAATATGGATGTCAATAATGATTAACATTTGCTAATGTTAGTTATTGAGGGGAAATGATTCACTAACAAAAGAACAATAGGTAATAATGAACTATTTTCAGTGAATCAAACATAAGTCAGAAGTTGCCTCTGTTGCCTATAAGTCTAAAAAGAATTTTGCTTTTTACTTCATATTATACACTAAGGCATATTGTTTAAATTCATTCTTTTTAAAAGTTGATAGTCTGCTTAACCCTCATTTCAATATCAAATTATAAGATTTGGATGATGAAGATAGGAATATATTTTATTAGTCTGTTTGGAATTATTTACCTGACTAATGATTGTACCACCGTGTGAATTATCTTCATTAGAAGTCATTTGCTTTTCAAAATTATTTAAAACAAAAGTAGGGAAATCTATATCATGTTTAAAATTAATGTTATCAAAATCAATGTAAATTCAAAAATTTCATTATCAAAAAAATAAAATCCTGTAGAAATAACTATCTCCAATATCCTTTGAATTAATACTCTTATACATCAGAAAACAATAAAGAATGGAGTGAATTTATTTATTATTTGTTGATGAATGATAATGTATTTATAATCTTTATTCTTCATTATTTGATGACAAAAAGCAGTGTTATTTGCTCATAGCATAAGGAAGTATAGATATTATATATAGAAGTCAAGCTATTTTTATTTGATATTAGAAAGTGATGATCCCTGAAATACAATTGCATTAGTGTTGTGACTAACAATTAATTTATAGTGATATTTACCTTTAATTTTGTTAATCTCTCAATAATAAGTTGCAATAATATTATTGTGTTTTTAGACTCAATAAAATGTATACTTCTTGACTTGTTATCTTGCTACATATATCTTTTATAATACTCCCAGAGTTCATATTTATAGTTTTGTCATGCATTTTCATAATTTGCCATGTTTAAATAAGAGTTCATCAAAATGAATATTAATTCTATAGGGACAATGGTTTACACATGCTAATATATGCTACTTTCAGTATGAGATGTGAGAAGAATACCATCCATCTACCCCATCTTTTTTTTACTAAATATAGTTTATTATTTTTATCTATCATTATATATTCAAATACACATAAATCATATTCTGCAAAAGTGATAAAAAATTAACAAATAATATATTAATAAACTCCAAAATAGTACTAAACCAGATTTTCTGGTTCATAGGATATATTTGTCAAAGTAAAACTATAATTTATTCTAATAAATCTAAATGTACATAGTAATATAAATTGAAATATCAATTATTGATAAAAGTAGTACTATTTGTTTCTAGCTTAATTATATTTCCATTAATAAAACACCATTGCATATTAAGAGGAATGTTATATTGGCTTTAACATTAGCAAATTTTTTTGAATTAATTATATGTCAGGCTTCTTTCACTTTTTTTTTTTTTTTCAAACAAACAATTTTGATAGAAGCACATTTAAGCAAATGATTACTTTCCTTCTCATAATCAATGATTTTCAGAATTATATACACTATTATTTTTAGCTTCATTATAGAGATAAATGTACAGAGCAATTCTAGACTTTTAATTTGCTCTAGTGTTTTTCGCTAACACCTAGTATTTAAATAATATTTTAATTTGTGAAGCGCAGATAGTTGAAAATTGAAATAAATTGAGATACTGCTGAATCTCACTGCACTCATTACAATACCTATCCAACAGCCAATCAGATGTCGTGATAGCCATCTAAATGACAATCAAACCCAAACACATGACAAAGATTTTATGAGAAAAGGGTGGCCCACCCTTCTCTCTACTTTTCTTTCTATATATCTAAGCCAGTCATAAGTATTTAAGTTTGAAAGTTTGAAGCTTTAAATATCTTCACAAATAACTCACTGAGTCTAAATCATAAACATACAATGTGAAATCCTATGATTTACTATGTAGTAGTTTTTAGAATACATAATAAGCAGTAAAGTATGTAAATAATATTTTAATTTGTGAAGTGCAGATAGTTGAAAATTGAAATAAATTGAGATAATAAAATGAGATTCGGCAGTATCTCAATTTATTTCAATTTTCAACTATCTGTGCTTCACAAATTAAAATATTATTTACATACTTTACTGCTTGTTATGTATTCTAAAAACTACTACATAGTAAATCATAGGATTTTGCATTGGATGTTTATGATTTAGACTCAGTGAGTTATTTGTGAAGATATTTAAAGCTTCAAGCTTTCAAACCTAAATACTTACAATTGGCTTAGATATATAGAAAGAAAAGTAGAGAGAAGGATGGGTTGCCCTTTTCTTGTAAAATCTTTGTCATGTTTTTGAGTTTGATTGTTGTTTAGATGGCTATCATGACATCTGATGGGCTGTCGGATAAGTATTGTAATGAGTGCAGTGAGATTCAACAGTATCTCAATTTATTTCAATTTTTAACACCTAGTATTATAAATCTGGAAATACAGGGCATAATGTAACTATTCTTTATCATAATTTTCAAGCTTATCCTTAAAATTATTTATTAGTCTATTTAAAGTTAAAGATTATCAAAAACAAATATTAAATTTTTATTCATAATAAAAATTATTTTTTTATGAAAATTGGAAACATAGAGCAAATCAATCCATGGTTTGATAATAGATATTGTGTCATTTTTATGTTTACTTGTAAATTTTTTTTAATTTGCTTATCAAGCATGATTTTAAAATATTGAACATTGGTCAAATTATTTTTAGAATTTTTATCTTTTTTTTTTTTTTGTATCAGATTTACATTTGGAAAGTTTTAAATTTCTAAATAAAAAAGCTTTAAACCAGCTTTTTATAATGAAATTAAATTTTTGATAAAGAATGCAGATTTACCTAACTGTTTTTGCATACATTCAGTAATCAATAATTTTGCATTGTTATTTAAAATCTAAAAATGAAATAGATTAATTAACACCATCATTTTTCTTCATACATTTAATTTCAGGAACGATTTTAATTATTATACATTACCTTAATAAGTTTATAAGGAGCATATATAAAAATATCAGCATATCTAGCATACATGATATTCTTATAAATATCTAAAAAAGGTTGAATAGCCTTTTTTTCAATTGAACAATAGCTAAACTACAGATAATACTAGTAATAAACAAACTCATGATTGTATTCATTACAAAGTTATCCCCGTAAAATCTTGCAAACAAATTATTATTTATCAATATAAAATATTCATAAAAACCTACACTCTTTTTCTACTCAAAATGTCTTTGTTTTAAAAGATAAGGAGTGATATTTACGTTCAATTTTTTTTTTCAGTCAACTCTAAGAAAAAAACAAGTTAAAAATAATTATGCAATTGAAAATATATAACTGAACAAACATTGTATGAATAAGATTATTTTAGATATATAATTCTTTTAATATAAATACATTAATATTTTTGATATTTATATATGCATGTGAAATAAATTCTGTAGTGGAAATTGTTATTCCTTATTTTTTTATGAAAAAACTATATCATTTTTATACTACTTCTTGAGTTTTATTCAGGATTCTTTTTTAATATAAGCAATTAATTTCTAAATATTATACCCGACTAGATAAAATAAAATACATTAAATATACAGATCTTTATACTCTGTATGATGAAACATCTAATTTAAAAATCTCATTGTTAAATTTAATTCCTTTTTTTAAACAAATTCAAATTTTTGAAATTGGTGAAGATTTTATAATATATTACTATATATTTTATTTATTTTTTGTGTGCTCTACTGTATATTTTTTTGAACACAACTTGTTTGTAGTTTTAAATGCCCTGTGTAGTTTGACAACATATTTAAATGGTGGATTCAAGAGCCAAAGATTCTTGAAAAAAAATGCAAAAAAAAAAAATCTCCGTTTTGTCAACTGAATGACACAGTTGTATGTAGAACTTAAATGTTATATGATAGTAAGAATAAATAATTAAACAATTTTTGACAATTTTAGTTTTAGTCTGTTATTTTTTCATTAGTCTTTTTAAAAATTGATAACTATATAAAAATTTAACTTAAAATATTTTATTGTTAGATTAGTGTCTTTATATTGTAGTATACATAATACCTATCTATCTATCTATCTATCTACCTATCTATCTACCTAGCTTTCTATATATCTTTCCATCTATTCATACATCATCCTATCAATATAACTTTCAATATAAGTAGGTTTATTATATTGACTTTATATTACTTTGTAGGTTTTGTTTTATTTACTGTACATATTATTGAAGTATCATACTTTATTTTTATCTTGCCAATATATTTACATCCTGTGGTTGTTGTAAATTATTTTCTTGGACTAGTGCCTCAGCAGTTTTCCCATCTGTGTTTCATAGTCTTATCAGAAGTCATTGGTAGTTATCTTTACATTTTTTGTAGCAGTTTTTTCATCTTTTTAACATACAATCTAATGCAAGTACTTCATTTTTATAATCACACAAAACATGTAAACCATAGTAATAACTGAAACACAGGCTTATTATATACCTGTGTCTATATATGTAATATAAGGTATATGAGCACAGACTTTCAGATGATCCATCACTCTCCACTAGTATAATGTTGAACAAATATACTTTTTTTTTCTATGTGTGTAGCTGTAATTTTCAGCAAATCATTATGCTATGCCTAAAAACATTGTTACTATTATAAATAATATCAACAACACAATTCACTATTAACCCTGCATTTAATTCTTACTCTGCAATGAGTATCTAATATTTTTTTGATAGAGAGATCTATTAGGAATAAATCAAACATTAAATAAATAAATGAAAAAAATTGAAAGTAATAACACTTAAGATGGTGTTTTTAAATCACATAACATTTTAGAAAATTAAATACAATAAATTATTTTTAATAAAAAAAATATAATAATTAATTAAATCAGCAATACTCTAATTAAAAAAACAATAAGCACAAAATTGCTGGCCATTCATTTCAAACAAATAGCGTTAATAATGCAATTTCCTTCCAAGAAACAACAATTTTTTAAATTCTCAGTAATAATAATTTATAGTAGAATAGTTTTTGAAAGCTTTTTATTCTCACTCCTGTTTTCATATTTTGTAAAATAATTTAATGGTCACTAAATGCAAGGGATGCTAAATAATAAGAAAATTTTACCATTAAGCAAAAGTGAGAGAAAAAAGGTGGGGGGGGGCTTCCTAAATAATTGAAATAATCTGTGTTCTCAGGCACGTTGGTACTTGATTTGAGTAACAACTAAATTTTGTCATGAAATATGTATTTGATCTTTTTTTTTTAGTTTCAAAAATATTATTAAGCCCAGAGAAAAATTTATTCAATTATTAAAGTTGCTTCTTGGAAAGTATGAATGTTTGATTCAGTTTATGAAAAAAAAAAAAAAAAACACCTATCAGTTGTTATCCTGGCACTAACTTTAGACGCATACAAGAAGGAAAACTATTGAAAACAGTGATAGTAAGCAACTTCTATATATAGATTAAAGTGTTTTGATAACTATTGTATTGAAATTTGAAAAGAAATAATTTTTTCTCACCTCAAGAAAAAAATATTTTGATGGTACTTAAAATTTCAAAAATACTAAACCACTTTTATAAAGCTAAAATTATATATTTCAGTTATACTATAATGGTAAATAAATAAAGTATATACTTTTTAAAGAATTTTTTTGCAGACGACTATAGCGACTATAATATCTTTAAAAAATAAGAACTCGTGATTAAAAAATACATATTGTACTGCTATTTCTAAATTAGATATATTAATATACTGTAATTTATAATAATTTTGAAAAATATAAACTATCACTAGAAACCAAAATATATGTATATATAGATTAGCTTTTATACAATCATTGCACTGATTAACTTTCGATGAATACGTATAAGTTTATGTGATGGGTACTCATCTTATAGCTAAAGACGCCATTCTATGGCACGGTTTTCATGCTAAAACACATAAAAATGCTGTTTCCATGGCTGACACATTCAAACCCGTGTTTTCTATAATACAACTTTTTTGTTGTGCTACAGAATGTAGGTCACTATGTTGCATCGCAGTACAGCATGTATGTCGCTAAGCAGCAATTACATTTTCCGAATTTGCACAGTTTATAAAATAGTTACAGCTTGATGAGAGAGTTTATATTTGAATTGCATGGAAATGTTGTTTTCATTGGATTTGTTTTTATTTTAAAGTATTGAAATGTTCAGATTTTTTAAAGTAATAATTCTAAGACTTTTTACAATGTACTGTATTGAAGGTTTAATTGGGAAAATGTTAAATATCTATGTTTTTAGTGAGTTGCAATTAGGTAACATGTCAAGTAATGTACTGTTTGTAACATTCCACGAGACAAAGAAGAGCGGTACCAAAAAAATATACAGTAAGAAAAGTAAAATATACAAGATTTTTTGTAAATTTCATAAAAAGCAAATATTATAAACATGTTTAATAAGCAAAGAAGACATTTATACATGTTTGTTGTTGTTTAAAAAAGTTTAAGTTTCTTTATTTTGTCCGAGTCCAGTTATAATTTTGAATTTTTATATTTTAGCATTACAAACAACAGAACATTAACCCTAAAACTAACCCTAAACCTAGCCCTAAAACTAACCCTAAACCAAACCATAACAACTTTTACTTTTTATTGTCATTGTATTTGAAGTAAAAAATATCCATAATATCTCTTTTTACTTAAACAACA
Source organism: Epiperipatus broadwayi (assembly GCA_028023455.1). Classification (NCBI taxonomy): domain Eukaryota; kingdom Metazoa; phylum Onychophora; class Udeonychophora; order Euonychophora; family Peripatidae; genus Epiperipatus; species Epiperipatus broadwayi. The sequence continues at coordinate 2,786,668 of JAQFVV010000024.1, read as the reverse complement.
ACAAAAAAAATAGTCATAACACAAGTAAAAAAATATCCGATAGAAAATGTATAAAAAAAAGCCGTAACACAATTAAAAAAATATCTGATAGAAAATGTATAAAAAAAAAGCCGTAACACAATTAAAAAAATATACGATAGAAAAACATGAATCAAATTTTAATTTGTTGATTTTATTTTACAATTATTATTATCATTTAAATTATATACGTTAATAAAAAATAATATTTATAAAAGACAATTTTTTTTTTTTTCGCATTACAAAAAAGCTCAGAAAAATTATTATAATTAATGGCCCAGGAATGGTCATATTTTATAGTTTTAGCATGAAAATGGCGCCATCCAATGGCATCTTTATCTATAATACAAGCACCATGTGATGTATTTGACCATAAATATATTCATGATTAATTAACAAAAATATGAGGGAAAAAGTCCAAATAAACACTTTTCATAAAATTTAATTTTTTATTAAAATTTATGATCAAATTACAATTGAAATAACTATACCAAGTAATGACTTTATATTATATAAATAGAATTAAATTATATTCAAATAATGCATATAAGTCAAAGATTACAATTCACATCTCTATATAGAGTAAACTATTTTTAATCATCAAAAGTAATACTTTAAATCAAGCCTGTAGAGTGCATTGGACATTAAGGAATTTAATTTTTTTTAGGAACAATATAAAATACTAATTATGAAAAGGCATAAGTATATACAAATGAAACTTTCTTTTATTTATACACACTAGCACTTGATTTACGATCAATGAATATTTTATAAGATGAATATACCGTTATATGTTTGATATTTTGTTATTAGTAATATATTTATATGTTATAATTAAAAATATATTGGTAATAATGATTCATGCATGTTTTGGTATATTTTTTATAATAAATCTATATAAATATTTTTAAAACTCCATGATATATTATAAAATGTATATTAAGATCATTGATATTCATTTTCCAGCCTATGTAGGAGAGAAATGTATCTATTTAACAATATGTTAATACAGACAAACATATTTATACAATAAAATAAATTATCACTGAAAAAATGTCTATTCTAAATAGTTCAACATCTTGTAAAATTAAAGAGACATTCTTAATCACTTATGAATCTATTCCTTGTTAATAAATAAGAAATATATGAAAACAAATCAAAATATCTAGTATCAAAACTATAAATGAATAATGTGACAAGGCAACTGACAATGAAAGATTGCTATTACTGAATTTCAAACAACTGTTCAGGATACCATAACCTTGATAAGGATACATAAAACTTACTTTTGTAGTATCTTGACTATTTTTATGTCTTGAATGGGAATATTTTTAAAGATTTTCAGTATTATACTTTAATTACTGAACAAAAGAAATTCTCAATGCAGAAGACTGATATATAATACGTCCCAAAATTTATTTTTAATATACATACTAATATATATATATATATATTACTAGTTTAAAGACAAATATTATCCTTTTAAGTTTATTATTTATCTACATGAATATTACTTTGTCATTTGTTGATATTATTATAAAAATATGTATTTTTTCTCTATGTTTTCCATAAGTTAAAATTCTGTTTATTTTTTATTATTAAAAATTGTTTAAAATACAACTATTTTATGGTATTTACAATTTAATAATAAGTTGTTTTTTTTTTTTGTTTTTGAAGAGAATCAATTTATAAAAGTTGTCTTGAAATGTTATGTCTTAGGACTAACCAGATTGTGAAGTGATAATCTTTTGATCTAAGTTTTTTTTTTTTTTTTTGATAAAGTCTAAATAAATTTTATTATTTATAACAATTTAAAGGCAGGCAAATGTTAAAATAAATAATATTTAAATAGTTTTTATCAACTGTTATGAAATTTGCAGACAAAACATTTTAAAATATTTTCTTCTAGCAATTTTTTTTTATATTTGTTTTTTTGTTGGTTTTTTTTAAAGTAGACAAAAAAAATCAATTATTCTAGTAATTATAATTAAAATATTTAAAGCAAAATATAATTCCTTAATTAAGTATTCTATTTTATACATATTTATGTGCATTAATCGTTTTTTTTTAAATATTTGTATGACACTGAATGATTATTACAAGAATTGAAAAAAAATTATCATTATTTTTATAATTATATTAAGTATTTATACATGTATATTATCTATACTAAACTTTATCTTTTTCACATGTATGTGGATATATATATACTGTTTTTTTAAAATAGAGTGAAGTCTAATATATACATAACCCACTATAAAGTTATTTAAACAAAATTTCCAACAACCGCTCATAAAGAAATAAAATAAGGAGAAACCAATATTTATCATATTTATGAATTGTTTAGATGATGATGTTTTGAATATTTTTCTCCCACGTTTTAGCCATTAAATTAGAATAGCTATATCTCTACCAACCAAGGTTGCATAGATAATTAGATTGCTACTTGGAAAAAAGAGTCTGCTGAAAAATTTTTCAATATTATTCAGCCTAGACTTAAATCCAAATAGTATATATCACAAGTTGATATGCTACCAATACAGTATAAAGTCTTTATATATATATAATGATTAAAATAACCGGGCAAATGCATTAACATTTTCATTCTAAAGAAGAACATTTTTAAATATTATTTAGAAAATTAGAAAACTTGTTTACTTTATAGTTAAAGAATAACTAACTTTTTATTTATTGATAAACTATTTATTCGTTATATATGTTTGTTTTGGACACACTGACTGAAAAATATCACAATCTTATTTTAAAATATTAACCTATCTGAAATTTCATGTTTTGTCTAGTTCAGAATTTTATTTTGCGATTATTCAAAATGGATGATATTAGGCTGTTTTTATGTATATTACAAAAATTGAGATAAGTGAATCAACATCTAAATTTTTTATTAAAAGCCAAATTTATTTTAATCAACTACTCAAAGAAATTAATGAAGAATGATAGTGAAGTTTCAAGATTTTTATTTTATTTAACTATTATCTAAAAATAACTAGATGTCTATATATTAATCAATAATTGGTTAATTGGCTACAAGGTGGTGTTTTAAACTTGAATCTGTGTTTTGGTTATGGCTAGTATATTATTTATTATGACATTATAAATATTCCTCTAAAATATGTTTTTATACATTAAATGTGTTTTTTTTTTTTTTGGAGTGTGTTTATTTTTTCAAATTTTTGATAATGTTTTGAAGATGACAGAACAGAGTTATTATCTATGGATCTTGAGTTTTAGATTCTGCCATTTTACTACTTCATTAAATTTCATAATTAATTTAGTGCAATGATAAAGAGTCAAACTCTGAAAATCAAGATCTATAAATCATGGTTCAGTTCTATCAATTCCAGTGTGAAAACTTTTAATGAACTCTCAAGCAAGCAATCATTAAATTATTTTTATTATTCATTAAAATTATATGTATTAACAATAAATATAATAAAGTTTTAATAGATAAAAATATATATTTTGGACTCATTATGTATATTTATGCTTATTGTTAATATCAATGCTGTATCAACACTTTCGCTGGAATATAGTTGTTTAGAAAATTCATCACTCTCATTGTTGCTACAAGTACACTGAATTAACATTTGAGTGCCCTTCACTACATAAATTGTAGATGTGATCCAGTCATAATGTTAGTAAAACATTGATATTAAAATAGGAAGAAAATGCATAAATGGAAGAAAATGTTATGTGTATTGGATGTTTTGTCAATATCCTGTCACACACATACATAAATATATAGATATATGAAGAAGATTGACAAAAGAGAAAATCTGCAAGTCTTTATTAATGTAGTATAAATATTGCTTGTATTCTGAATATGTAATAGAATATTTAATTGTTCCTCATGAAAAAATTATTATACATTTTTATAAGATGTTAGATGGACGAAAATCTCTCACAGAAACTTAATAATTTTTAATTAAATGACTAGTAAGCCATGGAAAATTTAGTTTAACTTCCTGTTTTTCCAATTCAATACTTGACAATAGGGGCTTCCTGAATTTAAAAATCATAATACTATTTGGAGACAATGTTTGTATTAAAAGAAAATCTGAAACAGTACACAATAATGATACTTTTATCAGAATATTTTACAGTTAATTAAGAGAAACAAAATTGATTGATATACTTTTGTTAGTGATTACCGGACATCAATCTTTTATTGTAAACAATAAATCTGAAAGTGAGTGATATTATGGTAACTCATTCATATTTTTTTACTGTGAAGTACACAGTTAATTTTGGTGGACATTGGTCTCTTCAGAATGTATTGATCTCTTCAGTCTTCTCAGAAAGATTTGATTTTTGATGATAATTAGTTCTATCAGGTATTTTTAATTACACCTTTAACAATACATTCTTTAACTATTTACCAGTTCAATATGATCGTGACCTACTGAGCACAACAGTTTATTTTTTTCAAATTGAGACAGATCTGACATTTTTTTACAAATATATGAAATTGATATTAAGTTTCTATCAGACATTTCTAATGAGTTAGCATTTCATTTATATATTTTATAATATCAAATATATAGTTTTGTATATATGTGTGTATATATATAGTCAAGCGAATACATTTTTTTCAATTCACAACAATCATTTTTTTTTCTGTTCAAAACATTATTAAACATAATATTGACAAATTCTTAGCATCAGCTTTTTACATATTATTTTTAAATAAATGCGAATTTAATATTTCAGAGCTTATTATATTTATTTTATTTTATTTTTAATTTTATTTTGTGAAGTTAACAGATGTTTTCATTTTCTTTTGGCCTTGTTGTTTATTCGAAAAATTTAATTAAACAATAAGTAAATATTAAAATAATAGATAGAAATTTTGCTAAGATGAAAAATTGATAGGACTGGTTTATTTTAAGAAATTCACTTTTTGTTCATCCAGTACGAGTTTGATCAGGTGGAACATAAACATTTTTTTTCATCAGATCTGTGTTGATATTTTATAGTTAAAACTGAAATATATTGATATTTTTATGATCTGAATTAAATTATCTATTACAATGTTAATAGAATATTTGCAAGCTGACGTTCTGTCTGTAAAAAGAAATTTAACTTAAAAAAAGTTTAATAACCCTCTGCTTCCTAAATAGTGTGCTGCTGTTTACTTAAGGATTTTCACTAATTAGTCGTTTCAATGTTAATATTAAAAAAGTTTTAGTCTGGAGGTTAGTATGTGAGCTTGCCATGTTCATGAACTGGGATTCCAATTGGAAAGAGAGTTAATTATTTTTTTAAGTAGTTAAGGAATTTTCAAGTAAGCTGAGGATTTTATAAAACTGGATTCTAGTCAATTTAATAAGTTCAAAAATTATTATTTAAAATAACCATTTCTTATTAAGGTAGCATTTTAATTCTGGGGAAAAAACAATCAATAATAGACAGAAAGAGAGAATCTATTGGAGTCTGTGTTGTACCTCAACATCCAAATGTGTCTTTTTATCTAAAAAATATACTAAAATATTTAAAATGATTTCATATTTTTAACTGATAGCCATTCAAGATGAAAGTTATTGAACATTTTTCTTTCATCAATTTCTGATAAAGAATGTGAGACATTTTATCATTAAATGATAAATAAGTGTTTGCACCTATTTTATCAGTAGGTCTTGACATTAAGAAGATGAAATTTTCAGTTTCATTTTAAATGCTTTAAGTTGAATACTCTTTCATCAAACATTTATTGCACTTTAATATCTGCAATGAATACCAAAGCACCAAATTAAAAAAAAAAAAAAAATTAAATGTGATACATCCTTTGTCACAGTTACATATTTTCTATTAAAGATAAGTCAAGAAATCAAGATGAAATGATTACTATAACCAATACAATAATAATATTGATCATTTGTGCATAAGTTGCTTTTTTTTATTTCTACATTTAACATTTCTTCTTGTATTTCATATTTTCAATTACAAAACAAGTTATTTTCTTGGATTTATATCTTCATCACTTAATAAACTCATTGATATTTGAAAAAATATATTCAACTTGATTAAGGTAAAGTTGTTTTCAATAATTTTCAAATGGCAATAGTGGAGAAATTTTAAAATATGAAATATGGTAATATATTAACTTTAAACTAGTAAATATTTTGGAATATATGGGTATATGAATATGTGCCACTCAATTTTAAATATGCTTTTATTATTTTTATTTATAAAAATAAAAAAGAATATAAAGAACTGCAATAGTTATCATGAAATGTCATTGTTACACAAATACTTACAATGATTTTAGTTGATAAAATTATTGAAACCATAGATAAAATTAATATAAAGTCAGTGTGGTTTTAGAGAATCAAGAAACATTATGGATACCATTTTTGTTGCTAGGGAGTGCCAGAAAAAAGTCATAATTTACATATTGCTTTTATCAGTTAGTTCAAGTAATAGTGGACTTAGTTTATCAAAATTGATAGCCATGTTTGAATGTAGATAATTGTGTGAGAAATATGGTTATTGATAGGAGAGAAATCTCAGATATCTGAAATAAAACTTACTATTAAAAAACCTATTGTAGCTCTATATATGTTTCTTATTTTGATGTAATAAAGATTTTATGTTAAGGTTTTAATTTTAATTGATTAAAAGCAAAACATAGATTTCATCTTTTCGGCACCTAGATTTATAGCGTACAGATAATATTGATATTTTTACCAATTCAAAAAATGATATATATTGTTCTCATATTTTGAATAAAATCTATAAAATACTTGTGTTTTAGTAATTAATATTTTAAAAACTCATATGCTTTATCTATTGCAGTTGAAATAAAAATCTTCTGTAATATTTGTTATGATAGATTTGCAGTTTAAAAATGTGACTCAATTTATACATCATGTTCAAATGCAATACAGTTTCTGTCTTTAACAAGTTAAAATTAAAAATATAGTATTATTATTATTCCATTTAAATTAGTTGCATGTAGCATTATTATTCTGCTAAGTGTATTTTATGAAAAACATATATGGTACTTCTATTAAAGTAAGATGAAAACAAGTAATACTCTGAAAATACAGTGCAACATCATACTATAAATCTACTTAATGATTGGAAAGTACAATTGTGAAAATATATTTTCATTGGCTTGAGCTGGTAAAATGGAAAAATGGTATTTTTAAAATAATATTACATTGATCATGGAAGTTAGACTCTATTTAAATAATAAAACTATGTTAAATGCAGTTTGGATTACTTTATTGAAAGAATCCAGCTCATAATATCTGTAATTGGACAAGATATTGAAATTCTGCCATCATAACATCTGATTGGCTGTCAGATAAAAATAAGCACGAGAGGTTTGCGGTCTTTCAATTTAATTTCGGAAGAATAGTTTACTGCATAAGAGATTAAAATACTTTACAAAGTGTTTGTTATATAAATAGAATAAAATACCAGTGCATAATGTATGTATGTTTTATAGTCTGGTTTGCTTAATCATGCCAATATGTTATATGTTTTGCTTTTATTTTATTTTTTGGGAGTGTCTAGAAAAATGTACAAATATTGATGATGAATAATTAAAGTGAAATGAAAGTTTTAATGTCACAAGTGTTAACGTTGTTTTTTTTTTATTATTATTATTAGTTTTATTTTGAATTTTAATACAATAATTAAAAGAATTAGAATAAATTTTTAAACTTGACATTTTAAATTTATATAGAATATTTTAAGTGGTTTAACAATATAATATTTGGTTTATGTAGTTGTAGATAAGTTCTACCATTAACCTGATTACTTTTTAAATTGAAAATGTTCCTATATATATATATCTGTACATAAAAATGGCAAATAAGAGTTGCGACAAAATGTTTATTTTTTTATTTTTTTTTTTTTTGTAAGTTTATTGTTATACTGAAATAGCTATCTGATTGAATAATAGATTGAAACGCAATAAGGTTTCTGGATCAACGCGTTTTTAACTTTTTCTGGGTAACTGTTGTATTATGCTATCTTTGTATTTATTGTCAGTGAACGATGCATATTTGTTGTGATTTTTTTTTTTTTTTGTTTATTTGTTTATAACTAATTTAAGACCAAATAGAGTTTGTTCTTTTTTATTTAATATATAACTTTTTTATTATGAAATCATTTCTCTCTCTCTTTCTTTTTATATTAATATACAGTTATATATATATATAACTATTTAATGTAATATTCCATCTGTTACATTTATTAAGAAAAAAAAAGGTTATTGTCAAAATAGTTTTTTAAAAAGCAAATTCAATTTTGTATTTAAAAATAAAATAAAAAATTGCAGTTTTTTTATTTTTATTTTTAAATTTTATGATTTCAAAAAAAATGATTACTATCGATAAGATGATTTAATAATATAAGACTACACTGAAATTTATTTATAAAAATTTTCTTCATTTTTTTTTGAAACTATTGTTTATTCTTGACTTTGAAAGAAAGTATACACAAGCACGCGCGCACACACATAAGAACAATAATATAATGTTCAACAAAAAACATCCTTTTCTTCTGTTATTATTATTTTTTAAGACTTCTGATATGTATTCAAATATTGTATATATATATGTATAAACTTTTTGAAATATCAGAATTATGTCACAAATTTACATAAAGACGATCAAAACAAAAAAGAAAGGCAAATTGGAAGTTAAGTGAACAGATAATATAGAGATAGATTAGCTACGTAGTAAAACATCTATCTGCAGATAGATAATAACAATTTTAAGATTTTTTTCAGTAATACAAGATAGATCATTAAATTGTTAAATATTTATTTCAACTTTATATCCTTTTTTCTGTTGCATTTTTTATATTTCTAACATTTTTGGTATGAGAGATTTTTCTTACAATTTCTCTTAATCCTTTTCCATTTATTAATTATCATTTTATAAAATTAACTTGATAATTTATTTTGTTGGAATTTTTTCCTCTTTATAATTATATGCAATAATAATAGGCAATGTATCATGCAACCTTCTCTGTTCATTTTCAGCATCTGCATTAGGAACAATAATTTATTCTTTTCTCTACTTGACCATTATCTATGGTAAATTTTAATACTATTGGATACTAGTTACTAATGCTCTATTAGCATCCATTTCTATGTTTTGACCTTTAGCCTTTTTCAATAAAAAATATTGGATTTCTACTCATATATTTTAACAAAAAGATTAAGCACTGGCCAAATGACATATATGAGTTCCAAGTAAAAATTGATTGATAAATACTTTTATAAGTGCATTACCAAATTTTTTTTTAGGATATTTGATTGGTTAAAACATGAACAATCACTTAAGATATATCAATGATAAAAACAAATTTTATAACATTTTGATTTGTTAGTCAATAAATATTAAATTATAAATTAACTTACCCATATCTATAACCTTTACATGCGAAACTATGTACACATTCAAATTATTTTTTGCATACTTCTACTTACATCACACTAAAATATATATATATTTTCTGGCTTAAGTACTTCTTTTGTCTCTGGACTTTGTGTCTAGCCTTAATTCATATTTTTACTGTGTACATTTATTATCTAAAATATTTTTGAGAACTGGAGTTACATGTATTTTTATGATAATTTACAAGTAATTTTGATGTTAAAATATTATACATATACGTGAGTATATATGCATATTGTAATGCATCGTAGCTTCCAGAAACAATCATGTTTAATATTTAAATAGATAAATATCATTGTTTCATAAAATAACATTTTCTTTAGTTTGATAAAATTGCTATAATGTGATTCCTGCAAAAATGTAGAAAATTGTAAAGTATTAATGATCATGTAATTAGATACCAACCAATTACCACCTAAACATGCACAGTAAAGATAGTAATCAATATTTCTCACTGCTGTCAAAGCAACCTTCTCACCTTTTAATAGCAAGAATGGAAATCCATTCTTACTAATGGTCCATTGAATATATACGGACACTTAAAAATTGCAACTTGACTACAGAGTATGAAATATTGATACAATGAAGTTTAAATAAACCTTTTTAAACATGAATAAATAGTCAATTATAACATTACAACCTGCAATACTTTTAAATTGCTTGTGTATTATTTAGAAATAATAAATGAAATAGTGCTTAAAGCTAAATGTGATAATGATGTATTAGATACCAACCAGTAACCACCTAAACATTCACAGTAAAGATAGTAATCAATATTTTTCACTGCTGTTAAGGCAACCTTCTCACCTTTTAATAGCAAGAATGGAAATCCATTCTTACTAATGGTCCATTGAATATATATGAACAGTTAAAGATTGCAACTTGACTACAGAGTATGAAATATTGATACAATGAAGTTTAAATAAACCTCTTTAAAAAGAAGTAGAATAACAATAATACAGAAGAAAAGCCAAAACCAGTAAAAAAATGTACTATTTTTATCTGAAATTAAAGTTAGAGGCAATAAAAATAATAAATGATAAAATGATGACAAAGCAGAAATGGTACATAGCAACTAATAGACTTTTAAGTTAATATTTCTAAATTTATTTAAACACACATTAATTACATAAGTAATATTTACTAAGGCTATAACCTCAAGAATATGTGCATAAAAATATGATAGTAGGGACCTCTACAGGTCTTAACCACAAGCTTAGGTTTTGGAAGAAAAGAGGGTAACCTTCTTTACTTCAACCTATTTTCTATATAAATAGGTGAAGCTGAAGCAGTTAGATCTGAGAGTGTGAAGCTATTCAATACTTCACTGATTAAGTCCACATTTCTTATTATACATCAATAGTTGTGAAATATTTCAAGTCAGTGGAAAGATCTTATAGTTAGAAATCTATTACAATAATTTAAAGTTGTAATTATAAATTTATTTAAACGCTCATTAATTATGTAAGTAATATTTACTAAGGCTATAACTTCAAGAATATGCACATAAAAATGCGATAGTAGGAACCTGTACAGGTCTTTACCACAAGCTTACATTTTGGAAGAAAAGAGGGGAACCTTTTTTACTTCAACCTACTTTCTATATAAATAGGTGAAGCTGAAGCGGTTAGATCTGAGAGCGTGAAGCTATTCAATACTTCACGGATTAAGTCCACATTTCTTATTACACATCAATAAATGTGAAATCTTTCGATTTACAATGAGTCAATGGAAAGATCTTATAGTTAGAAATCTATTATGATAATTTAATGTTGTAATTAAAAGTTTATTTAAATGCACATTAATTACATAAGTAATATTTACTAAGGCTACTATTGCATTTTTACATGCATATTCTTGAGGTTATAGCTTTAGTAAATATTACTTATGTAATTAATGTGCATTTAAATAAATTTATAATTACAACTTTAAATTATCGTAATAGATTTCTAATTATAAGATCTTTCCATTGACTCATTGTAAATTGAAAGATTTCGCGACTATTGATGTGTAATAAGAAATGTGTATTTAATTAGTGAAGTATTGAATAGCTTCACACTCTCAGATCTAACTGCTTCAGCTTCACCTTTTTATATAGAAAGTAGGTTGAAGTAAAAAAGGTTCCCCTCTTTTCTTCCAAATGTAAGCTTGTGGTTAAGACCTGTAGAGGTCCCTACTATCGCATTTTATGCACATATTCTTGTGGTTATAGCCTTAGTAAATATTAGTTAATATATCTATTAATTTCTCTTTCAAGATAATTTTATTTGACCTAAGAGAAAATACAGAGAATACTATAGGAAATCACAAGTTATAGGTTAGAGCATGATATATACAAAGAAATTATGATCTGAAAAATTAACAAATTACAAAACAAGTGTTATTATATAGTTCTATATCATTTTCTACAAGGTGGAAAGGTCATTTTTTTTGTCTATATTCAAATGTTAGTGCTAAAAAAAACCTTGCTTTGGTGAGTTTTGGGTGAAGAAAACATTAACCCTTAATTGTTGTTTTCTAATAAACTATTTAAGGGGTATTTATTCAGGTGCTGTTTAAGCCAGTTGTGGGTTTGCAGGTTAGTATGGTCAGGTACGGGTCTGCCTCTCTCTTGTCTATTTCTTTAATGTTTTTAATTAAGTTGAAGAAGCAGTTATTAAGTTTATTGGATGGTTGCTTTTGAAAAATTGCTTTGTATCTGGTAAACCAGATGGCAAAGTTTATGAATATAGCAAGTCTGATTTCCAAGAAAAAGCCTCTTTTTATAGCTTCTGGAAGTGATGTTAAATCTGGGCCATTATTTTTAATGTGATTGTGAAAGTTATGTTTTAGATGATATCAGATTGGACAAAAGTTATGGATATGGGCTGTACCTTCCAGGCTGGAAAAACAGAGGCAGCAAATAGGATCTATGTTAAAGCCTCTTTTGGAAAGGAATGTAGCAGTGGAGAGGTTTCCTAGGTTAATTTTCAGAAGGAAATCTCTTTAAAAAATTATCTCATATAAACAATAGTTTGTCACATTACCACCTATACAAAAGAGCTTATATACAAAAATTAATAGGAAATTGTCAAGTAAATTTAAGGTAAAATCCTAATATTTGATTCCTATTGACTTCATTTATTTATTTATTATTATTTCGAGGGCCTTCTATTTTTGTTTTTAATTGGATAAAAATAATATATTGTTTTATTCTATCTAGTTTTTATTTTATATTACCTTTTTATTTTGTTCTATAAATTTTAATTAATTCTTTACAATATTCTTATCTCTACACTAACTATGTTATAACATCCTTTTGATAGTTGAAGGCAAATGTTATTTTCCCAAAATATTGGATATTTATGCATTTGAATATTCTATAAAGCTGTTCTCAAAAGCTATTATGGTATAATATTTTTTCACTCATAACAACTTTCTTCATTAATTAAGCCATTATAAGGAAAATCAAATCAATTTATAATGACTTAGATTAATAATGACTTAGATTTCTAAGTCATTATTAATAGTAATAAGTAATCTTGTTTTGAAAAATAAAATATTTTAAAATTAATAACAATTTGATAGTAAAATGTCTAAACGAATTCTAAGTTTTTGAATTAGATTTAAAATTATAAAAATAACTTTATTTAATTAAAAATAATGTTTAAAAATGATTTTGAAAGTTAAACTTATGACTTGAATATTATAAAATTTAAACTTTCATACACATACATTCAAACATGTGCATATAAATAATTAAAAGTGTTTGTGTATGGATATATATAATATTTGAGTTTCTATATTTATATTAAGTTTAAATAAAGCTTAATTGTAAATGTCTTATTTTCTTAATCTCTCTATTTCTAACCAATTTTGAATATGCAACTCCTATTCTGTCTCTGCTTTATTCTAGTGAATCATTACGAATTGTTGTGAAATATCTACTTTAATATATATAAACTTATAAATAAATATTAGAAAATACAGTAATTAAAATTGTTAAAAAGAACAAAAAATATAAACGTAAGCGCTAAGTGACGTTTATATTTTTTGTTCTTTTTAACAATTTTAATTACTATATTTTCTAATATTTATTTATAAGTTTACGTATATTATTTTGAAGAAATACAGATATCGATTTGTAGTTTTATTAATATATGTATATGTTAGTAGAAATATTTTCATGCAAAGACTAGAGAAATTTCTTAACAGAAGTTTTTCTAATTGCTTTTCGTTTTTATAACAAACATTTTGTTGTAGAAGTTTACAATAGCTTTTTAAACTTGAATTTTGATTAGAAATAAAAAAAGCTATTGTTGATTACTAGAGCACTTGGTTAGCGTAAAGACTGGTAATAGTAATTGATACCACCTCTGATAACATATTTCTCTAATTTTTATATGAAAACATCTCCATTCATTCCGTTCTGTACATCATAATTAATCTATGAAAATATTTAACATATATATATAAACGTAAAACTTTTATTCATTTTTGTTTTTTATTGTTTTACTTATGTATAAAAATAATATTTAAACATTTCAGTAATTTTGAGCAATCTTTAGTGATTTTTTGTTTTGTTTTATCAGACTATTTTCAAAGTTTTATAACCCCAGAATTTTGGAAAATATATTGTGAATTGATCCCCTTATCCTATTGTACATGATAAAGGCATGTTTGTCTGCTCAATTCTCCTTTTCTAACCTAAGCATGATTTAAAATTCCATCAGGCTTAGATTTTTATTTTATATAGCTGAACTGTAGCTAAGCCAGATAATTATCTACAATTAACAGATAAAACAATACCCAACTAACATTAGATAAAAGATATAATGAGTAAAATTTTTGAATTTATTTAACTTTTATCCAGTAAATAACTTTATTCATTTTAATGTTATTTCAGATTGGTAGCATCTAATTTTCTCTGGAGCAGGTATTAATTCTGCCACTTCTTAATTGATTTGTAAATGTGCATTCTATAGCATTATAAAATCAGTGTTCATGGATTACTAAGATTTCAGTAGATTTTATTTTTGAGATTAGAGTAAAAATAGATTCTTTTTGAAACAGAAATAATCACATAAAAATTAACTAGCTTATGATTTCTTTCACTGGCTGGCTAGACAGTTATTTTATATTGTGATCAAAGGTATATCTAATCATGCTTTTCTCAAAGGTTACATTAAAAAAAAACCTCTCAAACACTTTGTATCCAATAATTGACTTGCCTACTAATTACTGATTTCATTAAAACAGACATCATGAAGTAATTTTGACAGTTGAGGATTTATTTTATGTTTATACTTGTCATTTTTCACCTACCAGTTACTTGAAAAAGGCTGTTTGCCCATATGATTTTCATGTTATTATATATTTTACTTATTTTATGTTAATTGCAAACTATTCATAATCTCTACTATGCAGTCCTCTATTATTTATAGAATGTCTGTTGCTTTTTTTTATATATCCTGAACATTTTTTTTGCTCTACAGCAAGACATCCAGTAATTTAGAGGTTGTTAATTTATCAATTTATTGTAATATGTAAGGTTTGCACTTATATATAGAAACATATACAAATGAGACTGGACATTATTTTTTAAATTTATTAATGTTTATGTATACCTATTTTTTATTTTTTATTAGATACCCTCTTTATTTCTTATTTTTTATTTATATATAAACAATGACTTTGACATATATGTCTTCTGTTACTATATATTACTGGATTAATCCTGAAATCAGTATGAGCTAAACTGGGATGTCATTTATGTACCAGATATGCTGAAGAAGTCAATGCTAATGATGATGATCACTGATGTAAACAATAGTATTTTATACACTCCACCAAATGCTATGTATCTATATAATGTGAGAGAAATTGATTACTAGACTT
The DNA here is from genome assembly GCA_028023455.1 of Epiperipatus broadwayi. Lineage (NCBI taxonomy): Eukaryota > Metazoa > Onychophora > Udeonychophora > Euonychophora > Peripatidae > Epiperipatus > Epiperipatus broadwayi. Next base: position 2,771,339 of record JAQFVV010000024.1, on the reverse strand, counting down.
CTGACAACTACTTATTTAAATATAATAAAAATTAAATTTTTCTATCACAATATTAATTAGTAACTAATCATTGTTAGAACTAATTAGCATCATCAATTTCTTGTTTGATTATTCAAAGTATAGTGTTAATAAAATAGTAGTAATAAACTAGGTATATCTCCTTAAAAGTTATTTATTTATCTGGATTGACCATAAATATAATTTGGATTTTCACAAATAATTTTTATTTGTTTTGATAATAAGAAATCTTATACACAATAAGATGCTACCTTTTGAAATCAGTATACTTATTTGTCTATCCTTATTATTTTGTAGATAGTATTAACCTTCATCTGTTTATGTATTTAAGTCTAACACAGTATGTATTATTTTAAACTTTTTTTCTATACATTATCCACAATCCCATGAGAGCAAACTGTATATTTTGCAATTAGTTTTAAAATTGAATGAAGAATGACTTTAGCTGATTATAAAATATGAAAATGACAAATACATTTGAAGCATATTCACATTCACATTGCATTCTTATACAAAAAGATATTAAATGATCTTTACAAATACACAAATTTTGTTTGCATAGTGTGCCCTCTGGCTGAGTTTACTTAATAAAACCTTTAAGTTAACTATTGTATAATTTAAGTTTGCATCTTCAAAGGATTAAAGAATATATTTTTCTTGTCACAATTTAGACATTTACTTTTGCTTAGATTTTTAACTTTATAATATCTTTTCATGTTTTGGTCTATACTTATACTTTTTTAACATTTCATTTTTTAAAAATTTTCTAGATTATTATTTCAGGGTATTCCTTTTCAGGATTACAGCCCTCCTCAGTTTTCATTCTCTATGTATTTACTCTGATATAATTTTAAGAAACTGATTTCTCATATTCATTTTTAAGTGTCATAGTTAAATTCCATGGGATTCCATTTCACAATTGGAAATGTTATGGTTATGTTTAATAATGCATTATTACAATCAATTATCCTCAATGGAATTTTGTCACAATAAATAATATTGTGTCTCACAGTAAGTCATATATATATATATATATATATATATATATATATATAAATTATTAATCAATGTCTGTATTCCAATTATAATAAAATATATATAATTATTCAAAACAATACAATAATTAATAAAGTAAAACAATATTTTAAAAAACAAATATATACCACAATTTAAAAGAAGTACTTTCAACTATCTATGTAGTCGTTATCAACTAGATTCAAATTGTATTAGAAAAAACTGTTACAAATGTAAACAAAAAGTAATATGTCATACATCAATTTTTCCACAATTCATTAATGAACAAGTGAAATTTATAAAACAGATATATAAAAATATATGTCGAGTTGCATTTTATACTACTCCTAATTTAAATAGATTAATAAATAATTCAAAAAATAAGTGGGGTATTTTAAATTAAAGTTGTGCAATATATAAATGGCTGTGTGTTTGTGGAAAGGCATATATTTGGGAATCTCGATGTACATTGGAGAAAAGATCAAAGGAGGATTTGTTGTTATATAAACGAGTACAAAAATCAAGACAAGAGAATGTTAGAAATGATGATGTATCACCATCAGTATTTTTTGATCATAATATAACATGTAATTATGTTTTTGATTTTGATTTTAATAAAGTTAAGATTTTGGGTATTGAAAGAAATAATAATAAATGCAAAATTAAAGAAGCTATGTTAATAAAAAGTGAAAAGCAACATTTGATAAACAGACAGGCCACCAATATAAAAATTAATGAATTGTGGGAAAATTGATGTATGACATATTACTTTTTGTTTACATTTGTAATGATTTTTTTCTAATACAATTTGAATCTAGTTGATAATGACTACATAGTTGAAAGTACTTCTATTATATTGTGGTATATATTTGTTTTTTAAAATATTGTTTTACTGTATTAATTATTTACATTCATATCGGCCATTTAAACCAATTGTGCAAACGCTTTGCGAGTGTTAAATAATAAATGAATGCCTTCTGATCAATACAAGATATAGAATTTATGCAGGAATAAAAAGGATCCTCTTATTCCTACGACTCAAATATTTATATATGAGCAAATCTGAAGTACTTGCACAGAAGGTGTGACAATAGAACGGTCACTTTTAAATCACCATATACAATGTCTGAACGAATGAAGCGATGAAATTTCCTAGAATTTACTAAACGTCATTCCAACTGAAACTTAATCATATATATAAGTAAGCATTTATTGTTATAGTGTCTGCATATAATTGTAATTTACATTCATATCGGCCATTTAAACCAATTGTGCAAATGCTTTGCGAGTGTTAAATAATAAATGAATGCCTTCTGATCAATACAAGATATAGAATTTATGCAGGAATAAAAAGGATCCTCTTATTCCTACGACTCAAATATTTATTATGAGTATTGTTCCTAATAATTATATATATATATATATGAGCAAATCTTACTTATGTATTAATTATTGTATTGTTTTGAATAATTATATATATACATTATCCATATTCATAAACCACAGTGCAAAAAGGTCAGAATTTAAGCATTTTGTTTTCACTTCAGTTGACCTACATTGACTGGCTTTAGCCCCACATAAAATCATTATCCTACTTTGTTTTTATTACTATTGTGTACTAGATTTTCCACTTTTTATACTTTTCCAAAACAACTATTAATTTTTGATAGATTGACATTCAGTACTATATCAGATATGTCATGTAAAACCCTCTACCATATTTTTTTAAAAATGATAGCATATGCAATACAACCATAATATCAACAAACTTTGATTGATAATTGAATGGATGAATTAAAATATATATATAATGCAAATAAAATGTCTGTAAATTAAAAAAAAACAACTAATAAATATAATTGTAATGGACTATTATATATAATCTTTCAATCTGCAGAAGTATTTTTGGTTAATTCCTTAATCCTACTCAACTGCTGTTAAATTCAAAAAAACAAAATGGAAGGAAATATTATCAATTCAAATCCCATGAATGCCAAATTTTAATGTTAGCAACTTGTCTATTAATTATATTCATTTTATTTCTGTTTATTAAAATTGCTTCTTTATTTTTTCTTTTATTATGGTTTCCCTCTTCATGAAGAATCTTAACACTTTTAATATCAAACTTAAATCTAAATTTACATTTCCTTTCATGATCCAAGAAAATTGAAGCAGTCATTAAATCTTTATTATTTTTACTTCTCACACTCTTCTATAACAATTAATGCTCCTTTAATCTTTTTTCAATAGTGCACCTCGATTTATCTATATATAATAACATACATCCACAAAAAATTTGATATACATTTCTTTTCTGCTTGACAAATATGACATTTTTTGAATTATTCACTAACTTATTAACATTATTTGTAACACAATATGAAACATTAAACACATCTTTATATATATATATATATATATATATATATATATATATAAAGATGTGTTATACAGATATATATATATATATATATATATATATATATATATATATATATATCTGTAAAAAATTTTATTTAAGCATTTGAAATATAAGGAATAGATATCCATTTTTACTATGAATCTTTAACTCCTTTAAATCATAACTCTTTTTAAACTGACATAAAGTGTTATTAATCTGTTCACTCTTATAATCAATTTTAAGCAATTCTTTGGAAAATATCTCAATATTTTTAATTTATCACATTGGTAATGACATAATTTTTCATTATGAAACAAAAAAGATCTAAAACTTGCCATCTTATGCATAATTGGTACTTTTGATTTATAATTTATATATTCCCTTTTTTGCGATGATGTGATTATTTATTTATAACTTAACATACTATTATCTCTTGTAATATTCAAATCCAAATACTTAATACTTTTTGTCTTGTTTCTTTTCAATAATCAATTTCAAGCATTAAAATTATTTAACTCCTCTACAAGCAAATTTATAATATTGGTATTTCCACAAACAAAAACATCATCCACATACCTTTTGTAAATTTTAATATCCTTAAAAGTACACATATTTAAAATACTACTTTTATATGGAGACAAAACAAAATTGCAAACTTGTGCAACAACAGGCAGATCTGTAATCTAATCTTTAGACATTTTATAATATCCACCTTCAAAAGAAGCAACAATGTTATCATCAAAAATGTAAAAATTTTAAAGAATCAATATTATATTTTATCACATATTTACACACACATTTACTTTATAATGCATGTTCAAATATTTTTATGGAATATACTCTATCAATAGAACCATATATTTCTGTGACATCTAATGAATTAATAACATCATTCTCATTAAGCACTATATTTTTAATTCTGTCTGCAAAGTCAAAAGAGGAAGCAATAGTATTTTCTGTAAATCATAAAAACTCTTGAAACAATTTACTAATATATTTAAAAGTTTGATATATAAATGAATCACCAAAATCAATCATAATTTGCAACAATTATCTTCTTTATGTAACTTTATATTTTCAAAAATACAAGGGCATATAGTCAGGAAGGATGATATTTGCTTTTATTTTGTTTTTTTCAATGTAATGGCAGTTGAGGAGGATGAATGAGTTAACCAAAAGTACTTCTGCATATTGAAAGACTGTATGTAATAGTTAATTACCATTATATTTATTAATTTTATTGTTATATATATTTCATTTGAGAATGAAAATCTTTATTTTATCTTTCAGGCATGCATAATGGCAGTGACTTTTTAAAAATGCACTAAAATATTTTAACAAAATTACAAGCATGTTGGGGCATGGAAAGAGAAGCTGTAACAAATACTTATATGAATCAATAAAATACTTGACAGCTGAGCACTTTCGAGGCATTTAGCCTCATGTTCATAGCCATAAAAAAAAACAAATAGGGAAGAGTAGATTGTAAATGGCAATATGCAAATTATATTTAAATTATTTAATTAACCCAACATTTGGAAATATCAAAGTAAGTGTCATGTCTGTTAATGGAGTTATTGTTGCTATTAATAAAGTATGCTTCTTTGATTTTTCATTTACCGTCATTCTTCTCAATGCATACTATTCTAGGGTTGGAGGGTTCAAATGTGTGACTGATCCTTTTTGAGTGCTCCAAAAATATTGATGAATTGTTGTTATTTTCTGTGTTCTTTTATATGTGTATGTGTGTTGAGTGGGTTTCTTATAAATAGTGGCTTTGGTTTCACCATAATAAATAGCATTGCATTCAGGCTGATGGCATGAGATGCTATAAATGACATTGGGGGTTTGATCAAGGTCAACTTTGTCTTTAGAATTATTAATAAGACTGTTAGTGTAGGGGGTGTACAAAAGCTGATTCTAAATCTGGTAGATAAAGATTTCACTAGTTGGTTAGAAATTTTAGGGATGTAAGAGAGAATAATGCATGGAAGGTTGAGGTATCTAATATTATCTGTAACTTTCTTGTGAAATTGTTTAATTTTGTTAGTAATTGTCTTGTATTTGAAACCTACTTTTAATAAATTCATTGCCAATGATGTATCAGTTTAACCTTAATGTATACTAAATGTAATTACATTATGATAGATGTTTAAAATTGAAGGCTAAATTTATAATTTTAATTCCACAAAAACAAAGCCTGCTAAAAAGTTCTGTAATTATAATAATGCTCCTTATTTATTATTATATCTGAATTGTTTAATTAATAAATATGATTTGTTTAAAATTAAGTTTTGGGTATAGTATCTTTATTGATTGTAAAAATCATTTAAATGGGATCATAAATATTTGATTCATCCCATAAAACTTAGATAATCAGAAATTTTAAGTAGATAAAATAAAGAGAGCACATTAATTTCTCTTTTTTTAAATCCTCAGTGTATGTGTGATGGTAGTTTCAAATTTTATATCATTAAATAATAAATTTAATTTAATGATGCAAAGTTTAAAATAAGTATTCGGTGTTATATATATATTGGTGTATATATTTGTCAAGCATTATACAGATTTTATATGTGTCAAGATAAAAAGGTAAAACATTTTTTTTTTTATAAATTGATTACTTCAGAGTAGAAACCATTTTAAATAACCTCTTATAGAGGAACAGTGAAAGGGGTGCCAGTTATCAGTTATTGTCTAAGAGATTTGAACTGTTCTCTATCCTTGTTTTATCTTCTAATAAAGATTAGTTACATACCCATTTATGGACCGGTGTAGTCTAAGAAGTGTGCAGTATATACCTATTCACTGACCAGTATAGACTTAGAAATGTGCAATGTATAAATAAATATTGGGGGAAAAGATATATTTTATTTCCTTTTAATTTTTTCAATAAACTGCAAGTATCATTGTTATTATAGTGTGCATATATATATATTCTTGCCTGTAATTTAATTGATGTTCCGCAGCTTTAAATTTTGGTTTGGTTCCAATATATTACGCTAACGCGAGATTAAGTTTACATTAGTTTATTAATAAATAAAGTCACATGAAGTACGTTGTATAATAGTTAAATAAATGAATCTGATTCTATCTTATTTCAAAACTAATTTTCAACGTAAATTTCATCAATATTGAATGTTATTAATATTGACTGTTAATTATAAGTAAGGTTTATTCTGAAGTAGTTTGATTAAAAGCTCAAACTTTACTATCATTACAAATAAGTGCATACATATGTAAAAATCAGTAACGCACACATAGATGTAATTGACTTTTTTTCACCAAACGAAATCAATATTGCTTGAATTTATTTCTATTAAATTAGTATTTACTGTAATGTTTGCTAATATTCTAATTAACTCTTTATTCAAAATTCGTACTTTCTGTAATTAATTTTCAATAATCTTATTCTTTTTTAGATCTTTTCCTATTTCTTGTCTATTTTTTTTTTTAAAGTAATCTCTTCGGAATCAAATTCCATAATATCACAAGAGAAATGAACTGAACAGTTTTTACCTTATTTCACTTAGTGCTTAGTCATTTATGCTCCACTGGATTTGAAATTAGGCAGTCATGGAATCAGATAGTCAGGAAATGTATAAATGTCAAGATTTCTAGAATTAGTGTAGAAAAACCAAATTTTAGATTTCACAAAACTCTTTATGAAATTAAATGGAAAATGAAAAGAGATGAAATGATTGGAATAGAAGTAACCTTATAATTTATCACTTTGCTGAGTTACAGCTATTTTTTACTTCACTAACACATGCATATACATGAAATTTATGTCTGTGTGTATAAGATAATGTTTGAAAATTATTGATTTGATAATGAAATGTAAAGCCATTAGACAATGAACTCACATTAATCGAAAAAAAATAAATGTTTCCATTCAAAATAATAAAATTATTTTATAGTTTATTATTAAATACAAATTCTATTGATTATATTCAAATTAAGAAGCTCAATATACTTTTTAAAATATTTTAAATGTAAATTTCGCTCAATGTGCCCATAACTCTGGTTAGGCTGCAAATGCAATAAAACTTGTCTTTAACATTTATATCAAATTTATTGAGTATATATAAGCAAATGTAAAAATATCTCTGCTCTGCAAAATGATTGGAAATCTTGTAAGAGAGTGTGTAATAGAAGAATATTGAACTGCTAGAATGTGTATTGGAGATCTAGATGTTTTACACGTATATCTCAACTGATGAATGAAAGTTGTTCATGAAATATTTGCATAGATGGTACGTTTGAATTTTTGTGCTAAAGAACGATTGTAATATAGTGGAATTTGAAGTGAGGACTAACTGATAAATAAATTTAGAAAGAAAAATAATGATTTTTCATTTAAGAAATGAAGAAATGCTAATTTTTTTAGGAAACAATACTAATTATACGTTTGCTCCTTTTATTTAGAAGAATTATTAATTCTAGTTTACTATGTGTTATCATTATTCTTCCAACCTACACTTCTTTGCTACATTACATGTAATGTTATGTAGAATTGTTTTCTATGTTGTTGTTTTTTTTTATATTTATCTAAGACATTTTGAATTATTTTTCACAAAATTATTATTTTTTTATTCTGATTATAATATTTTCTTTCAGTGGTTTGTTTACATACACAATTAAAATCGTATGTATAATGCAAATTTAAAAAAGTGTTTTTCTGCTATTACTTTCTTTACTCAAGATGTTTTTTTAAATATTTTTTAACAGTTTTTATATTTTTAACTTTAGCAACATTAATTATAACAATTGTAAATAGTGCCCTGAAATATTAATTACAGAACAATAATTGTTTCTTACACTGAAAACTGTCTATAGCTTTATTATAATTTAATTTGTTTTAATATTATTGATTTGACATCTATTATTTATTTGAATTTATTCAATCTTTAGTCATATATATATATATTACTACTTTTCATCATACTTTTCTTTCATTTTGCTGCAAACGAAACATCATCTACTTTTTTTTTTAAGATACTGAGTTCCTCATTCTTTTAGACCAGTGGTAGTCAACCTGGTTCCAGCTTTCATGGTGGGCTGCAGGGGTTTTGTCCAATACTGAATAACTTTTTTTTAAATTTAATTGACTTTTTTAAAAAAATTCATTGCATTATTTAAAAACATTTTTATTACATTTTCATAAAATTCCTCATGACAATTTAAATTTCTGAAAATATACTATTTGCATCTCTCGCGTATAAGTTTAGTTCACTTTACATAAGTGAAACTAAATGGAACTATAGTGTGACCACTAACAAAAGAGCCTTGTTCGAGAATAGCTTGCGCATCTCTCCACTCCCCACCAAACCCAATTCATGATGTGCGAAAAGCATGTGCAGATGACAATTTACAGTGCGAGCTCTTTTGTTTGTGTTCGCATTGGTCAGTACACAGTTAGATTTGTGAGAGTGAGCATGTGCCTACAGCTTCAAACAAAATATTATGAAATATTGTGAGCCCATGTCTCAAAAAAAGAAAAACACTCATGGCTATTTACCAGAATATCTAAAGATGGGTTTCATAGAATCTGTTGTAAATAAACAACACCCAATGTGTCCAGTGAGGCAATGAAGCCAAGTCGACTGCAAGAACAACTTGCTACAAAACATCCATTTGAATATTTTCAGGAAATATATAAAAAAAATTAAAATTGTTCAACAATTGTTGCATCATTTAAGAAACAACATGCTGCAAATGACAGGTAATTAATTGCCTTTTATCACATTTCACAATTACACCTGGGTCTCTTTTTACACGGACTTATTTAACATGATTTTGAAGTTACGTGATTCATGTTTCACCGGAAGTCGAACTTTCATGCACTTACGTTATATTGAAAGTAATAGCACATTATTGGAATTCAACTTTCATCTTAGTAATTTCAATATTGTCAGTGCTTTATAATAGTAAGATTTTATGCAATAATGAAATTAAAATCATGATTTCCACATTTTATGTATACAAATATTAAATTTTACAAGAGTATAATGTAAATTTGTTCAAACATTGTGTGTGTTAATTTTGCATTTTAAATCACATTCTGTTTTTGCTTTTTTAAAAAGAACGTTTAATCAATTATTAATCATTTAGTGTCTGCAAGTTTATTTTTAAAAGGTGAGTAATAGCAGTGAAAAAAAATTTGATTTTTAAACTGAATTGAAAATTTAAAAATTAAAGACAAAAATAAAAGTTTACATATAGAAGAAAATGTAGAAAAAGATAATGAAATAGCAGTGAAACAAAATTTGATTTTTAAACTGAATTGAAAATTAAAAAATTAAAGACAAAAATAAAAGTTTAGATACAGAAGAAAATGTAGAAAAAGATAATGAAACAGAAGTGGAACCTGTTCCTTTCACTTCCAAAATGATTCGAGAAGGTCTTCAACTTTCTAATCAGTTGGCAAATTATTTTCTTATTAATGACACTAATCACGAACGTGCTCTTAAATTCCAACGAGAGCTAAATAGTTGTATGTCTGGATATCACGAGCTTCATAAATAATTAATAAAATCATCATCTCAAAGATTAATTACTAATTATGTTGTCACTAGAAAACCATTAAAATAACAACATGAGAGTGAAGTTGGCGCTAGTTATAGTTCCTCTTGTGAAGAATCTTTACCAGTTTGCAAATGAACCTGTTTATCGGCAAATAGTGTTAATAATTAAAATGTGTATAAAAATGTAAATTACTGTACTGTAAATTATGCATAAAAATATATTATTTTGAATAAAATTAAATATTATAGTTAAAAAATGTTTGTCTTGTATCAATTTTTTTCAAATTTGAAATTTTTTATTAGTCATATTTTATTTCCTTATTTTTTTTTTGCACGAATTTTAAAGTAATTTTACATTGGTGCTTTGCTTTTATGTGAATTTTGAAAAATCACAGAGCGCATCCCCCCTTTTTCAATGTAAGTTACATCTATTTTTGCACAATTTCATTTGTGCATGTTTTCTAAGGAACCTATCTATCGTGTAAAATGAGACCCAGGTGTAATTGCAAAACATGATGAAAGCTTTAATATTGGAGAAACTGTAATAATACCCTCTATAAAAGAATTTATCTCAACAGTAATGCATCAAGATATACCTGAAATTTTTAAAATGTTGCTTATCAGCGATAGCACAGTAAAGCAATGAATTAAAGAAATGGCAGTTAATGTTGAAAAAAAAAAACGTATAAGTATTCTCCAAAACTCTTTATTGACCTTGCAATTAAATGAGTCTACCATTGAAGATAATAATGCTTTATTGATGGCATATGCACATTATTTTGATGAAAATAATACATGATGAGAAGAAATGCTGTTCGCAATTAATCTCATTACAGATGCAAAAGGATTATCTATAATTAATACTGTGAAATCATACATTACAAAAAATAATATTTCCTTGAATAATATTATTGCATGCGCTACTAATGGAGCACCATCAGTGGTAGACCACTATCATGGTTTTGTTGCTTATTTAAAGTAAGAAATGCCAAATGTTTTATGTATTCATTGTGTGGTGCACAGACAACATCTTGTAGGAAAACATCTAAGTACAAGTTTTCATTCATCATTAACTATAATAATTCAAGCTGTAAACAAGATCATGTCAAATGCAAAAAATGATAGAATGTTTTGACAGCTTTACCAGGACAATAATGAAGATTTTAATACATTATTTTTTCCCACAGAAGTTCAAGGGCTGTCAAAGGGCACATTATTGGTTCATTTTGTAGCATTATATGATAGTCTCATACAATTTTTTGAAAGTAATTATGAGACCAATCTGTGTCAACAATTAAAAGTAGTAAAGAATGATGCTTTTATTTGGCAGATATTTTTAAAAGATTTAATGATGTCAATTTGCAGCTTCAATGAGCTAATAAAACTCTTGTAGGTTACTAAAGTATTGTGCCATTATTTATTGACAATCTTGAACTACTTCATTATAATCTATTGAATAGAGAATTTCATCAGTTTCGTGAATTATCATCTATAAAAGATGATGTAACTCCAGATGATATTGACAGATTTGTAGTCATTTCAATGAAAAATTGTACATGGAAAAATTATTTGAAGATATTTTGAAATTGAATATGTATGACTGGATGAAAAATCCTTTTACTGCAAATATTGAAGAGGTTGCTACAACATGCCTTAGATAGGATGAAGAAAGTAAACATAAATTCGATAGTTATGGATATCAAAACCTATGGCAAAATGTCAGTCTTATATCCAACTATGTGGAAAGTGATATTCAGTTTATTGTTACTTTTCTCTACCTCATATCTTGTTGAATCAGGTTTTATTACTGTTAATCATATTATGACCAAACAAAAAAACTGCCTGAATATTTTGAGGAGACCTTTGTTTGTTCCTTACAAAAATTGAGCCATTTATCCAGTATTTAGTTTTGCAGCATCAGCCTCAGGGATCTCATTAATAATTTAATTAATTAAATGTAATTTCATCAGACTTCATGTTTCTATGTATACAAAGTATAAATAAAAAGATAGATTTAACTACAGTAAGCGGTTTTATAAAGATATATTCTGCCAAACTTAGCTAAAATCCAACATAAAGTATTTGGTAAGTAATTATTAGTATATGCTTTAGCTTGCTGTAACTCTGCTTTATAAATTTTATAAAGTAAAGTTACTTCCCTCCTTTAAAAAATCACCATTACTGTGGAACCAGTGGGCAGTTAGAAAATTTTACTACTAACAAAGATACAAAAGTGGGCTGTGGGTATAAAAAGGTTGACTACCTCTGATTTAGACTATAAGACAGCTATTGAAAGTGTGTTTGCTACAATGTACAATAATAATATTTCACAATAATTACTGTAGTCTTTTTTACCCTTTTATATAAACTATAGGAGTATCATGGATATCAGTTTATATACCTTTGATAAGTACATTTATTTCTTAAAAAAATCATCTTGAAACTTAACAGATCATACACAATATTTTAAAACAAATTATTAGAACATATAACAAAAGCTGTTTAAATTTATTAAACTAGATGTGTGTAAGTTTATATCATTAATATCTCATATAAAATTAAAGATTGATCAAAATATTATTGTCATCTGTTCAAAATGTATTATCCTATAAAGCTTTTATAAGTTTATGATATGGTATTTTCAGCCTTTATATTCTTTTGGTTTTGGACAGTAGTAGAACGATAGGATTCAGAGAAACGCCAACATTAATTTTCAGATAAATAACATCAGAATAATTTAATAGAATTATTAAATACTTAACAAGCTACAAGATACATACATATTTTATAATCTTCATAGCAATTAATGACTCTATTGTTTTTTAATGTCTCAAAAAATCTGTAGTTATCCTAGTCAGCGGTGTCTGCAATTCAGTTGTAATCCATCAATCTTTTTTGTGTCTATTCTGAAAGTTATTAAAAATTTGTCTTTATGTTTTTATATTACTTAAGAAGCTCCGAGCTGAATTTAATAATCATACGAGCACAAAATATCATATATTTTATTTAAATCAAGTTACTAATAATAGAATCTATGCCAAAAAATAATTCAGGATTCTTTTTTTCAGTTAACTCAAAAAGAGAATATTATATATTTAATACTTTTTAGAAATACTTCAGAAACATGATAATTTAAAAAAATTGCCATTTAGCAATTTTAGCATTTAATTGCTACTGAAGCTTAGTTGTCACTAGTAAATATTCCATTTTTAATGCAACAATCTGTACATATAAATGTATGTTTATTAAAGTCTCTTTTTCTTTTATATTATGACTTCAAAGCTATGATGTATTCAGAGAAAGTGTAACACGCCATTACTTTAAATATAAATGTCAAGCTTCTTTTATATGATTTTTTTATCTAAATAAAAATATTTGTCATAATCATTATATTTTTTAGCAAAAATTCAATTACGGAACATTTGAGTTTTAAAAGGCAATACTATTATTTCTAAAAACTTTATATTAAAGTTTGCTGTTTTAACAACAGTTGTGTTAAAATCCTCAAAAAGTCATATTTGGTATTCTAATTGATATAATAATACTACCTGAAAAGAAATAATTTTCTTTTTCTCTAAACTTTTTCAATATGATTTTGGATCATAAGTATTGATAAATGTGAACAGGTGCCTTTATTGGATAACTTGTAATATAAGTAGCTTAGAATTTATTCATTTAGTAATTCCAAAAATGTAAGATATAAAGTTATGCATTTTAACAATTTTAATGTTATACAGTTTTTTTTTACTCAATAATTTTTCCTTTCTAAAAACATATAAAATAAACTCATGCTAATATATATCTATTCAATTAAATTTTCAGTGAATGTTGAATTTTTTTCTAAGAACAAAATTCACATATTTTTAGTAAAAAGTATACTTATTATTACTTCTTTCTTTATAGCCATTACCACTACTATACTGATATTACTACTATTTTTCTTTCATTTTAATAAGTAATCACTTAGTTTGATGATAAATCCACAATACAACACATAATATTTTAAATAGATATTTTCAATTTTTATGATAAGGGAAAACTACCCAAACATCTACACATATCCTGAATAATATACTGCCCAAAATTTCAATTCTAAAGTAACTCATTACTAATTATACTAGCTAGTAAAAAAATCTTAATTAAAAACTCCCAATAAGCTCTGGCCAGTGCTTTTAACATTTTTGAGAGCTTTCACTGAAAATAAAACTAAATTTGAGTTAGAATGTGTGATAGATGCATGAAAATTTAGTTGCACAAACACATAAGACTAGGCTCTACAATATCTTAAGTAATTAGTAATCATAAAGATAAATATGAAAATAGAATAAAATATTACAGAGAAAAGACAAAAAAAAACAATATACCTTTGAAACAACTAAATCATATCAAAGAAAGTAGCTGGAAATACTCTTTCAGTGACCATTTGTTATCCAAGTTGAGCATAAAACAAAAGATAGATACAATTACAACCTTATTATTCAGTAGGTGTACATATCTTAATAAACAATAATATATTTTTCTTTCTCTTTGTAGGGTTATTGGAGATTCATTTGTCTAATGTCTTTTAAAGGTCAATTATTTTTCATTAATATAAAGTTAATATTGTGTGCATTATATGTTTTAGTGCATGAGTATTAATTAGACTGCTTTATATTTTTTTAAGTGAGCTAATAATATTATTATTGTATTGTTATAGAGGGCCTCATCAAATTTAATAAACATTTAGTATATGCAATAATATAAAAATTTCAATAAAGACTAAGAAACTTGCAATATACAGTACAAAGCATAGAACTATTATCTATAATGTTTAATGAAAAAAAATCTTAAAATTGTGTACAGGTTAATTTACTTTAAATGCAAACTAATCAATCTAACATTTTTTTTCATATGTCAATGCATTGACTGGGAAATGAACCCGGCTAGCTGCTTGGAAGGTAATCACTAGACCACCAACACTTGACAACATTTTACTGAAGTAAAACTACTCTTACAAAACAGAAATAAATGTAATTTTCATGCCCTAACTAAGTATGCACATTAGCCTATTTGGATTATTAATTATTTATAATAAATATATTACATATATTACACTTTAATATAAAGTATTCAATGTCTGTTCTACTTATGCTTAAAACTCTAGCTTATTCAGAATTATATTTAATGATGTTACAAGTATAGCAATAAATAACAATATTGTTTAACTACAGTTATAATGTATCTTATTATTTTACAGTTATTTTTTAGTTTTTGTGTAATAAATTTAGAGAAAAAAACATCATAGCATAATTCTTGTAATGGAGATTTTATTTAGAAATAAAGTTATTACTGATATTAATTGAAAGACTCATATATTTTTAATTCCAAATGATATTAAGTTTACACTAATGTTTATTGAATAAATCACTGAAATCAGAAAAAAATAATAAGCTTAACTATATAATTGAAAAGATGGAATAGGTCTACATAACTATTGCATATCATAGTAAACAGCATTGGTAAAAACTGCAAGAACTCTAGTAAATTATTGCATAACAATTATGATGCCAAGTGCGTGATGAATTATGCATTGAATTGAGTTTTATTGCAAAAGCTTCACATAAATTATGTAATATAGAGTTATTTGAGAAAGAGATAAATATAGAATTGACAACAATATCATTGGTATTTGGGTATTTTATTAAAACCTTGATATTTATAACATAAGATCATGATTGTTCTGAAAATGTGTGAATTTTTCCAAATATACATGAACATATAATGATATCTATTTTGTTAAAGCTAATTAATTTTCCAGTTTCATTATATTTATTTTTCAAAAATAATAGTTTTAGTATAATGCTTATACATTGTGAAATTTGTATACATTTCAATGTTTTTTTTTTTCTTTTGTATCATTTATCTTGGTCATTTATGTATATTTATTTACAAGAGTTGATGACACTGGTGTAAGCAGAAAACAAGCATTCACTGGTTTTATATATTTATTTAGAAATGTAAGTAGAATGAATATGAGATTGGTTTATTCAGTTTTTGATATTACCATGACTAATGTGAAAAAAAATCAAGATGATATATTGTATTTTTTTAATTTTTGACAACTATATGCATTATATTTTTTAAGAGTTTAATTGCAATTTTATAGTTGATAAACTAACAAGTATATTGGCTATTGAAATTAATTAACAAAATTATTTGATGATTAAATTTCAGATTTATAAAACATAAGTTAATTAAAAGCAATATACCCAAGATTGTAGCACCTGAAGTATTAAAATTCATGATCATTTATAATAATTGTAATTGACATTGGATGAACAGATATATCAACAATAATAAGTAATTACATTTTTTTAAATCCCCACATTAATAGAAATAATATTAAAATCCACATTAATTATCATTTGCAGCTACATTTTAATCATTTCCCCTGCAAGTTCAGTTAAATTGATGTTCATTGAAAGTTGTATTACTTGTTCATAGATATCAAGTTTGTGACCATAGATAATGAGTATATGTATGACTAAAAAGTGATAAATAAACATTATTTAGAGATCTATTAGACAAAAATTGACAAAATTCTTCATGTAAGATGTAAATTTGCAGCTTCATTAGCTAATTATTAGGTCCTGATATCTAACAGTCTGGTAATATAGCAAACCTTATGATTATCAGTAATTTTTAATAATTAATGTGGAATATAAAGTTGTTTTTAAAGTACATTGTAACTCAATTGCTGGGAGTAATCATATATAGGATTGGATGTAATGCTATGATGTTCTGCATTAAGTATTAAAAATTATTGCTATATATATATATATATATATATAGCAATAATTTTTAATATATATATATATATATATATATATATATATATAATTTAGTCATAATTGTAAGATTGTCTGATGCCATAGTTAATTCTTACCTGATGGAAATATTTAAGTGTAAATTCAACTTTGGAATAAAGAATCTCAGTTTTTTTGTATAATAGTTTTAGCATTTAACAATAGTATTTTAATTTTTGTTATGTACTGCAATGTTACTCTTTAACTTATATATTAAATATATCTATATTGAACATTTAGTATTAGACATTTTTAAATTGATGATAAAGTGGTTATAGATATGTAAACTTTTAATGATTAAAATAACATTTGAATTAGTAACTTGTGAATTAAAACATTTAATAAACATTAAATATTAATCATATAGATTTTTTAATGATTTCTTTGCATTTTTTTATGCTGATAGAAACGCAAATATTGTTTAAATACCTTCTGTTATTTCTGTTTGACAGATCTTTAAATAATGTTTACTTACAGTAACTAACATTACCTGTTATTAATAATTTTTAATCATTATATATTACATATTGTTTATTTATACTGTTAACATATATAATATAATATTTATTTTTTTTCTAAATATTTATAATATAATTAATTTTTAATATACTTATATATACTTATTTTTAGTATCTGGGATCAAATTTAGTAACAGAACCCAAAGGCCTCAATTCAACAAAGGAATCCATCACCAAAATCAAGGTAGGAAATTACTCATTACATCAATTGTAATTGAGTTACTGTTATAGATTAAACAAACTTAAAATAAAATTAATTTTAGCTTATTTAAACTATTTTGAAAAGGTTAAGTTAGAATAATAGTAATTGTTTGTTATAATTTATACTTCTTATAGGAGTAATACTTTTTAAATAATCAGAAGTATAAAGACATCTAGCCATTATTATTTTATAACTCTTTAATAAAATTAAACCATCATCAGGATTTTATAGTTAGTTATCTTATGTGATAAATTGAGGTATCTAAGCATTTATCTAGCATTTTTAAATATATTAAATTTATTACGTGCAAACAGATGATAGTAATAACATGAAAGGCTAAAACCTTTGACAGATATGCTTTAAAAATGGTTATGTGACAGTCAATCACCTTTAATAATGACTGCATCTGAAACTCTTAATTCAAAAACACAAGTCAGCACTACGACAATTAAGAGTTTCATGTGCAGTCATTATTACATCTGATTGGCTGTCACATAAGCATTTTTAAATCATATCTGTCACAGGTTTTAGCCTTTCACATTATTACTAGCATTTTTTTGTATTATTCCTGTACTTGAAAGAATTATAAAAAAATGATTAATTTATCAAGCATAATAACTTTTTAAATTCCATCATAGACTATTTTAACTTTCTTATATTTAATGTTGTTCATCTATTTTACACTATCCTTTATTGTCTTTCTTATCATCTTGCCATTTATAGTTCAAGTTACATAATGGTTAATCATAAAT
Source organism: Epiperipatus broadwayi (assembly GCA_028023455.1). Classification (NCBI taxonomy): domain Eukaryota; kingdom Metazoa; phylum Onychophora; class Udeonychophora; order Euonychophora; family Peripatidae; genus Epiperipatus; species Epiperipatus broadwayi. The sequence goes on along the minus strand of JAQFVV010000024.1, from coordinate 2,753,062 downwards.
ATTTATTACCATATTATATAGCTAAGTTCTTATGTATGATGATAGTATTGCAATTATTTTTTTATTGTGCTACTACTTTATGTAGATTAGTACAATATTGGAATAATGATTTCAAGAGCTAAAATCTTGGACCAAAATTGCACCTACAAAATATGGTGCTTAAACATCACATAACAATTCAATTCTTAATTATTATTTAGTCCTGCATTGTTTGGTGTACTGATAGAGATGCAGACTCTGGAGATCAAATCTATGGATCTCAGCATTTCTTCATTATTTTCATGCATAAATTTGTTAGCAACCCCCAAACCATAAATCAAAAGTCATTGGATTTATTTCACATGTGATATTTTTTTAAACATTTTTGGTACCAGTATTAATTGCCAGTTTTTATCAATTATTAAGGACTAGTTATTTTATCTACACATATGCTAATTGGTAATCTTAAAGTGTAAAAAAGTCTTAGAGACAATGGTCATATATTTTTTTGATGAAAACTATAATCAGTTAACATCTTGTTCATAACAAATATATTTTGATGTTACTGTTATTTTCGTATCATTTTTTTGTCCCAAGATTTCCTTTTTTAATTTTAAGAGCTAACCACTTCATTTCAGCAAGCTGAAAATTATTAACAAGATATGTTGACTATTTTTTTTATCAAAATTTATCCCAAACAGAGTAAAAATTAATTTTGAGCAAAGATAATAAACTTTATCAAATGAAGCTAAATATTTTTATATTAATTAAACCAGACTTCAGAATGAGATTATTACATAAATCTTTGAATATTATATTGACTTCTAATCAGAACTATAATAAAATGAAATCAACATATCAATTTAAGTAATTAATTCTGAATAAATTTTATTACTATATTTTTTATTAGGTAAAAGATAAAACAATAATCCAGATACCCTTTTACTGATTAATATTTGATGGTAACTAGTTAGGATTGTCTATAGAAACGGAAAAATTCTAAGCCTGATTAGAACCTAATAACATTTTCACAGTTTAGATTTAAATTAAAATCATAAATCATATCAGGATGATTCATTAATATTGTGCTATATGCACATATGTAACAATATATCTTTACCTGCAACTTTGTAATTTTGATCAGCTTAATAACATATTTTGAAGAGGGATGCATTTATTAATTGCTACACACATTAAATGATCTCAATTCAAGATGAATCACTATGAATTAACTACAAACCTATTTATTCTTTCTTCACTATTAATGATTCATTGCCTATTAATCATATCACAAAAACTTACATTAGATACTTTACAATTTTTTTTTACTAGAAATCTATCATATCTTGTTTTAAAATGTCTGGGGAAAATATATATATATCTTCTACACAAATAGTATAAATAGATATTTACTATAACATATTAAGAGGGCATATATATATATATATATATATATATATGCCCTCTTATATATGTTATATATATATATATATATATATATATATATATATATATATATATATATAGTGAAGTTTTTACTCTAAAGGAAATCATTGCTTTGTTTTAAAAAAGTGAAGTAAATGTAAAATTAGTAAAATAGAATAATTTTTGTGTTAACAATTTCAATTTCTAAAGGTCACAGTGTTTTAAAATGTAAATGCTTTCTAATATTTATCCCATTATCTGTAATTCATTTTTTTAAATATATATATATTTGTGAAAAATCTAATGAAAATTTAATAACAGTTATTTAAAAAGAAAAAAAATAGCATTCTCATTATTTAAATTTTATTTAAAAAATTTAAAATGCACTCTGTAATCATGTGATGAGATTAAACTACTCATTACATTTCAGATGATTGATTAAGTGAGGCAGAAGAATAAAACACGAGAGAAAAGGAAAGATTTATTTAATTTTTTTTTTTTTAATAATGGAAATTATGTCAAAAAAGATAAAAATGGATAATGCTTAATATATATACACACTGTGTGCGCACAATGAAACTACTTAAATTTTGAAGCTCAGAAGGTCAAAATTCTTCGAACACTTTACATATGTATTATATACATATACTAATTGTTTAACATTTTGAAATAGTTTTTAAACCTGTTTTAAAATCAATTATCTCTTTTGCTAATGAACTAGTGGCATTCAGCTCCTTGACTCTCTGTAGTTTTATTTGCATATATATATATATATATATATATTGTAACCAGACCCGCGTACAACCCTTTTATCAAATCAGTTGTAACAATTTTCTGATGAGCATGCTGTAGGAAGGAACTATCAATTGATATTCCTAATGCAGATGTTAATGCCTCCTACAACAATATTTCCTGCTCATCAGAGGATGTAGTACCATAGAGACTGTGAACATCTAAACATTTATATGTTTGGTTTTCCAAACAGCGCCATTAGAGTTCCGTCTTACTACAACCTGACTGGCCTGGGTCTAGTTATGTCAGACGTAGCTCAGGAGTGCATGAGATTCTCATGAACCAGTGCTATAATTGGTGAGTGATGCGATAAAACAAACAAAACTGGACAACTGGATAACCAATTTAATTTTTAGTAACAAAAAAAATTTATTAAATAACAATTAATTAGCAATTTCTAACGAAGTTCATTTCTATCCACATGATTACTCTTTTTCATTTTACTTATGAAAGAGCTAGAAGCAGTTCTTTTTTCTTTATCAATAGTTCATTTACACGTTCATTATGAGAAGACACTTGGAAACATCCTAATTCAACAATAGTTCATTTTTGAATTCCTTTATGAGAAGAAGTTTGGAAATATTCCAATCCAACAATAGTTCATTTTGAATTCATTTATGAGAAGAAACTTGGAAACATCCTAATTCAACAATAGTTCATTTTTTGTATTCCTTTATGAGAAGAAGCTTGGAAATATTCCAATTCAACAATAATTCATTTTGAATCCATTTATGAGAAGAAGCTTGGAAATATTCTAATTCAACAATAGTTTGTTTTTGTATTCCTTTATGAGAAGAAGCTTGGAAATATTCTAATTCAACAATAGTTCATTTTGAATCCATTTATGAAAAGAAGCTTGGAAATATTCTAATTCAACAATAATTCATTTTGAATTCATTTATGAGAAGAAACTTGGAAATATTCTACTTTAACAATAATTCATTTTGAATTCATTTATGAGAAGAAGCTTGGAAATATTCCAATTCAACAATAGTTTATTTTTGTATTCCTTTATGAGAAGAAGCTTGGAAATATTCCAATTCAACAATAGTTTATTTTTGTATTCCTTTATGAGAAGAAGCTTGGTAGCAGTTAAGCATTTATGATTTATATAACATTTCGTTATCTTATGAATTATTACTGATTGGTAAACATTTAAATTCAGCAATTCTTGGTTTGTGGAGTATTCATCATTTGGTAATTAAAGCATTTATAATTTAGTCAAATATAAAAGTATATTCTTATACATAAACTCTGTTACATTATAAGAAGCTTAGAAGCAGTCAAGTATTTATGATTTATACAGCATTTCATCATTTTATTAATTATTACCGATTGGTAGACATTTGAACTCAGCAATTCTTGGTTTGTAGAGCATTTATCATTTGATAATTGAGGCATTTATAATTTAGCCAAATATAGAAGTATATTCTTACACATAAACTCTGTTACATTATAAGAAGCTTAGAAGCAGTCAAGTATTTATGATTTATACAGCATTTCATCATTTTATTAATTATTACCGATTGGTAGACATTTGAACTCAGCAATTCTTGGTTTGTAAAGCATTTATCATTTGATAATTGAGGCATTTATAATTTAGCCAAATATAAAACTATATTCATATACATAAACTCTGTTTGGCTTGTGGAGCATTTATCATTTAGTAATTAAAGCATTTCTAATTTATATAGTAAATACGTTCAAATATTTTTATAAATAAATTTGCGTATAACCATTTCATAACTTCATTTTATAACGTATGATAAACATGTTCTAATATTTTACAAAATAAATCCTATGCAACTATTTCATAACTTCACTTTATAACGTATGGTAAAGATGTCTTAATACTTTATTAAACAAAATGTATGCAACCGTTTCATAACTTCACTTTATAACATATGATAAAAATATTTTAATATTTTATAAAAATAATTTTTATGTAGATATTTCATGATGTCAATTTATAATTCATGGTAAAGATGTCTAAACATTTTTATAACATAATTACCTTCCAGTTTTGCAGTCTAGTTTATTCAAAAGAAGGCGGGTTATTTCATTTATGGAAAGTCATGGCACAGCGTGGAGAGAATGAAGCCGCTAAATTACCCCATTGACATTATAATTCCTCTAGCAAAGTTTTCTTTTTCCATTTTCACGTTTAGTTAAAGCTATATTTTAATTTGTCAAAAGAATTAAGTAATACACTTTCTTTTTTTTAAAAAAAAAAATTCAATATGTTCTGCTTCTCTGTGTAAGACGAAAGTTCTTTTTTTTTTTTCACGACGTGCCTAATTTGAATACTGCCTCAGTTTAACTCAAGTATCTTTTTTCTTTCTTTTTAATGATTGGATAATTAATTTCTTTTTTTTTTATTGAGACAGATAAAAAAAAAAAAGTAAAATAAGACGATATAACATTTTATTCAAATTCATCAATCTCAAAATTAAAAATATGATTTTTTTTTTAAACAAATCAAAATTTATTGCGTTCCCAATTAGACTGAATCACGCTAGACGTTTTTAAATGGGGGGGGGTCTTTTGAATATTTATATGAGGAACAGAATATCTGTTTCATTACCCCTCACCAAATTTTGGGATGAAATCGCCTGGAAATACGATTTCATTCCACATACTATACACATTATTTCTCAGTACTGCCTGGTTTTAGATATGCTGATGAATGGGTAAGATGAGCTGGAAAAGTGAATACATGAACCATAGCCTCCAATGCTGGGACAAATAGATGGCCAAGCACAAACTACCAGTACACACCGCCTCATGATGTCACGAGAAAATATCTCATTTTTAAGCACTACCTCTCTTGTACCTAGAAGTATCATCCAACCAAGAATAGGAGCCAGAGAAAAAAAAATCAATTTGGCACTCAGCCAACCCTGCTCAGCTTCGGTGAGTCTTAGGGGCTATCATTTGGCCTATCCATGAGACCAAGGCCTATACATGAGACCTATATATACGCACTGCTGGACTACTCTTGGAGCACAACATCCAGGTCGGGATAGTGCCGAGCATATACTTCGGAGCATCATAACACAATGCATCCAAGCAGCTCCGCTCAATCATCCACCATCTCAACATGAAAAACACAAGTTCATGCATCACTACACCACACTCACAAACTTTTTTCCATCAGCTATCTCTATTTTATTCTGAATCATAACTGCAACCTGTTTTGGGAGACTGAGGATCATGATCAGTTCTCCTATAGTCCTCTTTTGTATTATGAGGTGACATACTTCTGGATCGTCTCTTTGTTGAAAATTTATCATGTTTAACATTACTGTGATGTCTTGCTTCTTCACTTCTGTATTTTCTTTGGAGATCATTGTTACTGTTTGATCTTCTAATTATACACGTCCGATATGGACCATGAACACCATCTGTGAATTTTCTCCTGTTCCTCTTCCATGGTGGTACTTCATTTTTATATAAAAGTTTCTTTTTAAATGGTTCTTCTGCCATAGTAATTATTTTTTTGGTATTTGTAAAGGTTTCTTGTTGTTTAATTTCTTTCACACTGATAAATCCCGAGTTTTCAGATTCCTTTTTGGTGTCTTTTCCTGCGTAAGCAACTATATTTTTAATAACTGTCTTTATATATTTTTTTTCTATACTCAATTTTTGATTTGAGTTTATTAAGCTTTTGTTTATAATTTTTATATATGGCTGAGGACTAACACACTTTTCTTTCCATTTTATGATTCCTTTCTCTATCTTTGTTACTATTTCATAGCATATATCAGACAATTTTTCTGAAACATTTTCTTCTATATTGGATAGTCCCTTTGTTATATTTTGATTATGTTCATTTTCACGTTTTTCATCTTCTTGAAGATCAGAAGATTTTAATTTTGCTTTATTAGATTCATTTTCATCCATTTGAAACTCTTTTGCTGTGTTCGATACTATTTCATTTTCAGCTTCTGCATATACTTCTTTCTTTTCAATTTTAAAGGCATATTCCACAATCAGACTTTTTTCTGAAGGTAGACCAACAATTTCAAGATCACCATTCGTAATTTCAATTTCTTCCTTTTTAACAATCTCAAATCTTGCTTCATCAGTAATAGGGTATTCAATTTGTGATTCCTTTAAAATGTCTTTGGTTGGAAATTCCAAAGTTTCCTCCTCATCCAATTTTTTAGGTTGAATTATTGCCTTTATCAACTGGTTTAACTTTTCATTCTGATTTTTGAATGCTTCTTTAATTGGTTTTTCTATTCTTTGGTTTGCTTCTACTGCTTGCTTGTTATATTCTTCTCTTTGTTTGATATCTTCTTCTCTTTGTTTATCCCATTTTTGGTTATATTCTTCTCTTTGTTTGATATCTTCTTCTCTTTGTTTATCCCATTTTTGGTTATATTCTTCTCTTTGTTTGATATCTTCTTCTCTTTGTTTGATATCTTCTTCTCTTTGTTTATCCCATTTTTGGTTATCTTCTTCTCTTTGTTTGTCTCTTTTCTTTTGGTCTGCTTTTATAATTTCTATTATCTGAGCTATCATAGCTATTTTTTCTGTTTTTTGAGCCTCCATGTTTACCATTTTTCCTTTGTTTTCTGAATCAGTAAGCTTCTCTCTCCATCCACACCATGACCTTACTCCATCTTCTTTGAAATGCCTGTTTCATTCTTTATGCCATTCATTTTTGTTTTGTTTTTCTTTTAGACTTTTATTTTTTTAACCTTCCTGAACAAATTACATCACTACATCATATGCACTGTTCATATCACAGAATCATGATCTGCTTATACCTATGAGTAGGCTAACTAGATCGGACCTCACAATAGGGTGGCAAATTAACCGAGATCGTAGGCTAGACAGATAAGGCCTCACAGTAAGGATGACAATGTAATAGGTGCCTATGGTTAGGCTAGCTGGATAAAGCCTCACAGTTGGACGACAAATGTAACCGGACCCGCGTACAACCCTTTTATCACATCAGTTGTAACAATTTTCTGATGAGCATGCTGTAGGAAGGAACTATCAATTGACATTCCTAATGCAGATGTTAATGCCTCCTACAACAATATTTCCTGCTCATCAGAGGATGTAGTACCATAGAGACTGTGAACATCTAAACATTTATATGTTTGGTTTTCCAAACAGCGCCATTAGAGTTCCGTCTTACTACAACCTGACTGGCCTGGGTCTAGTTATGTCAGACGTAGCTCAGGAGTGCATGAGATTCTCATGAACCAGTGCTATAATTGGTGAGTGATGCGATAAAACAAACAAAACTGGACAACTGGATAACCAATTTAATTTTTAGTAACAAAAAAAATTTATTAAATAACAATTAATTAGCAATTTCTAACGAAATTCATTTCTATCCACATGATTACTCATTTTCATTTTATTTATGAAAGAGCTAGAAGCAGTTCCTTTTTCTTTATCAATAGTTCATTTACAAGTCCATTTATGAGAAGACACTTGGAAACATCCTAATTCAACAATAGTTCATTTTTGAATTCCTTTATGAGAAGAAGTTTGGAAATATTCCAATCCAACAATAGTTCATTTTGAATTCATTTATGAGAAGAAACTTGGAAATATCCTAATTCAACAATAGTTCATTTTTTGTATTCCTTTATGAGAAGAAGCTTGGAAATATTCCAATTCAACAATAATTCATTTTGAATCCATTTATGAGAAGAAGCTTGGAAATATTCTAATTTAACAATAATTCATTTTGAATCCATTTATGAGAAGAAACTTGGAAATATTCTAATTTAACAATAATTCATTTTGAATCCATTTATGAGAAGAAGCTTGGAAATATTCTAATTCAACAATAGTTTGTTTTTGTATTCCTTTATGAGAAGAAGCTTGGAAATATTCTAATTCAACAATAGTTCATTTTGAATCCATTTATGAAAAGAAGCTTGGAAATATTCTAATTCAACAATAATTCATTTTGAATTCATTTATGAGAAGAAGCTTGGAAATATTCTAATTCAACAATAGTTCATTTTTGTATTCCTTTATGAGAAGAAGCTTGGAAATATTCCAATTCAACAATAGTTTATTTTTGTATTCCTTTATGAGAAGAAGCTTGGTAGCAGTTAAGCATTTATGATTTATATAACATTTCGTTATTTTATGAATTATTACTGATTGGTAAACATTTAAATTCAGCAATTCTTGGTTTGTGGAGTATTCATCATTTGGTAATTAAAGCATTTATAATTTAGTCAAATATAAAAGTATATTCTTATACATAAACTCTGTTACATTATAAGAAGCTTAGAAGCAGTCAAGTATTTATGATTTATACAGCATTTCATCATTTTATTAATTATTACCGATTGGTAGACATTTGAACTCAGCAATTCTTGGTTTGTAGAGCATTTATCATTTGATAATTGAGGCATTTATAATTTAGCCAAATATAGAAGTATATTCTTACACATAAACTCTGTTACATTATAAGAAGCTTAGAAGCAGTCAAGTATTTATGATTTATACAGCATTTCATCATTTTATTAATTATTACCGATTGGTAGACATTTGAACTCAGCAATTCTTGGTTTGTAAAGCATTTATCATTTGATAATTGAGGCATTTATAATTTAGCCAAATATAAAACTATATTCATATACATAAACTCTGTTTGGCTTGTGGAGCATTTATCATTTAGTAATTAAAGCATTTCTAATTTATATAGTAAATACGTTCAAATATTTTTATAAATAAATTTGCGTATAACCATTTCATAACTTCATTTTATAACGTATGATAAACATGTTCTAATATTTTACAAAATAAATCCTACGCAACTATTTCATAACTTCACTTTATAACGTATGGTAAAGATGTCTTAATACTTTATTAAACAAAATGTATGCAACCGTTTCATAACTTCACTTTATAACATATGATAAAAATATTTTAATATTTTATAAAAATAATTTTTATGTAGATATTTCATGATGTCAATTTATAATTCATGGTAAAGATGTCTAAACATTCTTATAACATAATTACCTTCCAGTTTTGCAGTCTAGTTTATTCAAAAGAAGGCGGGTTATTTCATTTATGGAAAGTCATGGCACAGCGTGGAGAGAATGAAGCCGCTAAATTACCCCATTGACATTATAATTCCTCTAGCAAAGTTTTCTTTTTCCATTTTCACGTTTAGTTAAAGCTATATTTTAATTTGTCAAAAGAATTAAGTAATACACTTTTTAAAAAAAAAAAAAAAAAATTCAATATGTTCTGCTTCTCTGTGTAAGACGAAAGTTCTTTTTTTTTTTTTTAACGACGTGCCTAATTTGAATACTGCCTCAGTTTAACTCAAGTATCTTTTTTCTTTCTTTTTAATGATTGGATAATTAATTTCTTTTTTTTTTATTGAGACAGATAAAAAAAAAAAAGTAAAATAAGACGATATAACATTTTATTCAAATTCATCAATCTCAAAATTAAAAATATGATTTTTTTTTAAACAAATCAAAATTTATTGCGTTCCCAATTAGACTGAATCACGCTAGACGTTTTTAAATGGGGGGGTCTTTTGAATATTTATATGAGGAACAGAATATCTGTTTCAATATATATATATATATATATAAATATATTTATATGAGGAACAGAATATCTGTTTCAATATATATATATATATATAAGCAGCATAATTCAGTTTAATTAAATCATACCTGCCATATTTTTCATTATTACAAGAAACGGTTACTAATAAATAGAAAAAAAATGTCTTCTTTCCATTCATCTATGATTATAAATAACCTATATTTATCGCACCGAAATAATAAAAATATTTAAATAAGTTAAGAATAATAGAATGGAAACCTTGTCGAATTTAAATCAATAATATAACACAAATTGCTAATAAGTTTAATAGCCTTATATATATATATATATATATATATATATTAGCTATTCTTGTGTATGAGGAGTTATATATATATATATATATATATATAACTCCTCATACACAAGAATGTCTAAATCGACACATTTATTAGAATAATCAGTATAACATCCATTTGCATACAACAACTAGACATCACATCATCATCATTTCCTGTGCTTAGGCAAGTTGTTAAAACAGAGGAAAAACTTTCCATATAAAACACCAAAATGTATAGTTACTGAATTGAGTTCAGATCTATGTGGCCATAAAAATAGTTTGGATTGAAAACATTATTATGTTTTCATTTTGCACTCATAGCTTTATAGTTAACTAAATAGGTTAGTGGTGATTGCTAGAAACTTGCATTAGATCTTAAGATCTAGATGCACTGCTGTCAGAACCAAAGCTCCTCATTGATGAAAGCTACAAGTTTGAAAGAAGTCTAAGGATATGAATAGGCAAAATAGCTAGAGATTCTATGCACAAACCTTCTTGCATCCATTGATTACTCTGACTTGCACTGGGTGCTACTACTGTATGGAGAATTTTGCCTCTGCTTTAACATTTGTATATATTAAATGCAATTATATTGTTTGGAAAACCTTTCACTAATAAAAAAATTTTGAAATAAGTGAAGAACTAAATTTTTAGTTTTTATTATTCATGTCAAAATATTAATTAAATATAAAAGAAGCAGTTTTTCATGGCATACATTTATGAAAAAAATGTGTGATGTAAATGTATATGGAAAATTCTAAAAAATTATCAAAAATATATAATTTTTATCTTGGAAAATTGAAATTAATTCCATAGTTTTTTTTACAAACAGAAATTAAATGTCATAATTTCTTAATATATTACAATTATTGTAAAATAAAAGTAGAATATATGTGAACTCCAAAAATCTCCAAAAATTATATTCATTTCAGAGGAATATATTTGCATTAATTTATATTTTTAAATAAAAATTATATATGCATGCCAAATGTTTTTTATTTCAGATTAAGTTTTTTAAAAAAAAAAAGTTTTTTATTATAAATAATAAATGTAACCCCTTTTGATTGGTGTCTTAATGACTAAAGAATCTATGAAAATTTTAATTATAGTTCTAAATATTGTGTTGTGAGAAACAATTATATCAGGAGTGTACCTCTGGAAAAAACTTTTGCCAATGTACCAAAGTAGAAAAATTAAACAATGAACATTTAATCAGATTAGATATAAGCTAGATTTAAACTGATCTAATTTAATTATGTAATAACTATTATATAAGAAAAAATATATTGAAATCATGGTAGTAAAAGAACAGAATCACTAATAGTAAGATGAATAAATTTTCAAAATTATCTGCAAGATATATTTACATGACTATATATTTTAACAGTCTACCTATGATCCTATTCTAAGGATTTAAGTGAGAACAGTTTATTACCCATGCTTTGAGTAGGTCTATTTATGAGCATCGAATATGTCCAACCTCAAGCACCAATCTTACCAATTAATAAAAATTATCAAAAACAAAAGAAAAGGTCCAGTGGACCTTTATGGGTGCCTTATCCAGAGTAGCTCAGTCTCAATGTCTGGGAGACAAGGTGTATTGGGACAATGAAGCCAAGTTTATCTTACAAAGAAACATCATTAATATACTTTTATAATTTTTCTATCTGCCCTATGAATCTTATTATTTTATTTTTTTAGAGATATACAGTCATGAATATCAATAAGCTTTTATAAATACTAACCCAGAAATTATAAGAATCTCATAATTCAAATAAATACACAAGTTATAGCTTAAATTCTAATATTTATTAATACACGTATATACTAATAATTCGATCATATGACTCATTCATTTCGATACATATATATAATATCAGTATACACATTCATAAAAGAGTGCAACTATACATCAGAGTTGTATTTGTTAAATGATTTAATCTATTTCTATAATTACTTTCTTTAAGTTGGGACAAAGTGCATATTTCCTTATTTATTATTATATGTTTATTTAATATATAGAGAGAAAAGTCATAGTTACCTCATTTGAGGGTGAACATTCATATGTTTAAGGCTGATGATCTGGAAGCTTACAGTATTCCAATGGCGATTGTCTTAGTGAGAGTCTGGAAGATGATGAAAGATTATATAACATTTTACATATGATAATCCATCCTAGACATTAGGTAGGTGATTCTAAAATTTGAGTACATGAAATTTTTTGCTGTTTGGAGTTTCGTGATCATTTCACTTGCTTGAAATAAATGGCTGAAATATCCATAGATAAAGGTCAGAAAGGTCACAAAATAGCTGTACACTGGACTGATTTAATGAATTCACATGATTCTTTTACCCCAGAATTTCAATGGAATCCAGTCTTATTAATTAATAAAATCACTTTATTAAAATTTACTTTCCATGCTTCTTTCTCTATAATGGTCACTTTTCTGAATCACTACAAAATCAAAAAAATATAAAGTTCTTTTCTTTTATCTCTCTTTCACCTCACTTTTTTTTATCCATACACCGATAACCATTAGCTCATAAATGCTTTTAGCAAGATCAGGTTTCCATTGTTCCAAAATACTAAATGGCCAGAGTTCTTGGAATTCTGATGACAAGTGTCATTAACAGATATTGCCTGTGGCTCAACTTGCAACACATGTTTATTACTCTCTCCAGCCTTATTTTTAATTTGCTTTTGTTAAGAAACATGCACTACTAATGATATTATTTCAATAATTATAACGTATGGTGATAAACAACAAAATATATAAAACAAAAATATAAAATACAACTCTGCACATAACAGCTCTTCTTCATCTTCACATACAAATCTATCTGTCAGTAATTAATTCTACACAACATCACAACATGAGTAATAAATATACATGTATATGTTCATGCCTTTAAATGGTTAAGTATTTCACTCACACTCTTTTGTAACAGGGTTCAAATATATATCTATAAATTTTCTTGCATCTATTAATTTAATCCATAATAACAACTGCAGTAAATACTCTTTTGTAATCATTATTGCCTTTTACTCCCTTAGTACCCATATTCAAACATAGAAACTGTTAGAATACCACCTGTAGCAGTAGCATTCAAATACCATCTGTGTCTTTGAATGGCTTCTTAACCACCTCTTATCTATCCTTTATCCCTCTCTGTGTTTGCAACAGGCTTGAGTGACTGAGCATTTATGACCCTTTTATTTCCCACCCGGTATTCACTTTTTGCAAATAAACTTTCTGGGTTCACTTACATGGGGATTTTTCACCATTACTTGATCTCCCACCTTAAAGGAATGAGAGGAACTCTTGAAACCACCTTTTTGTTGTAGGCTTCTGTGTACCATCGAACAGTATGTCTGCTGTTGCTCATTTTCTATATCAATGGGAGCCTCTTCCATTCCTGGAAAATCAATTTTAAACAAACTGGATGTGTGTTTCCCAAAATGTAAATGTATCAGAGTGAACCTGGTAAATTCATTTACTGCCCAGTTTATATAGTTTAAAATGTCTGGTAGTTGTTTGATCCACTTCCTATGGTCTGTTTGGACATTAGAATGGAACAACCTACCCAATTCCTGCATCATTTTTTCACAGGAGTTGGACTGAGGGTTCCATATCAAGGTCAATAACATCCTATTTTCAATCATTCAGTCCATCTCGCCCACTCCTTCAAGATGAATGGTGTCCCATGATTGGATATGATGGTTTGTGGTTTTCCCACTGAAGGAATATGTTCCCTCTCCAGAACATCTATCATGTTGGCTTGGTTGATGGGATATACATGGACACCAGTGTGGAGAATAAATCATAAACAACTAAGAGGTATTTATTTTTATTGAAGTCTAGCAGTGGGCCATAAAAATCAACTGCAACCATTTTATTAGGCTCTCTTGGGATTTATGGACAACATTAAAGCCACATATTTCCTGTTTGAAGGCTTAACCTTCTGGCAATTTTGCATTGCCCGATAATAGCTGCAATTTTGCCATGCATACCCAGCCAAAAAAACACCTCTTTATCCATCCTTTTGACTTTATTATCTTATAGTGTTCAGACCTGCAGTGCATATGCACCACCACTGTGGTCCTCATATGCTGTGGGATGATTGACCTCCACTCTGCCAGATTTTCTATAACTCTGTATTGTAAGACATCTTGCTCCCATTTAAATTTCTTAATATTCTGCTTGACCCAACCCCCAATTTTAGCTTCCTTACCTTCCAATCATTGATGATTGGCCAAAGTTATTGATCCACTCTCTGAAGACAATTTAGGCATCCCAAATCACTTTCATGTTCTTCATCTGTTCTCAGCCCTATGCTAACTATATACAAATTCTCGATACCTAGATGGTGTGATTGCATGTTGACTGGATTGTGACTGAGGGCATCAGTTACTATGTTCTCAGGTACAGGCTTCAACATACCAATATGCTATTTGTGAGGTAGCTATGGTTGATACATTTCAGACTCTTATGTTCGGTAGCCACAATTACCCCTGAGCCCAGTAACAGCATGCAAAACTTCCAAAAGGCCCAAACAATGGCCAATGCCTCTTTCTTGGTGGTTGTATAATGTACCTCAGGATCTTTAAGTAGCCTGCTTAGAAAATACAGTACACCCATTTTCCATCTTCTAGCTTCTGAGCCAAGGTCACTCCAAGACCATATCCTGTTTTTATTCCTTGAAAAGATTGCTCCTGCTCTTTTGTCTACTTCCACTCACTACCCCTATTAATAGCTTCACCAACAGCTCCATCCATTCAGCAAACCATTCCTGAAAATGGTTGTAGAATGTACACAGTGCCAGAAATGATCACTTGCTTTTTGGATCTAGGTGTAGGAAAGTTATGGATGGCAGAGATCTTGTCTGGGTCCAGTTTGAGTCCCTGAACCCCCAAAGACCACCTTTTTCTGACACAGTGTGCTCTTCTTGAGATTTATTTATATGCCCTTTTCCTCTCATTCCTCTAGAAATAGTCATACTTCATGTATGTGTGTTCCATAATATCTGTCAAGGCTATCAGCATATCATCCATATAGATCCTGACCATGTCCTTTATCTCAGAAGATAACACCTTATCCAAGTACCTGAGTAACACTTCCCCACTGTTTATTAAGACAAAGGGCATCCTGTTGAATTGATATGAATGGCTCTCTATCTGAATGATGTGTATTGACAATCTTCTGGGTGTAACTTAATTTGCCAATTACTGGTGGTCAAATTGAAGGTTGAAAATACCTTCTACTTTCTCAGTAACTCTTGCATTGGGGGTGGTACATTGCAGTCTGGTTCAGTAACTTTATTTAACTGTTGAGCATTGAGATATAGTCTTACAGACCCATCCTTCTTTTTAAACCCCGCCATCAAGTTGCAATATGCCGATGAGCATTTTGATATAATTCCCCATTCTAGCATCTGATCTATTTGTTCCTTCACTTCCATTTAGTATTGGTAAAGAATGGGGTATGATCTAGCTTTAAATGTCTGATTGTCTCTCACCTTAATTCTCTGCTCAAACCCTTTGATAACTCCTGGCCTGTCGGAAAAAACTTGGTGGTATTTGGTCAACATTTGTTGTAATGGACTATCCTGAACTATCCCTTTTACTTTTGTTCCAACATTCTTGTTATCTTTTAAGTTTTTCTGGGGCATGCTTCTCTAGGTGTAGCATCCCTATCAACTATTGAGGCCTCTCCAAGACGAAATGGACCATTTCACCCTCACATGTGGCCTGATCCCTCTCATAGTCAATGTTACATTTGTATCTATTTAGAAAATCTGATCCCAATAAGGCCTCATGTACTAAACCTTTTATTACAAGGAACACATATGGATAGCTTCTTCCATTAATTTTTAGATCTATCCATATCTGCTTGGGCACTATTTTAGCTCTCCGGTTGTCTGCCATTGCTATATGAATCATTTTTAGAGGAAGAATCGGTATATCTGGTTGTTCCCTTCTAATTTAATAGTATAATCTCTCTGCTACTACTGATACCTGGCTGCTCGAATCAATGAGGGCTTCAACAGTCATTGAACCCACCTTGACATGGCTGATGGGGCATGTCTAGCATGCATACAGCAGAACCCACTCTTTTTACCCTTGCTTATTAGCATCTGTATCTCCTTTGTACCTAAGCTTGGCTCCTTGATCTGTCTTTCTGTATCTATTTCTAGTTGGCTCAACATTTTTATTAAAGATCCTCACCAAGCTTTCTCCATTAATTTTTAGATCTATCCATATCTACTTGGACTCTATTTTAGCTCTCCGGTTGTCTGCCATTGCTATACGAATCATTTTTACAGGAAGAATCAGTATATCTGGTTGTTCCCTTCTAATTTAATAGTATAATCTCTCTGCTACTACTGACACCTGGCTGCTTGAATCAATGAGGGCTTCAACAGTCATTGAACCCACCTTGACATGGCTGATGGGGCATGTCTGGCATGCATACAACAGAACCCACTCTTTTTACCCCTGCTTATTAGCATCTGTATCTCCTTTGTACCTAAGCCTAGGCTCCTTGATCTGTCTTCTTTCTGCATCTATTTCTAGTTGGCTCAACATTTTTATTAAAGATCCTCACCAAGCTTTCTCCATTAATTTTTAGATCTATCCATATCTACTTGGACTCTATTTTAGCTCTCCGGTTGTCTGCCATTGCTATACGAATCATTTTTACAGGAAGAATCAGTATATCTGGTTGTTCCCTTCTAATTTAATAGTATAATCTCTCTGCTACTACTGACACCTGGCTGCTCGAATCAATGAGGGCTTCAACAGTCATTGAACCCACCTTGACATGGCTGATGGGGCATGTCTGGCATGCATACAACAGAACCCACTCTTTTTACCCCTGCTTATTAGCATCTGTATCTCCTTTGTACCTAAGCCTAGGCTCCTTGATCTGTCTTCTTTCTGCATCTATTTCTAGTTGGCTCAACATTTTTATTAAAGATCCTCACCAAGCTTGCTCCTCATTTTTCCAGCATCCATATGATTTCATTGAGTAACTTTCTGCATGCCATTTCTACAATCTGTTTCTCTAATAATTTACATGGCTCTAGAGTGTTTAATGTTGCCACCTACCAACTAAAAAAATTATGTACGATTCTCCATTATTTTCTTGAAACTTCTGCCTTACCACTTGGGCTTTCATCCTTTTTTGTATCTCTTCATTCCAGAATACATTGACTAATGCTTCTTTATACTCCAGAAATAAGTGAATTCCACCATGTCTCTGCATATTTTGCTAGGTTGTGGTAAGCTATGACTACTTGGTGTTCATCCACTATCTTATAGTATCTTTGAAGGCTCTTGAGTTGCTCTATGAGTGTCTCCTCTATTCCTTCTTCATATACTATCATCTTTAACTCCATTGCTTTTATTTTTATATATACATATATATCACTATTATTGCAAAAACATGCCAGGTTCTTCACCCTGGCTCCCAGTGGTACACTGACTGACCCACCTGATAAACCTTCCTCCACTCATTTCTACCCTTATGCCTATCTAATCATCAAAGTTAACCAGTTTTCTGTTTTTCCATATTACCCTTTCAGAAAGATATTGTTTTGTAATATCTTCAATATTGGTAAAATCCTTAAACCTCTATTTTATGAATTATATGATGTTATAAATTATACTGAACAAATATTGATCATAAATCTCACTGAATAAACATTGGTCAGAAATCTCACTGAACAAACATCAATCATCAATGTTATTTTATATTCTGACTACCTGAGAACAAACATCAATCTTCAATGTTATTTTATATTCTGACTACTTGAGAACTTTTCTGAAAATATATCTATATATCACAAAATATGCCATTAATTTTAAATAAATTTTTAAACTCTTTATGTTTTCTCTTCTTTTTTTTAAAAAAAAATGTTCTCCAAATTTTGTTGGGAAGTCCTTTTAAAATTTCATTCTCCAACCTTCACTGCACCATTCATTGGGAAGCTATTTTAACAGTATACCCATGGTAATATTCTAACAATTTAAGTGAGAACAGGTTATTACCCATGCTTCATGTAGGTATATTTATGAGCATGGAATATTCTAACCTCATGCACCTATCTTACCAATTAATGAGAATTGTACCACTCAAAAACAAAAGAGAGGGTCCAGTGGACCTTTTTGGATGCCTTATCCAGACGATCTCAATCTCAAGGTCTGGGAGACAATGTCTATCGGGAGAATGAAGCCAATACTATCTTATAAAGAAATGTCATTTATATACTTTTATAATTTTTCTATCTGCCCTACAAATCTTATTATTTTATTTCTTTTAGATATATATGGTCACGAATATAAGTAAGCTTTTATAAATACTAACCCAGTAATTTTAGAGATATATGGTTATGAATATCAGTAAGCTTTTATAAATACTAATTCAGAAATTATAAGAATCTCATATTATAAGAATCTCATAATTCAAATAAATACACAAGTCATAGCTTAAATTCTAATATTTATTAATACATATATATATAGTAATAACTCAATCATACAACTCATTTATTCAGATACATATATATAATATCTGTATATACATTCACAAAAGAGTGCAACTCTATGTTATAGTTGTATTTATTAAATGATTTAAACTATTTTTATAATTACTTTCTTTAAGTTGGGACAAAGTCCATGTTTCTTAATTTATTATTATATGCTCATTTAATGTATAGAGAGAACTAAATTATTATTATATGTTTATTTAATATATAGAGATAAAAGTCATAGTTACCGCATTTAATGGCAGATGTTCATGTGTTTAAGGCTGATGATCTGTAAGCTTACAGTATTACAATGATGGTTTTCTTAGTGAGAGTTGTCAATCTGGAAGATGATAAAAGATTTACATAACATTTTTACATATGATAATCCATCCTAAATGTTAGGTAGGTGATTATAAAATTGAATGCATGAAAGTTCTTGCTGTTTGGAATTTCATGATAATTTCACTTGCTTGAAATAGATGGCTAAAATCTCTATAGATTAAGGTCAGACAGGTCACAATATAGCTGTACATAACGAATCCACATGATTTTTTTACCCCAGCATTTCGATGGAGTCCATTCTTATTAATTTTTATTAATTAATAAAATCACTTTATTAAAATTTACTTTCCATGCTTCTTTCTCTATAATGGGCACTTTTCTGAATCACTACTGTACCAGTCAAATATATTTTTCACCCAACATGACCTGAATGCACAAAACTGGATTTCAACACAGTCAAACCAAAGAATTATATCAAAGACCAAACTGAATCTGAACGCAATTCATTAGCTCAGATCAAAACCTAATAGATAATACATATTGACAGCACATGAGACTATGTGCCATGAACTAGCTCAATGGATGTTATGATTACTGAGACCACTTATCTGACTCTAACTAATATATGATATGATGACTCTGGATATTTCTGAATAAATTCACATATGTATATTTGGGTTGACAATACAAACAGTGAGCATAAATATTTAAAATTAATTAATAAATAATAAACAATCAAACCAAGTATGTATATAAAATATTTAATAATAAGCAAATATTTGTTCAAATATTTATGATGAGTATTATAAATTATCTCTAGTCTTTGGAGCATGAATTACAATGTACAATAAATAATGGCAGTTTTACTCATATGTCAATAATTAATACCTAAGTATTTAAGAAATATATTTATATATGCCCTGACAAAGTAGACAGTCGTAAATAATGATACCAACGCATTTGTGCTGAATGAATTACATACATTATTCATTATTTGATATTTTATTTGGAAAGAAAATATGATTCTAATTTTATGTAAGAAGGAGGCAAGAGTTATTTTTCACACATCCATAAATCAATTCATGAACAGCATGATAAATACATAGGGTATAACTTCAATACTTAACAAAGAAAATTATTTAGATTATCGATAAATATAAAATTGTTTGATTTTAATGAAATCAATTCATTACAATATATAAAGCAAAAAAGTGGGCGTTTATTTGGACTAAGAAATAAACAGTGCTAACACATTATGAGCAGAAAAATTATTTAGATTATCAATAAATATAAAATTGTTTGATTTTAATGAAATCAATTCATTATGATATATAAAGCAAAAAAGTGGGCCTTTATTTGGACTAAGAAATAAACAGTACTAACACATTACGAGCAGAAAAATGAATATGAAATAAAATGTTTTGTTGGTGATTCAAGAAGTAGACGTATGGCTTGTATTCAACAAGTTTTTTATGCCCTATAAATTATCTATGGAACATGGGGAAAGCCAGGTCAGGTCACAGCCTTAAACTTTTAGTATTCCAATACAGCGACAAGTGAGGGAGGAAGTGATTTCTTTCTATATATTTAAAATATCAATAATATCACGGAAATGACAACCCCAAGAAGCAGGGGATGGCTCGCTTGGACAATGTTCTGAATGGTGATAATATAGTGATCATCAAATTTGATTAATAAAGCCCAAATTATATAATAGATGCTTAACATAATGACCTAATCATATCAGATTAAAATCAAACATAATGGGAGCAAATGTGCTTAAATGCCATTATGTATTATAATAATTACCCTTCATAACATGTCCTTCCAGAATACAAATATAAAATACAAGATTTAAATTAAAATATATTTATTTTATTTTCTTTATTAACTTTTCATAAAACATTAATAAATGTGATCATATAAATAGATGATTTTGTATAACTTAAATAAAATAGCCAGGAGCATAGGTTATAAGCTGAGCTAATAATACTTCTCAGCCATTGGTAAAATCATATCAGACATTAACTAAATCTTTCAACTCGATAATTAATACAACAGTATTTAGTTCTAACGGGAATAATTAAGCTATAAAATTTAATGCAACACTATTTTCTTAAGGTGAGTTTAAAGGAAAGAGATTATTATTGAGTTAAAAGTATTACTGGCATATTATTGCAAATAAATGATATTAAGAAGCATTCAAATAAATATAATTAAAATTAGTTAAAATGAACTGCCATAGTAAAAGAAAGAAAGTTAACAAGATATTAATTTTAAAACTAGAGATAATAGAATAGAGAATTACTATAACAAAATTTAAGACATTATAAAGTGAATAGAGAAATTTTAGACAGCAGTTAACTTAAATTATGATTTGAGATAGAGTTCATGAACAGACCAGAAGGTTGCAGTTTATAAAGTAAAAAGGGTTACCAGTCCTTCCCTAGCTCAGTCATTGATTCATAATGACAGCATCTGGTTGGGTTTAGGAGACAATGAAGGTGCACACTTGGTTCATGTGAATTCCATTAATGGATTAGTGTACTTCTGTATTTTGGCAGCTTATGATTGGTATTGAAAAGTTCTGTTTAGTAGCAACATTTTGAAGATTTGTGGAGAACTTTGGGGTCCAGCAATCAACATCCCTGAAGTTAGCCACATACTATGCTGAAAATACTATTAAAAATCAAAATTAAATAGGACCTAGTTTCTGTTGGCAGCTCCTCTTAATTTAATAGTAATGGCTCCCTTATAAAAACTTTTCAGGGGTATTTATACTCTTTCCTACATTTTCCCACTCATTCTGATTTTGATGCCTTAAGGCTAAAGCGTTTACATTATTACAAACCAAAATTTTCACTAATTGATTTCCGATTCATTCCCCCGATATGACTTTCAAATCCATTAACTTTGAACTCATTTTCATTTAGGCAATCAGTTTGTAAAATCTGAACAAACAATTTTAATTTAGCACTGTCCTTATAGTTTTAACTTACCATTTTAACTAATTAATAAAAAATTCCCTATTGTCTTTGAGAAAGGACGATCTGAAAGCTTATCGAAAGAATGTAACCTTTAATCATATAAATTTTAACAAAATGATAATGTTTGAAATAAAACATTCCGCTGTAATAAAACTCTATAATGAATATATATTTAACTATCAATAAATATATATGCACAATTCACATAATTAAAAAAAATATATATATATATATATATATATTCATGAATATTTTATCATGAGGTAATTAATAACATTAACTAATTTAAACATAAGATAATTAGCTTCAATAAATACTTAACTAATAACCTCAGTTTTAATTGAATCTAATATATATTGAAGATTTTATAAAGTCTCATTACATTCAGAAATATTCACTGTTAGTGACAAGGTTTGAACTAGGTTAAAAGTGAGATCTCATGAAGCATGGATCGAACTTAGATCCGACCACTTCACTACAAAATCAAGAAAAATATATAGTTTTTTTGTCTCTTATTCACCTCACTTTTTTTTCTATCCATATGCTGATGACCATTAGCTTAGAAATGCATTTATCATGAACAGGTTTTTATTGTTCCAAAATACTAAATGGCCAGAGTTCTTGGAATTCTGACAACAAGTGTCATTAACAGAAATTGCCCATGGCACAACTTGCAACACCCTTTTATTACTCTCTCCAGCCTTATTTTTAATTTGCTGTCTTTAAGAAATATGCTCTACTAATGATATTATTTCAATAATTATAACTTATGGTGATAAACAACAAAATATATAAAACAAAAATATAAAATAGATCTCCGCACATAACCGCTCCTCTTCATCTTCACATACAAATCTATCTGTTAGTAATTAATTCTACACAACATCACAGCACATGTAATCAATATATATGTGTATGTGTATGTTCACATCTTTAAATTCTTAATGTACTTCACTCACACTCTTTTGTAACAGGGTTCTCATGTATATCTATAAATTTTCTCACATCTATTTAATCTATAATAACAACCACAATAAACACTCTTTTGTAATCATTATTACCTTTTACTTCCTTTAGTACCCATATTCGAACCCCATTATAGTTACAATATATATATATATATATATATATATATATATATATATTCCATTTAGCTTTAAGCATTATTTCACTTATTATTTAAATAATACCTGAGCAATTTAAAAGAATTGCAGTTTGTAATGTTATAATTGACTATTTATTAGTCTTCATTACATGGACATGTTTATTTCATGCTTAAATATGTTTATTTAAGCTTTATTGTATCAATATTTCAATTTCTGTGGTCAAGTTGCAATCTTTAAGTGTCCAAATATATTTATTGGACCATTAGTGGAGTGGATTTTCACTCTTATTATTAAAATGAGAGAGGTTGCCTTGACAACAGTGAGAAATATTGATTACTATCTATATTGTTAAGTTTAGGTTTTTACTGGTTTCTAATATATATATATAGTAACCTTCCTTCTTATCATTGGACAGCTAGGCCCACACATTTCTGGGTGCTGTAATCTCAACTGTAACCAGCTGCATTCTTAATCAATCAATCAAGCCACTACATTGTGCCATAATCTCAACTGTAACCTTCTCACTGGTTTAACTGGTTACAAATGAATCATGCTGCATGTTTTACTGACTAAATTCTCCTATGCAACCTATTATACTCTCATTATCAAGAATATAAGCACAAGAGAGTGTACCAATAGCTCAAACAAGCTCGTAATTAACAAGTGCAGTTATGAGAAATATTTAAAATCTCTATCCAGAACACTCTTATCTTCAGACCATGGTTTTGAGCTTATGGCCCACATCAGTGGTGAGCTAGAATATTCGGACACTAGACCTAGCTCTATCCAGAACACTCTTATCTCCAGACCATGGTTTCGAGCTTATGGCCCACGTTAGTGGAGAGCTAGAATATTCGGACACTAGACCTAGGTCTAGTGTCCGAATATTCTAGCTCTCCACTGATGTGGGCCATAAGCTCGAAACCATGGTCGGGAGATAAGAGTGTTCTGGATAGAGATTTTAAATATTTCTCATAACCACACTTCTTAATTATGATCTTGTTTGAGCTATTGGTACACTCTCTATGTGCATTTTTGTAACTACAAGTTCATTAAAAGTAATGTCACGTTATATATGACTTGCTTTTTTAATTATTAGAATATAAGCATAAAGAAACAAAATGTAAAACTAACGAAATGATTCCGGTCTTGAATAAAACTAGCATGAAACTATAGATCTGAAGAAGATCACAAGGTGATTAATCAAGATAATAACTTCTGATCAAACCAGATATGAAATCCACACAAACAAAAGGTGATGAGTTAAATTTGATATTCAGCAAACTAATAAATAACTAATAATAATGTCTGGCTGATTATGAAATTAAACTTATAAATGAAAGGATAGGTATATTATGATGTAGAAGACTAAATAGATGATAGAAAGAAGTGATAATTAAATAGTGGAATGAAATGAGTCTAAGAATGAAGAGAAAAGACTGAAGGTGTATGGAAATAATGACTGATTAAGATGATGATAGATGAAGAATTAATGAATAGTTAAGGTGATGAAAGAATAAAAGTTAATGTATGATTAATCAATTATGATAATGAATTAATGGCAAATGAGAATGAATAACTAAAAGAACGATCAAGATGAAATTGAAGAATAATGTTGATGATGGAGACTGAAATCTTAAACTATAGGCTAATATGAGATTAAATGGTAAAAAGATAAACTAAATACAAATAGGGATTTCAAGCTTGACACAACCAGAATATTTACCATGAAGTTAAAACAAACCATACATTTATAACAAAAGAAGTCATTTCTATCTTAAAGTTTGGTTGACTTTCATAAAACAGTGAAAGTAATCTATCTCAAGTCCAACTATAACAATTGACTAGCAATAAAATATACTACAAATTTTAAATTCTACCTTGAAACTTAACAATTAATTCTTCTCAGGGTTCAAACACTATAAATTGTTATACAACATATATTTGGGTCAGTAAGAGGGATTTTACCACTACCCAAACATAATGCTCAAAACAGCTCTCAATATAAACTCAAATTAAGAAATATATTTAGCAATTACTCATAAACTTTATAACTAACATAAACTTTAAAATTTATGACTGGGAATGACTTTTTAATAATTAAAATCAATAACTTACCAAATTCCTTTTCTTAAATAATGATAAACCATGTGATCAAAATCAATTAAATCAATATTATGTTTAGTGTTTAATATATTACTTAAAGCAATCTGTACTCCAAGTTATTAACATTTTAATTATTGTGTGATGATGCATTAGATGTACCAATAAATTACAAGACTTACCAAAATTATTATGATATAGCATAATATAGTTAATAGTACTATATTGATTGATGATGATTTCAATTTATAATCTTCTGATAGTTTGATAGCAATAACAATAATGGTGTATATATGTGGTAATTAGCAATAAGATTTCATGCAACTAAATAAAATTTCAAATACAATAAACTTTATTTACAATATTTACAAATTTTTAATTCACTGACATGGCATGAAATAAAACTAATATATTAAAATAATTTATGGATGGGACAAATACTTAGTATTCCCTTGACCATATACTCAGCAAATGATACAACCTGCTTAGAAAATAATATTCAAAATATCATTTGTTACTCTTTGGCATATTTTTAAGAATAAGATTCTAAAACTTATTTATGCTGACTAGCACTTAAATTAATAACTAGCAGTATACTTAGAACTTTAGGATATGCACCAAGTATAAATTTAAAATTCAGAAAAAAAATTAAAAGTATTGCATTCTCCCAAACCCTTTCTTTTATCAGAATATGATAAGGGCAACCACTATACTCTGTGCAATTACTAACTTAGTTAAATTTGAAATGAATAAGTTTAGTGCATTAAATGAAGACTAGACATTAAAAGTTAAATACACATAGATCTCATTAAGCATTACCTATGCCCACAGCTCAACCTTTGAATACGTAACTGATCTTACAATTCTATTGTCACATCATTATTTGATGACAGTGAATCCACCCTACCAATGTGCATCTCTTTCTTGTACATCAGAATTTTCCACAATCATTAATAAATTTTGGTTTGGTCTGTCTATAACTGATGATGATCCTACATTATAAACACCATTTCAATTAAGAAAACACTATGCTAGATGAGTGTTCCTAAATCTAATATTATTTTATACTTGCCATATGATTTGGACCTATTATACTTCACCATACACGGTGGAAAAAACTAACTCTATATCATCATGAGAGATTTAACACTAAAAAGGAAGGCTTTATAAAAACAACATGACAGTTGCATAATAATATGGCTGATTTTATGACCTATCTATGGGTATATGCATATGTGTGGGCTTTGCCTCACCACGAAAAGAATTCAGACCATGGATATCCTTTACCTTAGGATTATTGATACTAATAAGTATTAATTACTACTTAGCTTCTACCAAAATTTTCCGATCATGGAATCAGCAATAGGTGACACTCTATCAGCCTATGCTCCATATTAATATTAATCTATGAGATGCCATTCTATTGGAACATCCCATTAGTTAAAACTGTCACTAATCATTCTCAAATTATAGCAAGATAAAAACAATACCAACAATAACAGTGGAAATACATACTCCATTTCACACTGCAGGAGCCTTAAGGTATCAACAGACAAACCAAAAATATACATGTCAAATGATCATTAATCATTTAAGATGACAACTATCCTTTTATTAGAGAGAGCACAATGTATTTAAGCAATAAATATCAAACCTGTATTTGTATTCAAAGTGGACAAGTTCATTTCTATACAAAATTACGAAATAAAAAAGGTTTATATCAAATTTTCTTTTATATAAGAAAGTAATTCGGTCATTTCAATATATATATTTGATAAAATGTCTGCATATTCACCTCTTGAATAATATACATTAAAATTAGTTTTAAAATGAGAGAAGTAAATATTTTTATCACTTCTCTAGATAAACGATATATATAATTTCTGGTTTTTCCTTAACTTTCTTTAACCCAATATATATATATTTCATGCCATAATAAAGCATATATGTTTTTAAAAACAAAATTTCCAAACAACACCTTACGTAAGTGATATGCATAACAGCAATTATATAAACAAAATTTCCGGTTTTCCCTTAACTAAAAAAAATATACATGAAATAGATGTATATATTTTACACATCTTTTTGTTTTTCTTTAACCCAATATATATATATTTCATGCCATAATAAAGCATATATGTTTTTATAAAGAGATGTATATATTTTACACATCTTTTTGTTTTTCTTTAACCCAATATATATATATTTCATGCCATAATAAAGCATATATGTTTTTAAAAACAAAATTTCCAAACAACACCTTACATAAGTGATATGCATAACACAGCAATTATATAAACAAAATAAATGTACATTTTATCCATTAAATTTTTATCCTATTTGTTCAAGATATTTTATCCTGGTGATTTAGAATAATAAAAACGATTCTTAAGAATGAATATTGTAATTAGCAAACATTTCAGATAACACACATATATTTTATTCCTGCTGGATGTATAATGAGCAACATTCAATACTTATTCAGAAGCAAAAATTATTTGATGATTTATGTACTGATAATTAACAAGGCAATTAAAATTCCCACTTCCAAGCATATCATGCTTAAAGTTAGTTTATCCATTTTTCTGGAGATACTTTTCTTGAATAAATCTTTAAGTTATTGTAATCTTCAAAAATGAACTTTTTCAAGACCTTTATTGATTTATTCTGTAAGCATTTCAAATGAAGTATAACAAGAATCATTTATTTACATTTAGAATCAAGATAATTTTTTTTTCCTTGGACATTAGTAGAATTTTATTACACTTAACATATTTCTTTTTCTTCCTTTTTAAAACTCTTTGTTAATTTTATTCTTCTCTGCACGGTAATACATATATGTGTAGCAATGTTTAAACCATTGGAATGTAGTCTAATATTGTAAAACATTATTCTAATGATGACATATATTTCTCAATATAACTTTAAAATAAACATTTATTTCATTCCATTCTTATTGGCAAAGTATGATGTGATTTTCAATATTTGAAAAAAAATTATTCAATTATCACTATGACATTTTTAGCATTTTAATTAATTGATAATTGATTATTTTTATCATTACATGGGTTCCCGCGTTAAAATTTAGCAGACAATAGAGAATAAAATCACGCAAATATTTTCATGTTTACTTTATTAAAAATTAGATGATTCAAAAATGACTTTTAAATTTATTTACTATATATATCATATATAACACTTGTTTTAATATTATTTCGAAGCATTATTTTTTTTTCTTGATGTTTTAC
Organism: Epiperipatus broadwayi; assembly: GCA_028023455.1. Classification (NCBI taxonomy): domain Eukaryota; kingdom Metazoa; phylum Onychophora; class Udeonychophora; order Euonychophora; family Peripatidae; genus Epiperipatus; species Epiperipatus broadwayi. Next base: position 2,724,720 of record JAQFVV010000024.1, on the reverse strand, counting down.
TTTACACTCACAAACTTATTCTATGGGTAATAAGATTGGTGCGAAAATACAAACAATATCAACTTCTTAGTTTACAAATAAATAATTTGTGCTTTATTTTTAAAGATAAAAGTTTACATGTATAAATAAAGTAAAAGCAAATGCTTACTTCCTCTTGAATTTTCCTGGGTTTAAATTAAGATTTAGGAGAGACAGTTAGGATACATAAGGTTTCCATTTCTCCTTCTGTATAACTTCTTAGAATTATCAATCAATAGAAGAATGGTGTTTAAATGACTGCAAGGCTTTGAGATTTTCTATTCAGACATTTTTAAATAGCAAGATATTATCCTTTCATTGAATTAGATTCCAGAATTTTCTGATGTTTAGTTTTTTTTTCTTATTTTAAATCAGACTTGTTTTCTTAATTAGTCAAACCCCCCCTACAGCTGGGTTAGAACATATATAGCTTTTATTATAATGCATTCTGGGGGTGAATTGGAAAATAATTTTAGGTATGCATAATTAGTAATACCCCCTCTGGCTTCATTTTTAATAACTATCCATTATTATTTAAGACAGCTTTAGATATACTACATAAAAATATGCTTAAGTAATTTACTATAACAATTCGTTTTACAAGAATTATAAATTTGATTTAATTATTTATTTATTTTATTATTGCTGTTTAACAACAATAAAATAGCAATATATTTATCTCCCAATTAATAACAATATTTTTAAATTGTTATTTTAGTCTAGTCAGAGCCTAGACTGGGTTTGAAGTCTCATCTCCACTCAATGCAAATTTCCCAGTGCATCCAAAACAATCTTTCTTGAAAACCACTCATTAAGATTTTAATGCCAAATATATTATCATTTAAAATTTTGGAATTATTAACTACAGGGATCTAAAAAAAAAGGTCACAATATATATATATGAAAAACAAAAAACAAGTTAAAAACTTGCTAACGCTTGTATTTATGTCAACAGATGGCGTTCTACCAAAAACACCATCAAGCGTATGTTTACATAAATGTCAGAGCATGCATTCATTATCTCTAACTTTAATTCCACTTTCAGATCATGATTTCAAGCTATTTGCTATCATCAGTGAAAGACAGGAATTTTAGAAACTAGATCTAAACACAAACTCTGAGCATTTATGAAACAGTTTCTATTCAGCTTGCAAGAGTGAATCTTTTAGACACGTAATGTCTTCAAACTCAGCATAGCAAGCCAGATAGCTACATGGGTCTGATATCAGTTCAGCATCACCACATAGTAAGAGCTTCTGCAATATATATCATTGCTAGAAAGACCTCAAAGGTACATTTATGAAAAACAAAAAACAAGTAAAAAACTTGCTAATGCTTGTATTTATGTCAACAGATGGTGTTTTACCAAAACACCATCAAGCATATGTTTACATAAACGTCAGAGCATGCATTATCTATCTCTAACTTTAATTCCATTTTCAGATCATGATTTCAAGCTATTTGCTATCATCAGTGAAAGACAGGAATTTTAGAAACTAGATCTAAACACAAACTCTGAGCGTTTATGACACAGTTTCTATTCAGCTTGCAAGCGTGAATCTTTTAAACATGTAATGTCTTCAAACACAGCATAGCAAGCCAGATAGCTACATGGGTCTGATCTCAGTTCGGCATCACCACATAGTAGAAGGCTCTGCAATATATATCATTTCTAGAAAGACCTCAAAGGTACATTTATGAACTTACTATGTCAACAGATGGCATTCTACCAAAAACACAGTCAAGCATGTACATTTATGAAAAACAAAATACAAGTTAAAAACTTGCTATGTCAACAGATGGCATTCTACCAAAACACTGTCAAGCATATGTTTACATAAATGTCAGAGCATGCATTCACTATCTCTAATTCACTTTCAGATCATGTTTCAAGCTATTTGCTATCATCAGTGAAAGACAGGAATTTTAAAAAATAGATTCAAATCTGAGACTCAGCATAGAAGACAAATAGTACATTGGTCTGTACATTAGAAGCCTCTGCAATAAATAAAAAAAAAAAAAACAAGATGTTATAAAGTCAGAGCAGCATTCCTATCTCTAATTTTAATTCCACTTTCAGATCATGATTTCAAGCTATGTATCATCAGTGAAAGACAGGAATTTTAAAACTAGTTAAAACAAATTGAGGTTTATGAAACAGTTTTATTCAGCTGCAAGGTAAATCTTTTAGACATGTTATGTCTTAAACCACATAAATATTATGAAAAACAAAAAACAATGCCATCTGTTGACATAAATACAAGCGTTAGCAAGTTTTTAACTTGTTTTTTGTTTTTCATAAATGTACCTTTGAGGTCTTTCTAGCAATGATATATATTGCAGAGGCTTCTACTATGTAGTGATGCTGAACTGAGATCAGACCCATGTAGCTAATTGGCTTTGAAGACATGACATGTCTAACGCTTGCAAGCTGAATAGAAACTGTTTCATAAACGCTCAGAGTTTGTGTTTAGATCTAGTTTCTAAAATTCCTGTCTTTCACTGATGATAACAAATAGCTTGAAATCATGATCTGAAAGTGGAATTAAAGTTAGAGATAGTGAATGCATGCTCTGACGTTTATGTAAACATATGCTTGATGGTGTTTTTGGTAGAACGCCATCTGTTGACATAAATACAAGGGTTAGCAAGTTTTTAACTTGTTTTTTGTTTTTCATAAATGTACCTTTGAGGTCTTTCTAGCAATGATATATATTGCAGAGGCTTCTACTATGTGGTGATGCTGAACTGAGATCAGACCCATGTAGCTATCTGGCTTGCCTTGCTGAGTTTGAAGACATTACATGTCTAAAAGATTCACGCTTGCAAGCTGAATAGCAACTATTTCATAAACGCTCAGAGTTTGTGTTGAGATCTAGTTTCTAAAATTCCTGTCTTTCACTGATGATAGCAAATAGCTTGAAATCATGATCTGAAAGTGGAATTAAAGTTAGAGATTGTGAATGCATGCTCTGACGTTTATGTAAACATACGCTTGATGGTGTTTTTGTTTTTGGTAGAATGTCATCTGTTGATATATATATATTATGAATTCACAATGTATGAATTTGATAATGAATATAGTGATATCTTGGCTTGATCACACAAGCCATCAAATAGGTAATAAATAGAATATTATAAAGATGTTTGTAGAGTCACTGTAAACATTGGTTATAACAATGTTAAAGTTGCATCAATAAAAAAACAGAGATGTTTAAAATTGAAAAAATAAAAATCAGAAAATCTTCAGAGTAATGAGTTTTTTAATAAATTATTCCAAGTAGTAGAAAGTTTTTATATATCATCTCATTTCTTGACACAAGTTGGTTTATTTAATAACTCAATGGTTTCCCCTTTATAATGACTCTCAGTAAAAATGGTTTATGATTCCAAACGTTCCTAAAAAAAACAAATTTTATTCAGATGTATTTGACCTCACAATTTATCGTTTTTAGCATATTTTTATGCAGATTGTTTGCTTTTATTACTACTAATGTATTTTCATAGACTGGGCACATTGGATTGCTTTTAACTTTAACAAAAAATTATTTGTCCATTTCTCTTGAAAAATTCAACACTCTGCTTTAACGTATCTTTTCTTCTTAGTCACCATTAGAAGGATTTGACGACACAAGTTTTAATAACTTTCCAATGTCAGTTGTCAGTGAGAAGAGTATTATACTGATGAAATTATTTTTCTTTATGGTCACTATTTGTAGAACATCACATCACAGTGGGTATTCCAAGGGATTAGATTATTTTGCTTTATAGTTGCTTTTTGTAGGATGTGAAAGTAACTGAAGTTTTAATAGCTGTCCAGTGCTTGCAGCCAGTAATGAGAATATTTTTATCTTGATCACTGTTCTAATACTGCATTCTGAACTTAGAGCATATTCAGTGTTCATATTACTGAACTTAACATATTTTCTATATGCTGCGCCATGTAGTATAAATTTTTGTTGCTATAAAAAGCTTCTAGAGTTATTGAATTTCAAGTTTTGTCTGTAGTTGTTTAAACATTCTTCGTCTTTGAGTTATAAAAACTCATTCAATTGAACATTTAACATTTAGTATAATTAATTGTTAACTGGCATAAAGGTTCATGATGATCAGACCTTACAATAACTTAAATGACTGAGAAGGAAAGGAGACAGAAAATATGGTTTTTATCAGAAACTGTACCTAGACTTTGATGAACCAACATTCTGTCATACTAGGCAGCAGAAGCATTTGTTATTCATGATTAGTCATTATATGTAAAAGACATTTCACTATCTACTACCTATAGAGTTCATTATTAGCTTGAATACAAAACCTGACATAATTGTTTTTTATGATTCAAAATGTTTCCCAATGATTTTTTTTAGTGAAGTACACCAGGGTCTCATTTTATGCAGATTATTTTAATGCTATTTTAAAGTTATGCGATTCATGTCTCTTCTTAATATCTTTCATATTTCACTATATTTATTAGATATCAAGAAATTTAAATTTTTAATAACTTATTTTGACTTGAAATACTTTTTTCTTTTCAAAAATATAACGTTATATTAGCAGCTAATGTGAATATGGCCTGAAGCTGTATTTAGAATCATAGATTCTATGTAAATAACCTAATTATACTAATGAGTAAATAATAATAATAGATTTATATGTACATATAAAAATATGGCAATAAATATTCAAAAATTTTAAACTTTTAAAATGTATTTTGTTAGATATTAACAGAAATAAATATTTTGTTGGATTTTTAAAGTAAATTACAATGAAGATTTTATTGATTTTATAAACGGAAAATAATATTTCTTATGATAATGTATAATCTTTTTGTTTTGATTACAATCTCATTTTTTTAATATAGAAACAGAAAACCATTAACACCACACAAGACTGAAAATGGCGCTAGTTGTAAATCACATCATGAATCTGATTTCTTACTAGTTCACAAATGAATGCATATTGTCAAATAGTGGTAATGATTAAAATATATATGAAAAAATGTAAAATTAAATACTGTAGTTAATAAAAAAAAGTTGGTCTTGTATTAATTTTTTCCAAATATTTGAAATTTTTTATTAGTAATACTTTCTTTTCTTATATTTTAATGCAAATTTTAAAGTAATTTTTTCTTGTTGCTTTGCTTTTATGTCTATTACTGAAAATTACAGAACCTATCCCCCTTTTTCCAGGTAAGTTATGTTTATTTTTGTGTAATTTCTTTTGTGTGTGTTTTCTGAGGAACCTATCTACTGCATAAAATGAGACCCAAGTGTACTCTATGTATCATGTCAAAAATTAATTTCAATTGTTGCATTATTGCAATTGAATCTTTTTAAAACAACATTCTCTTTTGATGAGATTAAGATCATGTACTTAAATAAGAAAGTTATTAATCAGCTTCATTAGAATTTGTGAAGAATGTAATAAGAATCAATATAAAATTTAATTATATTTTTTTTTTTTTTTTATTATATATATATATATATATATATATATATATATATATATATATATATATATATATATATAAAGGACTTGAACTCAGACATTCAAGCTTTCTATATTTATCCAATCCATGTTATACTACTGATAACCATGACCACATATATGTAAAATAGATAAATGATCAACAGTATACAAATTTCAAGCTGATACAGCACTCATTATTTGAACCAGATCACCATCTTCCATGCATATATACAATCAGTGCTTAGTTATATTAACATAGCAAATCTTCAAATTTTAAGGACAAGCTTCAATCTTATCCTCTCTCCAACTCTTCAATCATCTATTTCATTGAAAATCCAAGGACGGAATGTTCAAAGCCCTTGTTGATGCCAATATTATCATTATACTCATGTTTATCTTAAACCAATCTCTCCTCTCACACATAGGACCTTAAAATATTCATTTAATTATATAGAAGAGGGATGGGCAGAATAAAGACTGAATATGTAATATTTAAATACATGTATATTGTGTATACCAAGTGTAATTGTAAGGGACTTGAACTCAGATTTCTTCACTGCCTACAACTATCCAATCTATCTTATACAACTGATACACATGGCAACATTCATTTGAAGAAGATAATTGATCTTCAATATATGTATTTCATGCCAAACCAGCATTCATCAGTTTGTTCAGATCATCGTCTATGATCCATATTTACAATCAATGCCCAGTTTATAGTAAATCTTCAAACTTTGATGGTCAACCTTCAATCTTCTCTACTTTCCAACTCTTCATTCCTCCATTTCATTAAAAATCCAAGGATGGAATGCTCACAGCCCTTGATGATGCCAATATTATTGTCATACCCATGTTGCCCTTAAATCATTTTAATTCTTCCTATTTGAGCCTATAAAATGTCAATTTATTTATAGAAGAGGGATGTGATCAAGTATTTTAGTTGTATAAGATATATTGAATAGATGTCAGGAGCTTGAATTTCTGGTTCATTGTCCCTTATAATTATTTAGTATACACAATATATATTTAAAGATTACATATTCAACATATGTGTGAAGGGTCAGATTGACTTAACGTCTACATGTGTATGACTATAATATTGGCATCAACAAAGACTTTGAGCACTCCATCCTCAGATTTTTAGTTAAATGGATGGTTGAAGAGTTAATAAAATTGAAGCTTGTCCATTAAAGTTTGAAGATTTGCTGCTTTAATATAAACTGAGTACTGTTGCATATATGTATGGGGTATGGTAATATGGACCAACTAATGAGTGCTGGTTTGGCATGAAATATGTGTATTGAAGATCATTTATATTTCTCACATGTGTGTGATCATATGTAACAGTTGCATAAGATTTATTAGATAGATGTAGGGAGCTTGAAATCGGGGTTCAAGTTCCTTATAATTTTATTTACTGTAGACAATATACACGGATTCAAATAATATATATATTCTCATTAAATATATTTATTCAAATAACATATTATTCATTATTATCTGATGGAAAACTCTGGTCATATGGTTTATATTTATCTTGATTAGATTTAATAAATTCCTGAATGTAATATTGCTCTATATTCCTTTACTATGTGAGTCTGATTAAAAGTTTTTTCATTAAAGAAAAAAAAATGTATATAACTAATGTTTCTGTGTCATCATAATACAATTGTTTAAAATTTATTCATTTTTAAATTATAAGAACATATTCTTATTTTAAATTTGTTATTTTTGTTTTTCTCTTCACTTTCAAAGTTCAATGGCTGAAATGTTTTAAATGATGATTTTTCCTCCAGTAACTTTTTCTAAATGGCATTGGTTATATTTAAATCACATTTTTATTGACATTGTCAGGCTTTTAAAAAACAGTTTTGACAGAATTTATATTTTATGAAAATTCATGTCATATTTTGTTAATTTAACGTGTGAAAATCACTGATAAATTGATTATTTCATCACTGTGAAATTAGGTTCTCTCCTAATCCACTATAAAAAAAGGATACAATCCAGTATAAAAGGTCATAAACGTGATAGCATTTATATAAAAGTTATTCCTAGCATGCGGGATTACTTCATTGTTTTTTTTTAAATAGTATAAACAGCGTTGGTATATTATATACAAAGTAATTTAGGATTAAACAATGAAAACATTAAATATATATATATTTAAAAAATATCAATTTTGTCAGTAACTTCTTTTAACTAGCACACAATTTGAAATATCAAAATCCTTTCTTTTTATATGAAAAGGTTTATTAATAAATTGTTGTGCAGTAACATATTTTTAACAAGAGATGATTTTGGTGAATATATTATGGGTAAAGTTCGACTTAATCAATATACCAAGTGAATTGCACCAAATTGAAATGGTAAATAAAAAGGCAAAAAGCTTTATAACAAATATGCATCATTAATGGAAGTTACATTGAAATTTAACATAGGATGATAGTGATATAATGTTTATTATATCTCAAAGATTTGTTCAACAAATTGTAATGGTACAACAAAATTGAAAGGTTCAGGTTTGCTAACTCCCAATTCTAAGAATTTCAAAATAAGGAAATCAGTATTTCAAAATAAAACAGTATATAACTAGAAATTGAGAAAGAATGAATAAGTTAGTTTGCTAAGTCCTATTTAAAGTTTCCTACTTCAAATGTCTTTTAAATTCTATACTTCTAGATCATCATTACAGAAAAGTGGCATTTTAACCATGGGATAAATAAATTTAAAACAAGAAGCTTTCTCAGCTATGTGTCCAACTTTTCTGGCAGTTGATATGTTAATATGCTAGCCTTTGAAATGACACTTTAAAACAAACTAAATCAAATTCATAACATAAACAAGAAACATATTGAACTTTATTATCTCTCTCAACATTTCAATAGTCTGATCTCAGGTTTAGCTTTAAAAACAATTAATAAGACTCAATTACTTACCAAAATGTAAAGTAGATACAAAGGTAATATTTTATTGAATCTAATTTATACTAAAAACAATTAAATATGAATAATTTATTTAATATCTCTAAATCATTAATATTCTATTATATAATTGCTTATTAGTGTTTGTACAAGTGATCATTAGTGATAAATATCCCCAGTGTAAAATTAATTTAATTAGCAAGCACAAGTGATTTTAAAAAAAATTCATAAAGTCACATTAACTAAAACAAATAATATATCTATATTTATGATCCATATTCTTTTTTCTTTTAAGAATGACAATAACCAAACATATTATCTATTTTTATTTTATAGTTTTTTCACTTGATTTTTACGACATTCACATTTATAATACATGAAAACATGTTTTCCCACATACTATCATATGCTTTTATGTATTTTTTTCAAGATCCCAATTCAAAACTTTTGAGTGCTGAGGGATATCTGCCAGATAATGCACTCACCTCCACAATGGATGATATGCCTCATTGATAGGCCTGTTTTCATTTGCCTATTCTGCATCACCTAATTACCATGAACTTTACTCCCTCATCATTTTTGGATCACTCAGCACAAACAGTAATTGTCAACCTCATGCAAATCCAAACATCTACTCTTCCACTATGTAAAACAATAAGCTCCCAGAAATCACTGTAGAATTCATATTTTCTGAAACTATATATTATGCTCAATAAAATCAAGACCATGCAGCTCAACCTTATACAAAAATACTTAGCTTTCATTAACATGCTCTCATTTAACATTGACCATATCCTGAAAAATACCCCTTGGATTAATAGCACTGTCACGGATGATGGAAAGTTAAAAAGTGATAAGGCATGGCTAATGGAAAGTTAGATAAATGATATGGCATGGATAATGGAAAGTTATATAAATGATATGGCATGACTAATGGGAAAATAGATCAATGATATGGCATGGTTAATGGAAAGTTAGATAAATGATACAGAATGGCTCATGGAAAGTTAGATAAATAATATGGCATGGCTAATGGAATGTAAGTTAAATATGGCATGGATAATGGAAAGCTATATAAGTGATATAGCATTGATAATTGAAAGTTAAATAAATGATATGGCATGGATTATGGAAAGTTTGATCAATAACATTGATGGCTAATGAAAAGTTTGTAAATGATGAAGCACACACAAATTCTAATTAAATAAAAATAAACCATTAACAGCTTTATTCCATTATGGGTGATCTACAATCTTTTGAAACAAGTCAGTTTGACATTTGGGTAGGTCAGATCATTCTTCATTTGATTCATATAATATTATGATCTTCCCCTAAACTTTGACTCCATGTAGAATGATCATCCACCATCCATTCTAATCATGTGCTTAGTCTAACAATGCAATTTATGATTATTTTGATATGATCTTTTTGCTGACCAAACCTCCTATTCCCTGACTTTAATTTGTCTACCTTAATTTATGGTAATGCATCATGGACTATTGACTGCCTTTGGGTATGAAGTCCCCTCTTGATGTTACCAGTGTTTCTGATAGCAATAGCCATTCATACCAGAGATTTAATCAGTCATACAGAATAACAAATACTAATAAACACATTAATTTAACAATAACAATAAACATACAAAATTGTTCTGTATTAGTGCAAGCATTTAATATTTTATAAATAAAATCTCATCCCAACACTAGTCAGTCATCCAGTTCTTTAGTTGGTATGGTTTAGGGATTGGCATCTAGATTTTATTACAATCAAGGAATTTCAATCATCAATTCTTTCAATATAAAAAATAACAACAAAAAGTTATGCAACAAAAAAATGGATTCTATACAATACATATATAATTTGAATAATTGAAATTGTTAGTCAATGCAGTTAGCTATTCTTCAGTATGTGGATACACAGATGATAAGATCGCTGGTTATTCTAGATTAGGAAAATTCCTGGATCTTGGGAGTTGGTAATCCATTGGATGTTGACTGGTCATCCTCTAGGTAATTAGTCAATGACTTGACAGTGGAGAAGTGATCTTCTTTTGTTTACTGCTGCTTTCTCCATGATCCTAGTGATTCTCCTAGTGATGGTGAAGACATTACTGACATTATTGGCTTATAAAGTCTAATTATTCATAAGCATATGGCTGGCATCCTCCCATCTATGATGTTTAATGAGTTTTCTACCCCCAGATTCTTTTGTGTTGCTTAATGTTCTTTAGAAGATCTATTATAGATTAGAAGGTGTATGGTTTCCTTTTTTTTATTTTTTGAGCAAGCTAATAATTATTCCTATGAGCTTTGTGTCACTGCATAATAAAATTTGCATAAATTATTCTCTTGCAACTATTACCATAATACTTTTCTACAGAAATGTATTATTCCTTTGACCTTTATAAAGTTTTATTCCATTATTCCTTTGATCTCTATAAACTTTTTATCCTGTAATCATTTTAATAGCTTTTGGAGATAATTTATTCTTTTATAAAATCATCAAATCACAAATCGAACATTAGTTCATTTTTAAGCATTATTTTAATATGTATTGATAGCTTTAAAAAATATCTTTTTTTTCCTTGATTAAAACAATTCTGTTTCTTTGCTTGCATATCAAGTCTATGTCATGAACATGTTATATGTCATGCTGTATTTCCCTTATTTAAATGTGTTAATTTCATTAAGCCTCTTTAATAACTTTTTGTTAAAAAAAATTAATAATGTAATAATTTAAGTTTAAATACCATTTTTCTTTGTTACTCTTGAGTATCAATTACTCTTATTTTGTTGTTAGTAGACTTAACACAATAAAAAGAAAATAAATTAACAAAAAAACAAAAGATGATATTACAGTCTACTTATAATATAATTGATGTATATATTATATATATATATATATATATAACATCAATTATATTATGTGTATATATACATATATATATATACACATAACAAAGATTGTTAACAGATTTTTTTATACATTTAATTAAGTATGTTTTGTTTCAAACCTTCTTTGTTTCTAATATGTTGGGACTGTACTCTCACATTTCCCCTTCCCTTAAAGGGATAAAATGAACTGTAAGAGTTTTAATCCTCAATTAATATGTTATGATTTTATTGTTTAAACCTTGCTTAATCTTTTTTTATGATGTTTGATAACAAATAGCTTTTTTTTGTAACACTGTAGTTTGAGAAAACTTGATTTATTTCTTTTCCCATTGAATTTGCAGTTATAGAAAATTGGTTTCTACTGCAAGTGAGAAATTTACCAAATGTCAACTATTCATTCTCATGGTATTATCACATGTTCACATGATTCAACCCTTGGTATGATACCTTGAGCATATAAATATAATAGGGTATAGCTGATTGGATTATAAAAACTTATTTTAAATCAGTTGTTTTTGTCTGTTGATCTTAATAAGCAGGTTCATACTAAAAACATTAGAGTTCACTATTTCTCAGTCATACAATTCTTACACAACCGTGTAAATAAGTTTAATGGCTTTGGTGTGCTTCTCTCCCTTAAGAAGGTCTGAATTCATCTTTTATGTTTTATAATTTTGGTAGTTGAGTAAGTATTTACCTGAATCAAAAAAGGAAAAACTCTATGAGGCTATTTGATGTCATTTATCCCTTAAAACCTATCATCTGAGAAATTTGATTTTGTAATGGGTTTGATTGTTGGTGTTTGTACATATTTGTCCATTCATGGTCCCATAAATCTTTTTTGGAGGTTAATTTTCCAGAATATTTTCATGGTAGGGTTTTAATATTCTTGAATTATAGGTACCCCTTACTCACATCCACAGTGTAATCAGTATGCATTGGGATCTGAGCATTTCACAGTCATACATTGTCTCTCATATGCATTTAAAAATTTATGGAAAATGAATTCCTACAGCCTACTGACATAAGCTGCTTTGACAATAACCAAGTCTCGTATCTGAAATTGATGATTTGACTTTACTAGGTTTTTGTTGTGCTGACTTGCCATGTACTTGATTTGGTCATGGGCTTTCCCCTGATTCTTTTCATGATCTATTGGTGTTTTGTGGATAGGGGTTTTTGGGACATCTTGTTTTAAGGGTAGACTGATGGGTGTAAACCCTGTGGATTCATTCACACTCCAATTATTATATTTGATTACACACTTCATATGTGTCACCCACCTCATATCTTTTTTCTAAATTAGTCCTAAACAAACATTCAAGTTCCTGCATGATACTTTCACATGGGTTTGATTGTGGATTTCTAAAAGAGGTTACCACATATTTTATTTGTAGTTTTTCTACACATTCCTTCAACTCTTTGGATATGAAAGGGATAGCATGATTTGATTGGATCATTTCCAGTTTTCCTATTTCCTTAAGTGGAGGGTGTCTAATATTTTGACCATATATCTAATATTAGCTCGGAACATTGAGTAAGCTGACATAAATTTTGAAAAGAGATGATAAGCTACTAACAGATACCTTTGTTTATTAGATGGTGAAAAGGTTTGTAGAAGTCTATAGCTAAGACCTCATTTGATCATCTTGGTCTTATAGATTTAATCAAACTGATATAACTTTGGTTTACTGGCTTCACTCTCTTGCATGCTTGACATTGCTGGATTACCTTCATGGTGTCTTTGTACAATCCTATCCAGTAAAACCAATTTTTAAGCATCTGATCAGTTTTAGAGGCTCCATAGTGCCCATACAAATAATGCATATATTGTATGAGTGGATTTTTTAGCCTATCAGGTATCACTACCATTCACTCAGGTTATACCCTTCACTCATTTGTATTGTTGTTCATTTTGTATAATAAGGCCTTGTTTTCTAACTTGTATTGTTTAAAATCATTGATCATATATAGAACCTCCTTTTTTGTGACTTTTGGCCCTGTAATCTCCTTTGGTTATTACTCCTGATGTCTCTCCAGTCCTTTTTATTAACCCATCCTCTAGAATTCCTATATAAAAATCAATTGATTCTTTTAGTTTCTTTAGTTGGGCCCATAAGTTATTTTGATTTTTAGTCATATTCTTGAGGCCCTCATTGTTTCATGAAATTTCATTCTTGATCACAACTTGTACTTTCATTGGTCTCAGAACATCCCCCTCTGTTAACTTCATCTTCCCTTCTATATTAGTCATCCTATTATTTTGTATGATTTCCATGACCATATATTTTAATCTATTTTTGTTAGTTTCCTCTTCACTTGCTATTCCTGTTGATTTTCTTTTTGACTCTCATATGCATAATTTCCACAATTTTGTCATTAAACCAATCTTCTAGCCATCACTTCCATCATTCTATTTTGACATTGAAATCCATTCTTTTGATTTCTTCCTTCATATCATTGTCTTCATCTGTTAAGTTTGGTCTCTAAGTCTTATGAATTCTGTTTTTATTTCATTATTCTCTTTATCCATTTTATTTTCCAAATTGATGATCAGTTTGGCCATATCTGACATCACATATACCATCCCTGATTTCAATATAGCAAGATCTGCCTTCATTCAGAACAATTTTTTGTTTTGTTTGTCAAACATTTGTTGCATCATCTTCATAATCAAGTGCATGGGGTTTTCATTCACTCTTATACTCTCCTCTCTTGACTTTTCCATTGCCATTAATATTTTGTTTTGAGGCTGGTCCATTTTAGATCCAATTTCCCATGATATCTCATCATCCATCTTTTGAAATGGATGCTTCTATCCTTTACAGGATTTTGCCTATCATTCTATCTTAACTCTTGTCTGAGATCTTGATCACTTTCTATATACATTAAACTGTATTTCCTTGTTATAATTTACAAGTATCTTGACCTTTTTCTAATATTACTTTACATGATATTTTCTAGTTTCATAACGAATTACATTTTTAATAATAGTACTCATTCAACATCACAGAGATTTCCCTGCCTTTACAGATGTGTTATAAGCTAATGTTTGTTTCCTAATCATCTGGCTTTTTAAGTTGTTATTATGCACTTGGTTAGATCTCCAATTAATTGGCTAACTACTAGCTATTTTATTATATATATATATATATATATATATATATATATATATATATATATATATATTGTAACCCCTCATCACTGATCACTATCACTAACAAATACCCGAGGCGCCAATTCTATGGATCATAGAATAAACTAGCGAACTAATCTTAATTTAAAACTATCAATGAGGCTCTTAAATAAAGTTTTACCTTGACCTAGCTCAGTTGAGGGATACAGAGGTCTATGAGGTGTAAAATGTACATTAGATGTGGGAGGAAATATTATAATTAATAGGAAATAAAACAACTATCAAATTCCAAAATAAGTAAGAATTATATTGGTAAAATTAACTAATTATAGTCTATACTTCACCTCCTCCCATCATCCACATGCATTGAACAACCTCTACCATATTAGAAAATTAAACTAATAACTAAAATGTAGTGTTTAATCACTGTACTGTGTAGTAAGTTGGAACTAAATATAAAATAAACCTAACATTACTGAACTTTTAATTATACACTAATCTAAACTAGTTAACTGAATTTATTATTTAATCTGAATTAAAAATTGAATATCTCAGGAAATTAATTTATTGCATAGCTTAATTTCACATCTACTTCTTAACAACTACTATTTACTATTATGGAAGTAATGATATAAATTAAGCAATACCCTAACTAAATAATGGCAGTTAGATAATGAAAGAAATCAGGCACATTTTGATTTTAATTCATCATCTAAATAATTACTAAATTATAAAACCTTTTTAGAAAATCAGTAAATAATTGACATCTCATACAGTGTTTGGATCAAGGAAATCAATATCATCATATCTGGATGTTTATCATTAAATTAAATGAAAAGTACAATCATATCATATTAGATAAAATAAATGTGTGAGCATGTGTGGAAATATGAAATACGAATGTATGTTAAAGAAGAATTCTGAATACAATTTTGAATAATAAAACATTTATTAACAAAATTTGAAAATAGTTAAGCAAATATTTAATTTCTTTCTAATTGGTACAAGTACAAGTTCTGAATGTATTTAGCATCAATGGTTAAAATTTACATAAGAATAGATAACACAATATAATTTTCTAATTTCTAATCTGACACATCTCATCTATCAAAGCATCTTGATAGACTTATGGAAACACAATATATTTTTAACACTAACATAATGAGCCAAAATAAAATCTTTACATTTTATTGCAAAATGGTTTTCAGTTATCAGTCACTTCTGATAAACATATAGAACTGAAGTAAGATAGCCCTAAACTTCAAACAATAAACTACAAAATTTACTTTATATTCGATGTCTTATTTTTTTTTAGCACTCTTAAATTATCAATTAGTTGATAAGTCTATGATAACTAACATATGATTAAATATTTATATTAAATTATAACATAAAACTAAAATTTTTGGCATTTTACTTCAAATGCACATTAACTAAAATAAAGTAAAGGGGTTTGAATCTAAGAATAGGTATAAAATAAGAATAATGTCAAACTATATTTTGCAAAATGGAAATAAATAACTCCATTAATTAAATATATTCTGTCCTTGCAAAAATGAAGTAAAGAATTCTATTAATTAACTATGTTTTATTTTGCCAAAATAGAAATAAATAATTCTACTAATTAACTATGTTTTGTCCTCTTTTGCTTACTTACTCAAATGATGATTGAATATTATGAAAATTGATGATATGAAACTTAAGTGATAAATATAAATTGATTTGAAATAACTAAAGTTATGCAATAATGATGGATTTTTCCATATATTTTAAATTAATACTTTATGCATGGGTCTGTATTATGCTGTGTGTCATAAAATAAATAATTAATACTAATCAGTCCAATCGGTTTACTTATGAAGTTGTAACACAATCATAATACGGATGAAGACAATGGACAATCAAGCTTTAATCACTAACTTTACTACAGCTGTTTTGTGAGAAAATAAATTCTGCTTTTATTCTTTTTTTTTTCAATAAATTATTTGGCACTTGGCTATAGTATAAGATGAAAAACATTCCATAGGCACATGGGATAAAAGATTTTCACAATTGTAATCATATAAATAGCAATACAACAACTTTGAAGCCTAACTTCTGAGACTAAATAAACTGGTGGGAATAAATCACATCACCAAATAATCAGGGAGATAAAATACTTGGCTTCATATACTCTAATTCATAATATCAAATATCAAAACTGGAGGATTCAATCTACTCCTATCAAATACTTCAATAAACAAAAGGAAATTTTACTCTATCCCATACAATATATTAGGCAATCTACCCATGTCAAATATTCAAATAACAAAAGAGGGGAGAGATTACTCAATCCCATAAGATACTATAAAACATTACTAGCTTTACTACATATAGCCACAAAATACTTTTCTATTCAAGCATAATAAAGAACAATAAATTCATACTTAAGTAAATTTCTAATCTTTCCAAATCAATTGACCCATTCTCTTCCTCTGAAATAGACTTTATATCAATTTACTTGCAATTTACACATTATTATAGTTGAATTTAATAATACACACACATAAACAAGCATAATAGTACACAGACAATTCAAATCCCAGTAAGCAAAGAACTACTGTAAAAATATCAATTACTAACTGTAAAAGCAATAATTTATAAATATTTCATATCTGATAATATAATATTTATGACTTGGTAACATACTAATGATGGATGAAAAACAAGGCAATAATTTCTATTAGCAAGGTAAGACAAAATAATCTTTTTTATAGTGCATTTACATTAGCACAAATCTAAAGTAAAAGTTTGGCTTAGATAAATAATAAAGCTTTATATTCTAGGTTAAATAATTATTGAAAATAATTATTTATTAATCTATTGAAAAATGCATAGATATATTATAAGAATTTATATAATGAGCTTTTTTAGAAAAGCTGTTAACCCCTTCAGCATTAAATGGACATCTCCCTTTTTACCACGTACTATGTTTATAATAGAACACACGATAAAACTTATACTAAAATAATAATAAATACCTTGTATAATATTTCCATATTATACATTTCATGAGACGTTCTAGTAGAAAATAATAATAAATATAATAATAAAAATCATAAAACACTTCTTAAACTATCTATCTATTAAATATCAAATAACAATAATAATAACTAAAGTTCTTTTTTTTTTCTTGGTTGTAAAAAAAAATGAAAAGTTTATTTATAGTTTATAAATGACATTTCTTGGTCATATCTAAAATAATAAAAATTATTAGCACAAAGATAAATACTGATGAATACATAACATGCGTTCCTACAGGAAAAACAAATAACATTATTTGGGATCCAGAATAGTGTATTCAATGTTTTTTAGCTAGGCTAATGAACCGCTAGTAATATCATATAAGATAAATTTTTATTACTTAAGCAATAAGCACATTTTTATCACGATGCAAATAAAGTAATAATTCATATTTCATTCATGGGATATATTCAAGCATTTATTTTATATTTTTAGAGCCATTCATGAACATATATAATTATTTAACTGATAATATTTATTTAGATTTACATAAGTTTGTTGGCAATATTCTAGATAGGGAAATTCCACAGCAAATGAGGAGAGAAATTAATAAAATAAAGTCATATTCAATTTTATCCATTTTATAAATTCATTTCTCATAATAATTGGGAACGATAGATAAATATTAACAATGCATTCAATTGCACATTTAGTTTTATTTTTTTAAAATAGGCACAAATAACAATAATCAAGCAAATGTTCCAATAATAATGACAATAAAAATAAATGATTCATATGCATCTTTCTCAACCTTCTCCTTTGATAACTAGCACAGATTTATTATTTAGAGTTCTTGACATATTTAATATAGTTCGCACACTTTTCCAACATAATAAAAGTATATAGTTGCTCCATTAATACTATACTTAAATTTTAAGAAAAATAATTTTGAAAAACAAACAAACATTCTTCTTTCTTCTTTCCATTTAGGTTTAAAGTTTAAATAAAGCAAATTTAAAATACTAAAATGCATTCCCATTCTTTCTTTAATATTGGCAATTAAATTTAAATAATATATAGTATAGACACTTACATGCATTTTAAACAACGACTGGAGAATCTAAATAGCTAGCTTAAGAACTTATCAATGTACCTCTTAGTGTTGTTTACACTCTCATATCTGGAAACCAATAATATATTTTTACACTTTCAACTTGAATTTTGGAAGAATTGGCTTATAATAAACAAAACTATACTATTAAACTTTGTTAATAAAATGAATTTGAAGATGAATCAGTAGTAGGAAATTTGTCAGCAATCAGCAGTTAGCAGTCCCTTATAGAATTGTAATTAATCCTTTTATAGATTTTAAAATATTACCTAACATTTATTCCTCCAATAGTCCAAGGTCATTTGAAAGCTCAAAGGTCACCAGAAAAAGACTTTCTCCTCCCATTGCACTGAACTTTTTAATTTATGCAAGAAACTTTCTTGTTTTAAAAAAGAAAGAAAGTGGGGAGAGGGATCATTTTGTCTAGCAAATAAAAAACATGTTAAATATTAAATTGAATTAAAAATTGAATATTCTGTCTTTTTAAAGTAGCAAAATAAAATTAATAACAAATATTTTAACAAATAAAATATTTTCTAATATAATTATTGTTCAGTAATACATTAATTCACTTAAAATGTACTTAAGCTGGCTTTTAACACTATTAATGAAGTTTAATATTTGGATATGAGATATGATACTTGATGGTTTAATGAAGCATATGAATGAAAAATGAAGTTGAATAATGATACAGACATACATGAATATTTACAATTAATGTACTACAGATACCAAACTGATATGACTAAATGACTATTTTAATGATGATGAGTTAAACATATTTCACTGTTTATACTATAAATTAAAATATGATAATCAAATGAACTAGAGAATCATTCAAACAAGTCTTAATACTGCTTTGTGAACAAATGAAACAAATTAGCATTAACTCAAACTATACTGACTATTTTTATGACAAGCCACCCCCTATCCTATCATTAATTATACCCTAATGTAAGATACTAAACATCTAATAATTTTTAAATTACATCTCCAATTACTTTTAATCATAGTTTTAAGTCATTAACAAAAAATTTTAAAAATTTCACGTTATTTCATTTTTTTTTTTTTTAATAAGATGATATCAGATGTTACTGACATAGCATTATACAATTACAATTAATAATTCTGGTGCCAAACCAGAAGGTCACAATATATATATATATATATATATAATTCCTCATTTACCTGACTTCCACATGCCACAAATTAAGTTAATTTCCCTACCATATTAGTGTAACATTTCTTAGAATTTGGTATTCATTAAATAATCTTAATTTTAATTCTTTCAAGTGATCTAAAAGTGTGACTTATAGATTTAATTGTATATAAAATAATTTCCTGGGTTCAAAGTTATTACATAGTGGAGTCATTTGTAGTGATATGACACTTATGGTTTTGAAATTGCACTGATCATTATCATGATTTTACAAGCTGTGATATAATAACCATCTTAGTTCATGCACCAACATGTTGGACACCATTTGTAATGATCTGACTTCATTCCACAAAATGTTGGTCACCAGTTGTGATGGAATGAGAGAAAATTGTATTCTTAATATATGTGATTCATGTTCAGTGATTGGATGCACCATTTGTAATGAAATGGATGTATCATGTATGTAATAAGATTTTTAAAAATTCAACTGGACAGTGGCTAGCCCCAGTATTTGGTCATTATTTGTAATGTAACAGAACAAAATAGCTATTTGTGCCACTTATTTTATTTGTACATTGAGTCAATGGTACAAGTTTGAGTCTCTAATGTTCACCAGCTATAAATATATCACATTTGATAGTATTCTTACTTCAATTCTGATGCATATCATTACCATACAGTTGCTTTTTAGTTCCTTAATGTCATGGGTTCTCCTCACATTCCTGGTAATATCAGTATTAAAACTTTGTGGTTATTTGCATGCTTCTAATAAGCTAGGGTGATGATTACCATAAGTTTGATATAAAACTAAAAATATTTACATCTGAGTTATGTGTGTAGTATTGCATGGCTAATGGAAAGTTAAATAAAATGATATGGCATGGCTAATGGAAAGTTAGATAAATGATATAGCATGGCTAATGGAAAGTTTGGTAAATGATATGGCATGGGTAGTGGAAAATTAGATAACTGATATGGCATAGTATATGGAAAGTTAGATAAATGATTTGGCATGGATATTGGAAAGGTAGATAAATGATATGGCATGAATAATGGAAAGTTAGATAAATGAAATGACATAATGGAAAGTTAGATAAATGAAATGACATGAATAACGGAAAGCTAGATAAATCATATGGCATGGCTAGTGGAAAGTTAGATAAATGATTTGGCATGGGTAATGGAAAGTTAGATAAATGAAATGACATGATTAATGGAAAGCTAGATAAATGATACAGCATGGTTAATGGAAAGTTAGATCAATGATAGTGCATAGCTAATGAAAAATTAGATAAATTATATGGCATGGATAATGGAAAGTTGGATAAATGAAAAGGCATGTATAAATGGAAATCTAGGAAAATGATACAGCATGGACAATGGAAATTAGATAAGTGATATGACATGGCTAATGGAAAGTTAGATATGGCTAATGGAAAGTCAAATAAATGAGGAAACATAAATTATAATTATATAAAATAAATCATTAACAGAATTATTCCATTACAGATGATTTACAATCTTTTGGAAAAAATCAATTTGATGTTTGGGTAGATGAGATCATTCTTCATTTGATTCACATAATATTATGATCATCCCCTAACCTTTGATTTCATATAGGATGGTCATCCACTAACAACTTTAACCATGTGCTTAGTCTAACAATATAATTTATGATTATTTTGATATGATCATCCTGCTGACCAATCCTTCTATTCCCTGACTTTAAATTGTCTACCTTAATCCATGGTGCTGCATCATGGATAGTATATTAACTGTTGTCTTTGGGTATGAAGTTCCCCCTTGATGTTACCAGTGTTTATGATGGCAATAGCCATTCATTCAAGAAGTTTAGTTAGTCATACAGAATAACAAATACTAATAATCATGTTAATTTAACAATAACAATAAAGATATAAAATTGTCCTGTATTAGTGCAAGCATTTAATATTTTATAGATAAAATCTCACCTCAACACCAGTCATTCATTTAGTTCTTTAGTTCGTATGGTTGAGGGATTGGCATCTAGATTTCATTACAATCAAAAATTATAGTGATTGACCTAGAGACCCCCCCCCCTTACATAATTATGATTGATGATTATAGGGCTGCATCATAAATTCTTTTAATAAAACAATCACAACTAAAAGCTATACAACAAATAAAAATTGATTCTATATGATACATATATAATTTGAATAATTAAAATTGTTAGTCCATATAGTTATCTATTCTTCAGTGGATACACAGATGATAAGATGACTAGTTCTCTCTAGATTAGAAAAGTTCCTGGATCTTGGGAGTTGGTAATCCATTGGATGTTGTCTGGTTATCCTCTAATTATTTGGTCAAAGACTTATCAGTGGAGAAGTGATGTTTTTTTATTTACTGCTGCTTTCTTCATGATACTACTGTCTCTTCCTAGTGATGGTGAAGACAGTACTGACATCATTAGCTTATAAAGTCTAATTATACATAGGTATATGTCTGACAACATCCCATCTATGATGTTTAATGAGTTTTCTACCATCACATACTTTTGTATTGCTTAATGTCCATTAGAATTAATATTATCTGCTGTAGAATAGAAAATGTGTATTTTTCTTTTTTTGTGTGTGTCTTCAACAATAATAATTCTTCTTATGAGCTTTGGGTCACTAAGTAATAAAATTTACATGCATTATTTCCTTGGAACTATTAACATAAAAATTTTCTATGGAATTGTATTATTCCTTTGACTCTATAAACTTTTCCTTCTCTAATCATTTTTAATAGCTTTTGAAAATAATTTGTTCTTTATAAAATCATCAAATCATAAATCAAATGTTAGTTCATTTTTAAGCATTATTTTAAGGTGTTAATAGTTTAAAAAAATATTATCTTATTTTTTTCTTAAGACAATTCAGTTTCCTTTCTCACATATCCAGTTTGTGTTAAGAGCATGTTATATATCATGCTGTATTCCCATTGTTTAAGTGTTTCAATTTCAATCAATCTCTTTAATATTTTTTTAAAAAATTAATAATGTAATAATTTAAGTTGAAATCCCATTTTTCTTTGTTACTCTTTTATACTAAATTCAGCAATTTGGTAAATTGAGTATCAATAATTCTTATTTGGAAATTAGTAGACTTAACACAGCAAAAAGAAAATAAATAAGAAAAAGAAAACAAAAGTTGATGTCACAATCTACTTATGTTGCTCTTATTCATATTTCTTGCAACTAGTTTTATTTACTTTACATCAGCATTTTAAAAATTATAACAAATATAAATTTGCACCATATCATAATGTTTGTTAATTTTTTTTGTAAATGTTTGTTTAGCATTGTGTGTATAATTTAACTTGATTTTGTTAAATCTTACTGCTGTTCTTAAGAATGTAAATTTTCAAACCATTATATCTAAAGAATGAAGATAATATTAAATTTTGAGTCTTGATAGCTATACTGCTAAATGTAATGTTTAATCTAGCTATGGAAGCTTATAATAGGAATTTTAGCATTAAATTTTCTAAATCAGGTTGTTGTCTTGGCTTCACCACTTTGTTCCATTGAAGATTTAAAAAACATTTATGAGTCCAAATTTTAATATTGTAATTTGCAGCTAAATAACACAATTCTCTCCTGAATCTTAAGTGTAAATCAGTAGCAACTCTTTCCAAATAGTATCACCACCCAATGCATGCCATAATAATCAATTTATAATAGAAGGTGTGTGTATCAAAATCCCTATCTAGTGTCATCCAGTATTCCCAAACTTGTTTCTAGCTTGTGGTCTTCATCAGTGAAAAACATTGTATCTGAGAACACAGCACCAAGGCCTTTGAATATTGGATGAGTAGGCACCAGATAGGGATTTTGATGCACTAATTTTCCAGCATCTAGATAGTTTGCACTGGTTGCCACTACTGTTTGGAGAGTATTGCTACTGTTTTAACAGATTGTGTAAGCTTTAGAAATGGTGGTCATGTTATGTTTTAATGGGTTTAACCTTAAGTATAAATGTTTAAAAATTACAGATATTAAAGATCAGAGGTAAATATACTTATGCAGAAATTAGTTTATCAGCGTGTAAGTTATTTAAAGTAATAATGCAGTAAATTTCTACTTATATTAATGTAAACAATTCATCTTATAATCAAAAAGTTAAAATATAAACATCATATAAAATTTTGGATACTTTTAGAGAAGTATATCTAAATTTATAGTTAAAAAGTCATATAGAGGATGACTTTATTTGCAATTTGTTTTATAGCAAAAAAAAAAAGTTTAAAGAAAGTTTATCAAAAATTCATTAGAATTTTAAATTGAAAAGTCGTTTCATATCTTAAAAATATGAAATACTGACAAAAGCAAGTTTAGTCACTCGTTAGTGGACATTCCAGTTATTTCATTTTTGTTCATTATTTAATTGACTTGATGTTAGTGACATAAAAAATACAAGAATACAAATGAAAAAGACATGTGCATATATAACATCAAGAAATAAAAATTCATTTGGGTAATTCTTAATTGTTTAACAAGATATATAGAGGGTATATGAACACAGACTTTCATATGTGCCAGAACTCTCCACTCTATCTCATAACACTGCTACACTTGAGCACATATATGTCAAAAAGATAAATAATCACCAATATATGTATTTCATGCTAAACCAGCAATCATCAGTCGGTCCAGATTATCATCTCTACAAATATATACAATAAGTGCTGATATATATATATAAGATAGCCAATCTATATATATCATCTACAAATATATACAATAAGTGCTGATATATATATATAAGATAGCCAATCTTCATACTTTAATGGGCAGGCTTCAATTCACTCCACACTCCAAATATTCAACTATCCATCCAATTGAAAATCTGATGATGGAACGCTCTAAGGCTACCCTGAGACCGAGATTCTCTTGACAATTATGTTGAACTAAAGTCAATCTGACCCCTCTTGTACAAGACATAATCCATTTAATACATATACAAGGGATGGGCAGAAATATCTACTATGTAATAACTGAAATACAGGCTTATTATATACCTATATCAATATATGTAATATACAGGGTATATGAGCACAGACTTGATGAGAATCTCAGCCTCAGGATGGCCTTTGAGGGTTCCATCATCAGATTTTCAATTGGATAGATGGCTGAAGAGTTGGAGTGTGGAGTGGATTGAAGCAAGTATGAATATTGGCTATCTTAATATATATCGGGGCACTTATTACATATATGTGTAGAGGTGATAATCTGGACCACCTGATGATTGCTGGTTTAGCATGAAATACATATATTGGTGATTATTTATCTTTTCGACATATATGCATTCCAATTTATCAGTGTTTTGAGATAGAGTGGAGAGTGTTGGGCCGTGTGAAAGTCTGTGCTCATATACCCTGTATATTACATATATTGACATATGTATATAATACGCCTGTATTTCAGTTATGGACAAGATATAATAAATGTCCTAGAAAAAATAAATAAATAAATGAAATGAGATTTCATCTATGAAAAAGAATAGACACGTTAGAAATAATATTGAAGAGCATTATAATTCAGCCTTATAATGATGCATTTTAACTTAAAATTTAAATTGTGTAAATTTTTTGCAGTAATTTTTATATATAACTTTCCTAATTGTTATTACAGTAAGTTCATGCACATGCACATCTACACCCATACACATATATATTTAATTATCCAAATTACATATTCAGAATTTATAATTTTGATTATAAAGTAACGAGTAAAACTAAACTAGCCATTTATGTTGGTAATTATGCACGCACACATGCATAATATTTTATGTTTTAGTCCCATATGTAATTTGTTTAACTAGGAAACCTTTGAATTAAAGTGTCCTCTAGTGGTAAATTTGGTAAAAAAAAATCCTGTAAAGTATAATCAAAAATGAACTTAAGAATAAAAGTAAAACAAAGATTTTAGAAAATTGATTACGTTTCATATAATATTTATTTATTCTTATTTGATTAGTATAATTTTTAAATTTATAATATTTATAAATATATATATACATTCAAGTATCTTTATCTATAAATGTTTGGATGTTTGCATGCTTACGATCTTAAAGTAAACGCACTCACATATAATCGATAAGTAGAAGATTAACAGTTTTATTTTCGTGGATGAGTTGACAGTCAGCCTCATATTTCTTATCTAAATTATTATTATTTTGACAATGAGATAATACCTACAAAAATGGACAAATTACTAAAAGATAAAAAAAATATATTATGCGTTTGTGAAAAGTATAACGGAAGTTAAAAGTTTTTAAGTGAATTAAAGTCAAAAAGACCACAGTAACTGTAATAATATTGTAGTAAAGTAAGAAATAAATATCAAAACATTTTATATTGCTTTAATATTAACAAAAGCTAATATTCATATGCATTTGTATGATTATAACCACTAATAGCATTTAAAATATTCAACGATGGTTATATAAAATCAATGTTTGTTTAAATTTTTCATCATCAAATAAGAGGTGCTTAGAGAAGACGAATAATTTTTATTGCGGGATTTATTGCGGGATATAAAGTTAAGGGTGGTGATTAGATATAGTTATTTGGGAATCATCTTAAGTAATCAGAAAAATTGCTTGGATGAATGGGAGAAAACAATTATAAATGAAGTAAAGAAAAGAAAGGATTGATAAAGAAATTACCAGTGTTTTCATATAATAAATATGATGTTGCTAGAATTGTATGGAAGGGAGTAGCAGGGGCAGGGTTAACATATGGTAATAATGCATTATGTGTTAGTAAAGTGGTATTAGATTACTTAGAAAAAGTACAAAGGGAAGTAGGAAGACATGCATTAGATGCAGATGTGTGGACAGCAAAGGAGACAAGTCAAGGAAAAAGGGGATGGTCAAGTTTTTATATGAGACATGCAAAAATCAAAATGAAAATGTTCGGAAGATTGCAGTTTATGGATAATAAAAGAATAGCCAAAATAGTATTTAATTGAGTTTGAGTAAAGGGCAGGCAACAAGATGGGTGAGAAAGGTAATGTGGTATGCAGAAAATTTGGATAAAGAATTTCAGTATACTTGTACAAAGGGTGGGATGATTGTGTTAGAAGGATTGTTGAGTGTTATAGGGGTAAGGAGTGAGATAGAATAATAGACGCATTAAAAAGGATTAGTACTAGTATGAAGATTAAAAAGAGTTTAAATATATAAAGAAATAAACTGAACATTGGGTGCAAGTTAATTTATAATAATAGCAAGGAAAGTAGTTTACTATTTAAGACTCGAACGGGATCTTTAGCAACAAGGGAATATACACTTAAATGGAAAAATATGGGTGATTTAGTCTGCAAGTTGTGTAAGGAAGACATAGAAAATATTAGGCATCTGTGAATTCAATGTAAATGCTTGAAAGCAGAAAGGGTAAAAATAGTCAAGTTATAGAAGAATAAATATAAACAAAGTGATTATACAGAAAGTGGGTTATTGGTTTTTAGGCTGGGTCTGGGAAAAGATAAGCAGGATTTAGATATGAAGACTATGGAGTTGACAAAGATTAGGTTGAGGAAATGGGATTGAGCAGATTATGGAAAAACTTAGGGTGGGGAATGGAACAGGAAAGTAAAGTGGCTAACAGGTTTCTTTGGACATAATTGATGAGAGATTCCTGACTCCATATAAGGAGAAGTCATAGTGCATCACATCATAATCAATTAGACAAACTGATATTATTTTTTAGACTGATTCAAACCAAAATTAATTCAGAATTTTGTAGCTTTTATTCTTTTATTTGCTTACATAGTACCAAATGTTATAGGACAACAAATGATTTACAACTATACATTCATATATAATTTAAATTATTAAAATATGAGTGTTTATTTATTTATAATAGTTTAAATATGTCACTAAAAATAATCTTCTGAATGTTTTGACTCAGTGTTAGAGTGGCAGTCTCTGGATCTCAAGACCCATTGATTACAGCTTAATTCATTCACTTCCAATGCTTAAATTTCATATGGTCTCCCAAGCAGTAAATCATTTATGTTTTTATATAAGCGAGAATAAGTCAGTCATAATTTATTTTGCAAAAAAGTCAAGTTGTTTTTGAACCCAGATAAATCTATACTTTTGCTGCCATTTGATTCTTAATATAAAAAAAAAGATTTCCCATTCCTATCACAGAAATGTCAGTTTTTGAATCAATACCATACAGTTTTTATTATACATTTTATAATCCAGATGTATTTCCAAAATTTAAAAGTTGTATGACTTTATAGACCAGGTGAATATACACTTGTTATTTTTTTATACTTTTTATTAAGCCAACAATCAAGCAATGGTTTAGTTAAGAGTTTTCATTATGGTTGTATCAACAATAAGACAAATAATTTTCAATATTCCTGACTTAATATGATTATAAAAAATAAATTGACCTGTTTTTTTTATTTTACAAATTTTATTAAATGTTTCATATTATTATTATTATTACTATTACTACTACTACTACTACTACTACTACTACTACTACTACTACTACTACTACTACTACTACTACTACTACTACTAAAAACAAAAAAGCAAGTTAAACTTGCCAACGCTTGTATTTATGATCAACAGATGGCGTTTTACCAAAAACACCGCCAAAGCGTGTTTGTTTACATAAACATCAGAGTAAGCATTCACTACCTCTTTCATTAGATCAACCTTCAGATCATGATTTCAAGCTGATTTTGCTATCATCAGTGAAGGACAGGATTACGTGTCTAAAAAATTCACGCTTGCAAGCTGAATAGAAATTGTTTCATAGACGCTCAGAGTTTAGTGTTTAGATCTAGTTTCTTATTTCCTGTCCTTCACTGATGATAGCAAAATCAGCTTGAAATCATGATCTGAAGTTGGAACTAACGAAAGAGGTAGTGAATGCTTACTCTGACATTTATGTAAACAAACACGCTTTGATGGTGTTTTTGGCAAAATGCCATCTGTTGATATTATTATTATTATTATTATTATTATTATTATTATTATTATTATTATTATTATTATTATTATTATTATTATTATTATTATTATTATTATTATTATTATTATTGTTGTTGTTGTTGTTATAATGATGATGATCATTATTATTATTATTATTGTTGTTATTGTTATTATTATTGTTGTTGTTGTTGTTATTATTATTATTATTATTGTTGTTGTTGTTGTTGTTATGATGATGATCATTGTTATTATTATTGTTGTTGTTATTGTTATTATTATTGTTGCTGTCGTTATTATTATTGTAGTTGTTTTTAATATTGTTATTATTATCTGCCTAAATGGTAGCTCTTTGCATCCAACTCCACAATCCTCTAAAATCCTTTCCATTCATTTCTTTAATGTTCAGATAGTCATAACTTCTTTCTTTTATATCACTTCTACAGACACTCAATATATCTATTATAATTTTTCTGTTTTTAAATAAATACCCAATACAATTTCTTTTTAACTTCATATTTTTTCAAATTCTTTCAACTTGTTTTTCTTTTGTCTCCAAATATGCATTTCAAAAGCTGTCATTCAGCACCATATAAAACACACTCCAAACAAAACTCTTAAAAAGCTTATTTTTTTTTTTTTAATTTCAAATTTGCTAATCCATAAAATAACTTAGAAAATCTGATTGGTCATTGTAATTATTATTATTATTTTTGTCACTATTTCCATCATTAGACAATCAAATAAATAAATATTTAAAGAGCATTAAGCTGATGAAAACTTTTCAACTGAATTGTTGCTATTAATATTTTAGGATCACTTTTTCTAATCATTACTCTAGACTTATATATATATATATATATATATATTGATTTCTTCCAAATGTTTTACAAATTTTATCAATTTTATTTAGTATTTTTTATACACATTCTTGGGATCTTCAAATGTAATAATGTTGTCATAAAAATGTGAGCAATGATTCTTTCTAACTATAATGTTAGCTACATACCCAATTTTCACTTATTAATGTTTATTAATAATATTAAACACAAAGGGAGAGTGATAAAACTTTTTTCTATGTCTTTTTGAACATATTTTCAAATAATTATATTTCCAATATACACCTTTTTAAAAAATATCCAATAAAATAACCCACTTTTTTCTTTCCAAAGCCTCTTCCAAATCATCTCATAAACATCTCTAGTCATTCCATTATCAGGAGCAGGGGAAATAAAAGATTAAAAAAAGATTACAGTAAAAATATTTGAGTCAAAGTTGCTGTGTATATTTAAACAGGGAATAAATATATAATCCTTTGCCATGTTAATACAGAGATGTCAAATGAAACACTTAATTGGTGGCGAGCAGCTCATTCACATTGTTTATTATATAAATTATCACATTGAAATAAATACTGAAATAAGAAGAATGTATAGGGTAGCCATTCGGAGTTTAAGGTTTCAAAGAGATATCAAATGATCTCTATTTACATAACAGCAAATTTCTTTCTGATAAAATTGCAAGATAAAAGTTCCATGAGTAAATTTGGATATGATGGCAGAAGTGAGAGCGGACAGTTATGTGGAGACACAAAAAGAAAAACTATATGTGACAAATTCTGTCTTTGAAAAAAATGGTAAATAGAAAATAATATGGAATCATTTAAATTTGAAGAATTGGTTTCTATTTTAACTAACAGAACATATATATTTCCAGATTGTAGTATTCTGCAGAAAGAAATCTGTTGTTAAGTGAAAAGAGATCACTGGAATGATCTTTAAAATTTAAAGTAACTGAACAGAGAAAACTCATAATGACCATTCTTCACTCTTGTTGTTGCAGATATTATTATAATATGATCATGAGCTCTTCACCTATCTGCATTACTGAGCATGGAGAGTTTTATTGGACTTTTTAACTTGAATTTAAGATTAGAAAATATCATAGTCAACCTTCATAGTTGTCTGATAATATTTAACCTAAATATCAATTGAGGTTTTTTTTTTTTGAAAGCAGGTTAAATGTGTGAATAAACTAATATATATTCCTAGAAGGATGGAAACAATAGCCAAGGTAATAATTAAGACCTAAAGGAGGAAGGTGCTAAGAATCTGTTGATTGTTGACCCAGGCTGATCTTTGATGATGACATATTTAACTACTTCAGCTTCATAATTTGAAAAAGAATTGCTTAATATTGAATGAGATATTATTGAAGTCTGCCCACTTAGAAAAAAAAAAGTGAAGTGATAATTGATTTTAAAATGTATGTTTATTTTACTACAAAAGAACAAATATTGAAAGCTCAAGCATTGTGAAGATCGTTATAAATAAAAAGTGGAAAAACAATATTATGAAGATTGATGGTATGTCAGGTAGGGTATGAAGATTAGTTATCCAAATTAATGAAAAATTCTAAATGCAGATAATGCAGATGATAGTCTGCAATAATAATAATAATGATATTTAATAAGAATGATAAACAATATATTAGAAATTATAGACCTACCAATTATCTACCAGTTCTATACAAAATTTTTATCAAATAATTAATTATCTTCTATATATAATAAATTTTGGATTCTAATCTGCTATAAGAATAATTGAATTTAAGAATGGTTTTAGTTTACTAGATCACATCCAAGTAGTGGGAAATGTTATAGAAAGGACTAATGAATATGAGTTATTATTGTTTGGATTACTACATTATTAAAAGTATTTCATTATATGTATTTTTTATAGTGTTTAAAGATTTGAACTGTCAAAATATAGATACAGAATATTGTTCATATCCTGAAAAATCTTTATCAAAATGCAACACAGTGATTATATTACATAGTCATATTAAGTCTATTATCACTAAAAGAATGTGTGACAGACTGATGCCATATTCCCAAAATATTTTAAGCAGTTTTTCAAAAATTATTTTGTGGCTAAACTAAAAGTAATTAATTATTTAATATCATCTAAATTTACAGATTATTTGGTTCAGTTTTGCAAAATAGTGGATGAGAGATTCAAGAGATATTGTGAGAATTATCAGATGAAAGTAAAAAGTATAAATAAAAAATAAATTCTTAAAAATGTAAAGTTCAATGGATTTCCTAAGAAGAATAATAATATAAAGATTAATAATCAAGAATTAGAAGAAATTGTCAACTATAAATATTTTGTTCTGATTATTAATGCAAATGAAGACATGGTGGATAACATTAATTATAGAATTAAACTTTGATGGAAAGCTTCTCATAAAAATAAGATAGTATTAGAAGGAAATATATAATACATCAACAGACTTTCTTAATTCATCCATCCATCTTAAATGTAGTCTCTTTTAAGTCTTTTACAATTTCTTATAATTAAATTTCAAACCTATGTTCAGACTATTTCAGTCTCTTAATTCTTTCAATGATGTTCAATGATACCTGTTTGTTTTCTCATTTTGTATTTCATTCTCAATCTTTTATTATTATTCCTAATATTCATCTCTCCATACTTTAATAAAGTCTCTACATTGATCTTCTGTTAAGAATCCAAGTTTCAGATCCATAAATTGGTAAGATACAGCTAATAAAAACTTCCTTTTTCAAACATATAGGCATATATAGGATATATGAGCACAGACTTTCAGATGACCCATCACTCTCCATTCCATCTAATAACACTGATACACTCAAGCACATATATGCTGAAAAGATAAATAATCACCAATATATGTATTTCATGCTAAACCAGAAATCATCAGTTGGTCCAGATTATCATCTCCCATAATATATACTATAAGTGCTCAGATATATATTAAGATATACAATCTTCATACTTTAATGGACAGGCTCCAATCATGTTAAAACATATAGGCATATTTTCTTTTAAAATAAAGTTATATCAATTAAAAGCATTTCAAACAAGTTTCATTCTATAATTAATGTTATCCATTATGTTTCCATTTAGATACTCTGAATATGATATTCATAATTGTTAAACTTCTCATAATTCATGGTAATCAGTCTTTATTTCATTTTCTAAGAATATCATTTCACCATTACTTTAGTCCTTTTAGCATTCATCTTTAGGGCTGCTTTTTTATTTTCATTAGATAATTCATGTAATATTTTCTGAACCTTTGAATCATTATTTTCAAAAACAACCAAATTATCTGTAAAATTTAGATGACTTAAATAATCTCCATTTACTTTTACTCCTTTAGTTACCTATTCTGTAAAAAGTTTTGGAATGTTATCTCTCTTTTTAGTAATAGTTCTATCTTTTCTTTTTATTGCAAAAGTGTCTTTCCATACAATACTGAGATGTTACTTTACACTGTTGAAACTTTTATTTTCTCCAATGCTTTCATTGCTAATTCACAAGTTTACAAAATTTTAGATATTCTATTTTTTTAAGGAATCATTATTAAAAATCTTCATTGTCCATGTTTTTCTATATATTCTTTTGTCTCTGTGTAAAATTTATTGGTAAATTGATATTTTATTTGTACTAGCTATCTTTCTTTTAATACTTAATATTGTGCCACTTATCTTCTTATTGATTTCAGTCAAATCTGAACCATCTTTAAAGTCTGTTAATATTTTGAAACAATTTGCAAATTCTAATTTACATTCATGGGAGTATTCCAGAAGCTGAAGAATATAAACAGTTAATAACTTTCTCAATAGTTTTTATCTCTCTAGTATTGCATTGTAGCATGTATTTTACACTTCTCTAAACACTTTCTATGCTGAATCTATTAAAACATAATTTCAAAATACATATT